>JARQOC010000006.1:106115214-106192714 GCA_033576535.1 Allobates femoralis
CAGCGATGCGTGCTGACCAGCGGGAAACCAACGATCAAAAAATGACCCAGAGCACTTTGCAGCGATCAGCGACCTCACAGCAGGGGCCTGATCGCTGCAAAGTGTCACACATAACGACATCGCTGGAGAGATCGTTGTAACGTCACAGTTACAACGATCTCGCTAACGATATTGTTATGTGTGACTGGGGCTTAAGACACTGTTCACACCACCAAAAAACTGAATCACAAAAAACAGTCAAACAAACGTGCAAAAATACTCTGTTGTAAAAGAAAAAACAGTAAAAAGCAAGTGCTGCTAAAAAAGTGGTAAAAAACAGGGTATTTAGTTGATACGTTTTTTGCAAAAAATGTATACTAAGCCGCTCTACCAAACGTCAAGGTAACCCGTATCAGAGCAGTCCCTATCTGTTGTGTTTTTAAACGTCACCTTGACGTTTGGTACAGTGGCTTAGTATACATTTTTTGCAAAAAATGTATCAACTAAATACCCTGTCTACACACTCACTCAGGAAAAGGATGGGGACACCAAGGAAAACATCATATTCTCACTTACAATTTAGCTGTCCTTGTACAGCTCAGTCCTTCTTCATCTCTTCCTTCTCTTTTGGCACCTTCCATGGCAAAATCTCCTGTCGGGCACATGAAACATTCACAATTGGTGCTGAATACTCTGGCCATCCGTCTAAGGGCATCTGGGTTCCTTGAGCACAAGTGGTTACATGCACAGTCTCTGCGATTTGCTTCTCTGGGACCACTGCTTCTGTAGGATCCGGGTACTCGTCTGGTGCTGTTGCAGCTGTGGGCTCCCTCTGGGACAGTCTTTTTACATGCAACGCATATGGGCTTCGCTCTCCTCTCACCTTTTGGGTCGGTGGTGATGGGATAAGTGGTTCTGGAAGGCCTGGGCAACTCTCCTCCAAGGCCCCAAACAGATCAATCAGTCTCTGCAGCCCTGTGCATTCTCCTGCAGGCCGGGGTTCCAGGTTGCGACCACCCGTCCAGGTGCCGCTCTCTCTTTCTCTCTGGGGCTCTCACTGCACTCCATGCCCGGGTTCCTCCACCGCTCCTCGCTGCCGTGAGCTTGTCGGGATCAGCCTCAATATTGCCCTTCTAGTATCCGTCTCGGGGTACTGCTCGACTTCCATCCACTCGTTTACATGTGCACACTCATTCTGTCCTCCCCTTCTTTGGGTGTCGCTGATTCTTCCTGCGCTGTTGGCCGACCTACCCCTAGGCGGAGCTACACTTTGTTGAGTGGCAGCGCGCTCCCCCGGAGCAAAGGATGGCAGGGGTGGGATTTTCTTTTCCTGCTCCTGGCTGGCTCGGCCTACTATGAGGGGCTCTGGCACGCCCCATGGCCAACACATGGCGTCAGTCTATTTGGGCCGCCATTATGGGGATTCTTTTTACATAGTCCAAACACAAGTCTCTGCAGGCACACAGTACCCAGTTTGGTGGGCACGATATCCTGTTTGTGATGCCAAGTTGTCGCACACTAGGGAACAGGTTGTACTGGTCTCTGGGGGTTGTCAAGGTGCCGGGCCCAGTCCCGTCATCCCAGATGAGGCAACTAAAGGGAGTATTTACAGGGAGATTTGTCGTGACACCACCTGGGGTATGTGGTTAGTAGAACCACCGCTGTCGTATTCCTGCTGGGGGTGGTGACTTAGGGCAGCATGGATGGTAAGCCCTCCTCGGGTAGGTCTGAGGATCTCCAGGGCAGGTGTAGTAGTGATGGAGAGGCGTGGTGAGGGATTGTGCTTTTTGCAAGACGTTTACTTCGCTGCTGCAGCTTCTCTAGCCAGTGTGTAGGGACGAAAGTCTGTGGCTCCTCAGGAAGGACTCTGCTGCGACACTGGAAATGTTTCACCATAGCTGAGTTCTGCACGTCGCAGGCGTCTGTCTTCTCCTTGTTACGGAACCGCGCCTGTGGCTGTGGGGCCCGGTGGTCCAGATCAATAAGGGGATGGCTGAACAGTAGGGGTTAATTGTCTTCGTGACGCCACCTGTGAGTGTTCTGGTGATGTCCACCGGCGCTGCTTGGGCCTCCCGGGGATGGAATGCAGCAAGATGGGACGCTCCCCATAGGATGAGCGAGAGTCCCCGGGGCCAGGAGCTGCACAAGATGTTGTGAGGCAGCTTAGTCAGGCTGCTATTAGATCCAGGAATTAAACGCAGACACACCAAAGTCTTTTAGGTACCTTTACTGGTGGAAAGCAGGTACACTCGGACCGGTAGAGGGTGAGGTCAACACTCCTGGAGGTTCACAGCAAGCAGTGGTGTAGGCTTCCTTTCTCTGTGTCCTTTGGTAAGGTCGGGTGGATGTGGAATCCAGCCGGACCGGGCAGTGTGATCATAGGAACTTGATTCACCTGGTTATCAGCACTGAGGGCACTGTCAAAGGGGTTAAGCCGGATCAATGCTCTTCCCTGGGCTCTCATCGGTGGGTGCTTCAGGTGGAACAGGGGGCTAAACTCCCTGTGCAGTATGCTGGTTCTCTGTGGTGGCTGGGTAGCTCTAACAGCTCGGTTCCAGTAACCGGATGATGAGGGAGAGTTAAGGTAACTCTGATGTCCCTGAGAGGTGCTCTCCTTTCCTATTACCTCAATTGCAAGGGTCTCCTCACTTGCCAGATAGGCTGATTGGGCCTAGTGTGTGTCTCCTAAGCCAGAGATTACACACAACCTGCAACTCTCCTAGCGTCTGCACACTCTGGTGTTTCTCCCTCCAAGACCCTATTTATAGGGGGAACTGGCTCAAAGTGACCAGTGGAGCTCCCCCTAGAGGCTTGGGGTGAAACAGGTGTTAAAGGTGTACTAAGATGTTGTTTGGTGTATTGTGAGTGATGCTTTGCTGTTACTGCTCCATTCATGTCCCAAGGAGTTCTGTGGTGCCCAACAGGTGCCAGGGTGCCACAGAAAGAAGCAGTCTCAAGCGATGGTGAGTTTACTGGGTACTTTACTTAAAGTTCTTTAGCCAGTGGCGTATCTAGGGGGGTGCAGCCGGATCCTTTGCCCCGGGCGCAACTCAGAAGTTCACAACAGTTTACAAGTTACAGTTCTTTCAGCTCTTCCAAGTTACAGTTCTCACATTTTAGCACTGCTCCTGGTAACTGGGTTTATGCAACTCAGGCAGCTCCTCTGCATTGCCCTTTCAGGCCCTTTCCTTTCTCTCTGTCTCCTCATTCACGGGTTTGGTCTGGCCTTCACATGCTTTTGTGTGATGATTCCCTCTCTGTCAGGGTCACTAGCCCTAGTCTAATGGCTGTGTTCCTAGACTGTGGTGGTAGGTGGGCTGCTCTATGCTGCACCCACACTACTCTTAAGCCCTAATACCCCTTGCCTAACCTAGAGTCCTAGGCATAGGGTCGGTGTGTGTACCTGTGTAGATGTGTTTTAGTCAACCGTCTCTACCTTACCTGGCTGCAGTTCACCCTGTGGCCGCCCTGGTCGCAGGAGCGCCACACTGCCAAGGAGATTGCACTCAGTTATCACCCACCAGGTACTTGGACTTGCTTCGTGTCAGTACCTGTCGTGAGTCCAGATCCACTGGGCCTCAATTACCACCTTGATTTACTCCTGTAAATCTCTAAATAATATTAAATTATATAAAATTGTATTGTGTAAAGCTCTAACCAGCTCCACTCTCAGACCTATTTGTCTACACACAAGAAGGGTGAAGGAGCTTGCTTACATCATAGAACACCTACTCCCATTAACACAGACATTGTATTCCCTCAGACACAGGTGTGTGAGGAATCAGCTTTAGCCAGACACTCCCCTGTCTTTTTAGCTCCCCTTCAGTACAGCACTTTAATGCATTACCTGCACCTGTGGAACCTCAAATCCCAGCATAATGCTTTACTTAAATTTGCTGAACTACAAGTCCCAGTGTTCATTCTGGATCTAGATTGCAGCTAACCTCTGTGTGATACATGACAAAAGGTATAGGCAAGTCCTTATGTACCTTAAACCACCCAAGTTAAATTAACCCCTTCCCACTGCCCAGCCAACCCTCTGCCCCTTCCCACAAATAAGAAACCAAACTCCATTATTGGATTAAATTGGCCACAGCAGCCATTTATTAATAACTTACAAAAGTTAACCAAAAACATCCTAAACTCAGGGGGTTGATCCTCGAAGCCCAAACAACCTTACCCTGGGTGATCTCACCTGACTGAAACTTGCTTCCAGCTGATCGACTCCAGCTCGGAAGCACGTCTGTCAGCCTACTTTCCATTAAACGCCACCATCCTCTTGATCCACTCTGAGGGGTCCAGAACCTCTTGGGTTCCCCCCCCCATTGCTCCCCCAATAACCACCTCCACCAACTTCGAGGATTTTCTCCCCTTACACACAGCCACTGCAACAAAAACATAATAACAGAATAGATGACAAACGAAAATAAACCCCCCTTAACTCAAAAGAAACCCCAATGCCAAACCCGCAAACCCAAGTACTTCCAAATTAGGGAGGGTGGGTGGGAAATCCTCAGTAGGGGTCAGTGAAACCAAAATGGCTGACCCCTCAAAATGGTGGCCCCCTTTTATATGGCCCCACCTTGTTACTCTCCACCTCATAATCACTCCCCCCCCCTTTTTGTCAAATAATGCCCCCCACTGTAAATAGTCCCTAATCTAAGACTCCACCCCTTCTACTATAATCCCATCCTACTATTTTCTCTTCAGCTAATAACCTTTCTTTCTAATCTAGCTAGTAACACACTTCCCACTCCCGCCTTAACCCTGTCATGTCGGCCTCCCTTTATGTTTGGGGGGGTTTACCCCGCTTTTATTCTGTCTGGCCTCTCTTGACAAAAGGTATATGCGAGTCCTTATGTACCTTAAACCACCCATGTGTTTGTGAGCTGCCGCAACATAGAAAGTCCCCTACCCTGACTTATACCAGGAGAATGGATTGAGTACGAGTAGCACTACAGCCCTCGAGGGTGGTACTCGGTCAGGGTCAAAAAAATGATGGTGGAGTTGCATACCCCAGGCAACACCAAAAGTTACTTCCGTCCCGGCCGTAGAGAGACCTCCAAATACGCCACCCCCGGCTGCCAAATGTGACAGAGTTGAGACTACAATATGTGACCTTTACACCGAGAATGCCTAGTACATTGCGACTCTGCCCCCAGCTGAGCTGCCCTGAGGACAGATAGTGTGAGCGGAGGGGGAACTCAATGGCAATCACTTCCCTGACCAAACTTTGGCAGGGGCATCCTTTGGAGTGGAGATGAAGGTGGTAGGATGCAGATCTTACCAGGTTGAGGAGGCTATCAGCTTGCTACCATGCTGCCCTGGAAGCAGCCAAAGAGGGAGTTGGATGAGAACACTCTATTATAGCATGTAAATAGATGGAAATGTAAGATTTAAATCATTATACCTGGCTAGGTAACACTTATACTTGTTTCATAATATTTTAAGTTAGCTGGCTAGGCAGTTATAGTTAATATAATGTTGAAATGTTTGTAAATGGACAATTTGATTGACAATGATATGATCTGAACTTTATATACAAAGTTAGCACTTCTCATACATGCATTTTGTTGGTTTTTAAACCAGCACTGTGGGGTGCATCATGAACACTACGCACTCTACACTTTGACCACCAAACAACCGTCTGGTGTGGCCAAAGAATTTGGCCCAATGAATGGCATTCATTCCCTCTAGCCAGGCCCAGGGATAACGTTCGGGGGTTGAGGCGGTTTCCCGTGCTTGCACTGAACTCTGCGAGAAAGAGACACACTGGCTAGGTACGTTATTAAATCTTGCCTGAACAGTTTAATAACTTTTGCACTTTTCTACTTTTGTATTTTTATTTTACTGTTTTATATGCAACGTTTGAAATGAAGAGCGAGCCTCCCATAAAGGGAAGAAGTTATTGTTGATGTTACTGTTTAATGTGCACAAGAAAATTGTTTTTGTATGTTCTTGTAACATCTTATGACTGTTTTCAGCCCGCGGACGTGCTGTGCTTTGCCAAGGGGGAATGTGGCACCACTGTGGAATGGTCACCACAGTAACATTACATTGACCGTCAATGGGGGAGAAAACAGATCTGTTTGTATCCAGTTTTACATGTGTGGTGCCCCTGTGAACTGGTCGCCACAAGGACATTACACCTACTCCACAGGTGTTGTGTTACCACTCTCAGGTGAGAGGGGTTGCCAAGCCAAGACACATTCACTTGCACCCAACACCACCCAACTCCAGGCCTGGAGGTTCTGGGTGGACCCTTTTGGAAGGAGGTCCCCATCTGCCATCTGGAAAGAGGGAGTAGGTAAAGGGGGTAGGAAATGAGAGGGAGTAGAAAGCATTAGAGAGAGTTGAGGTTGGGACCATGCTCTACCTGTGGGGAGCGATACTATGCAGGTTGCCATTCCACTCGTCCAAGGAGTCCCACAGCAGCGCTGGTCACCCTGACCAGAATAACCACAGGTGGCGTCATGAACTTATCCCCTGTAAATACACCCCTTTTCTGCACACCCAGAGCAACGAAGCCGGGTCACTGCCATTGTGACTTCCTAAGCAAACACCGGCCTGGTTACCGAGTACCCCACAGACCTGTAGGGCGTCGCACATGGAATACCACAGATTTCAAAGAAGGATAGTGTGAAACCAGCCTTATTCGACAGGTTTTGAAGTGTGTTCCCCGCTTCTACTTCAGAAACATTACGGTGAAGAAAAGACGGGGACATGCTTCTTTAATGTATTAAATAAATCACCAAGTTTTATCATAATTGCTTTAGGACCTCCAGCAACGCAGATATTATCCACAATCTTTTCCTGGTTCCTGCATTTCGGCTTGCCTTCTTGCTTGTGGATCCTGTGGCAGCATTTTCTGCGCTTTAATATTGGTTGTGTGTCACAATCTTACAAGTTGAGCGACTGCCTCTTATTCTAAACCTTTGTTTATTGGGTAAGACCCTATTGTGCTTTTTTTATCCACAGTCTTATGGGAATAAAAGAAGATTCTGTGAAATTATATCATTTTAAATATTTGTAGACTGTATAATTCCAAATTTTGTTGTCATTTTTTTTATCGAAGGATTTGTAGGTCTGCTGTGTGAGTGGGTTAATGTTGGAGGACAGGAATGAGGACCCATTTCCACCCCAAAGCAGGTGCATTATGATGAACTATTGGACTTCAAAGGGCCCATATACTGTACTGTTCTTGCCCATGAGCCCTCTTCTGCTCCTGCGACAGATACATCTGCCAGAAAATTAATGAACATTGTAGTTGAAATCTGTACCAGACCTTAGCAAGTGTAGCCTTCATTTTCTGGCACACAGACAGCCCAAAATATGTGATAAATGTATCTAGAATCCAATAAATTCACTTCTTACCTGTAGTGTAACTTAAAGCTCATGAATCCCTGATGCAAAAGCTCCAATGGGGCCCTCAATTATTGCAAATCTTTGATAGTATGTCTTTTTTCTGTAGGCCAAAGGGACTTTTGTGGCCCCCTAGGCTCCAGGGTGGTTTGAGGTTTAAAATTGGAGATGCAATTCTTGATATATTCGCCCTAAAGTATTCACTTTCTCAAAGGGGAGGTTTAGTGTTTTCTAAATATAGCTTAAAGGAAATTTTCAGGGTTACAAAGAATGTCTGTTCTTTTTTCCCACACAATCCCATTAACCAGTGTACAATTAAATGTTATTAATATTTCTTTATAGACAAAATATTTCATCTGTTTACTTCCGGAAATCTGCATCTTGGAGAGCTGTGCCAGCATTCTTTACTTTTACCCTGAGGTGTAAAATTCTGATTTACTGCAAAACATGAATGAAGCTTAGTGCAAATCAAAGCATTAACTTGAGTAAATACAAATTAAGCAAGCTCTAATTATCTACTTTGCTGACTTCACAGAATGAGTGTTTCTTAGAATGAGAACTAGAAATGTACTAAGTAGCTGCCAGAATAGATGGAAGGGATTATTATTATTATAGTCCATTTGCCATACTCACTTCCCCAATAACTACCGTAACTTGTGAGATTAATCATTTTCCATAGTTATTACTACTCTTTTGTCCACTGTAAGGACAAATACAGCTTACAGACATGTTTTACAAAATATTTTCCAAATACTGAACATCAGAATCTTTCTGACGTTTTGCAAACGTTCTTTAAAAATTGATAATTAGAGATGTACTGCTAATTGCTAAGGTGGGGAATACTGATGAGAGAGTGGTAAGATATTCGGATAGCTGTAACCCAATGCTTTGAACTGTTTCAGTATTCGGGTCCAAGTGTATTCTCCATTGATTTGCATTGGATTCGTTATTCGTTAGTCATTCAGTTTTCGGTTAGAGCTATCCAAACCCAAATATCTTACTACTTCATCCTAGTTGGCAAGTGTTCCACACTTAAAGGGTTATGCTCACGTTTGGCAGTTAAACATTATCCATTGAATAGGGGATAACTTCCCGTTGTCTAGGGTCCAATCACTGTAATCCCCACCAATCTCTAGAATATAGGCTTTGAAGAGCCCTTTATTAATGGAGCTGTAATCCACCATGCATACTGCCACTTTATTTAGACTTATAAGGTTGCCGAAGACCAGCTGAGTGCAGTGCTAGGGTATCTCCAGAATGAATGGAGAGGCACTATACATGACTGACCACTGCTACCGTGTTTCCCCGAAAGTAGGGCGCCCCCGAAAGTAAGGCATGCTTGGGGGCGCCCTACCTTCTAATATAAGGCACCCCCCGAATGTAAGGCGTACCTGAGGACTGTGCTGGTCCCCCGCTCTCTGGTGGTCCCCCGCTCTCCGGTGGCCCCCTCCGCTCTCTGGTGGCCCCCCACTCTCCAGCGGCCCCCCGCTCTCCTGATTCCCGCTGTTGCTGCCAAACTCCGCCCAGGTCAGGAGCCCTGCGCCAATTACAGCGCAGGAACCGTGACCCAATCACAGACCAGGAACCGCAAGCCAATCCGCGGCCAGCTGACATCATGCATGGCCTCTGATTGGCTAGCGGTTCCTGGGCTGTGATTGGCTCACGGTTCCTGCGCTGTAATTGGCGCAGGACTCCTGACCTGGGCGGAGTTTGGCAGCTACAGTGGGAAGAAGGAGAGCGGGGGGACTCCGGAGAGCAGGGGGGGGGCAACCGGAGAGTGGAGGGGGCCTCCGGAGAGTGGAGGAGGCCACTGGAGAGCGGAGGCCAGCTGGAGGACGGGGGACCACCGGAGAGCGGAGGCAACCGGAGACCGGTAAAAAACGGTTTGTGTGTATGGCTATGTGTGTGGGGTTATGGTTATGTGTGTGTATGGGTATGTATGGGTGTGTGGGGTGTGTGGTGTGTATGTGTGTGTGTATGGGTGTGTGGTGTATGTGTGTGTATGGGACGCTGCAGTGGATTTAGCTAATATAAGACACCCCCCGAAAGTAAGACATGGCGGTCTTTTTGGACCAAAAAAAAATATAAGACAGTGTCTTACTTTCGGGGAAACACGGTAGTATCTGCATGGACCTTGGTCTTAGCATCAACTAGGATCCTAGTGATCAGAACCCCAGCAATTAGAAAGTTATCAGATATTGTATAGATAGGGGAAATTTAGTATCCTTGAGAACACCCATTTAAGACTCATGTACACTTGTCGATACAACATATAAGAACATAGTTTCTAACACAGACCTGTGTTGACATGCTTCTAAATAGCAGACGATCACAGCCTTACTAAATCATTCATTAAAATAATTAAATCAACATTGTTGGAAGCACATCACCCAAAGAAAACAGGGGTTGAACTGCTGTGCATATACCATACATTCAATATGGGAACAGTCTACATCAGAATGGACATTACTGAGCACTGACCATTGTCAATCAGCACAAGTACAATGGGGAGAAATTGGAGAGTCCAAAAGAACCTCAACATTTGAATCGATAAAGCTCACCTAAAGATTTTATTTGTTGAAAACTGCTCTCTCTCATCCAAGCGCAACAGAAGGTGCGGGGTCTTTATGCCCCATGACCCAACCTCCGGCGCAGTGAAAAGAAAGCCATCGTACTACGGCTAGGGGACCTGGTAGGTCACCCACTGAAAGCCCATGACCGCTGGATCGTAGCTAGCGTGCGGACAGACCAAAAAGGCCTGAAAGAGACACGAAAGCGGGTGACGCAGATGAACCATCCCAGCTGCTTAGACCACACCAGAGATGATAATGTACTGTCTGTGAACTTTACCAACTGCTGAGAAAGAGTAAAACCCGGTTAAAGCTCAATGTTGTCTAAGGCTGTGATTATTGTGCCTGATTGAAGATAGACTGGTTCTGTGATCCGGCAGCAGGAGGCTGCCCGTGACCATGAGCTCCGCAACCCCGACAAACTTGCATATTCATAGACTTCACGGTTACCCTGTGGACCAGCTCTTCCCATGGAGGGCTCAACATCCCCGCTGCTTCTCCCATCATTCCCAGAAGTCCCAACTGCAGCTGCGGCTACCCATAGCCGCACACCATGGGTGTTGTCATGTTTATTCCTAAATACTGCCCCATTTATTGACCACCCAGGGCCACGGAGCCGGGTCTCGCCCCCGCCGTGACTCCCCCAGCAGAACTGCCGCCCGGTTCCGAGTACCCACGGCCCTGGTGGGCAAGTCAACTGGCTGTACTTGCTGAGCCAGGCTCTGCTTAATGCTACCCATGGTTCGAGCTGCATGAATCAAGTGAAAGTTTGCCATTAGGGTTCACTCACACTGACGAATACATAGGACGAGTGCTCTCCGATGTTTTATCAGATAGCATTTTTTCCAATGTTATACTATGGGATTGTGCTCATCAGAGCACTTTTTCTCATGCCACTTTGACGTGAGAAAAAAGTTGCTGCGATTTGCAGCTGCACACTTCAAGTTAATGAGTGTGTGCAAAACATCAGACTGCACTCGGATATTATCCTTTGTATTCACTCCTGTGTGTAATAAAAAATGCCAAAATCCTGCATATATGATTCCAGAAAAAGTAAGCAAAGTCAAAAACACCCTGAAGGTTAGTAAATAAGAGTAAGGAAACATAACTGAGAGGTGCTAGTGTTACAGAGCCAATTTTAATGTAGAGGAGTCTATTTAAAAGCCAGCATTCCGCTATGGTGCCAGTCCCAGAGCCTGATCTGATGGTCGTCTGCTGACTTTGGATCAATCAGCACTTTAAATCTACACCATGCAGATATTTTCTATGAAGATGCCCAATTTATTGGAGAAATAGCTGTCCAATACCGGCTCAAAGTCAGGGGAAAAAGTTCAGTTCAGGAGGTGAAAAATGTCATCACTGCAGTGATTTATTTGTACAGACATCAGCTCGGTGACTGGATCTAGTTTCATTGCAGAGGAAATTTTTACTCCGGCTTGAGCTGTGCAGATCTAGTACTGATAATTTAATGCTGATTATTTTTACTTCTGTTCCTCTGAATCTTTTAGGGAAAAGAATGAGAATTTATAAATGTCAAATGCGTAAAAATTAATTTTCTTAATAAAATAATTATAATAATAATAATAACAATATAATTGTATTTATATATCGCTAGCATATTCCGCAGCACTATAATAATAATAATAATAATAATAATAATAATAATAAAATGTATTCATTTATATAGTGCTATTAATTTTAGCACTTTTCATACATCAGCAACACTGTCCCCATTGGGGCTCACAATCTAAATTCCCTATCAGTATGTGTTTGGAGTGAGACTACCATCAATTGGTGGACAATCATCTTGGTTATCTCACACATAGATTTGACTGGCATCTATTTAGCACATTTTTGGTTATGCAGATTCTTGTCATGTGACTGCATTGTTACTGTTTTGCTCCTAAAATCTAAATTTAGATTTTTGTTATTTTGTTAGTATTTTGTAAATCCTCCTTTGGCTTTTAACAGGTGTCATATCCTTGTGTGCATGCTCTCGATCAGTATCAAGCATATCTCAACTGAAATCTGATTGCAGGTATATTCTACACCTTCCCAATGTTGATCCAAACTGGACAACTCACTTTAGTATATGTACAGCTATTTCTTCTACTCTTCTCACACGTGTTCAATTGGGTTAAAGGGATCCTGTCACCCCCAAAACACCTCCTAAGCTATTAAAAGATGCCCCTAGAGCATATTCACACTTATCCTACACTCCTTTTAGCTCCTAAATGCATATATTGAAAATGAAGATAAACGTTATTAAACTACCTCATTAGTGATGTTAATGAGTGACTATTGTATACATAGTCACCCAGGCAGGCTCTCCCTCTTCATAATATCACGCCTCAATAGGTGTGATCTTCAACTCACATTCAAATGCGCGCCTCCCCGCTCTCCTATTCCGGCCGGGCTGCTGTGTGCGGCTGTATGATGCGAATCGCGTCATTTCCGACTTTGGGTGACGTGGTACACCCGCGCCGCTCTGTTATGCCTCCAGCACGCATGCGCAGTGCGGGGCTTGAAGCTAACAGAGCGGCGCGGGTGTACCCACGTCACCCTAAGCTGGAAATGACGCGATTCGCATCATACAGCCGCACACTGCAGCCCCGGCCGATATAGGAGAGCGAGGAGGCGCGCATTTGAATGTGAGTTGAAGATCAGGCGTGATATTAGGAGGAGGGAGAGCCTGTCTGGGTGACTATGTATACAATAGTCACTCATTAACATCACTAATGAGGTAGTTTAATAACGTTTATCTTCATTTTCAATATATGCATTTAGGAGCTAAAAGGAGTGTAGGACAAGTGTGAATATGCTCTAGGGGCATCTTTTAATAGCTTAGGAGGTGTTTTGGGGGTGACAGGATCCATTTAAGGTCTGGAGACTGTAGGGGTCAGTCAAGCACCTTTACTTGGGGTCTGCTGTCAGTCGATGCCGGGTGTGGTTGCTTTAGGGCTTGCTGTATATGTTCCAGGAAAGAGTTCCAGGAATTTCTAGCAGGAACCAAGGATCTGACCTTCCCCAGAGGAGTGAGGGGGTTCTGGGGATGGCCGCTGGGGCTGAATCCAATCTCCCATTCCCTGGTCTGTGACGGCAGGGGGGAAGGATCTCACTGCTATGGGCAGATGGAATCAGGAGATCCAGCAGGACCCAGAATGGTGCATACCAGGGACACATGGAGAGGGCATCAGGGAGCTCCAAGGCCCTTGGGACTGAAGCTAGGGCTGCAGCAGGTCTTCATCCCAGAGGTAGGCGGAGTTCTCAAGATGTTATAGCAATGGTGCACTATAACTGGAGCAGTTGGGCCACTTGGGAGCCTGTCACCACCTATGGCTTCCGTAGTATACATGTCTACCTCAGTGAGTATGAGGAAGCATGGAAACATCTTAACTGGCTCTGGGAGGAGATGAGAGAAGTGAGGCTAAGTGGTGACAAAGCCTGCCCCTCCAGGAAAGCAGTCTTATCTGCTGTGGTCATGAGGCCGGAGGAGAGCATTGGTCCCCTCGAGGAGAGAAGGATAATGATCATGGAAAACATTGAAAATATCTAATTTTTAAAGTACAGTTAGAAATTATTATGTGCATATGCACTTTTCGTACTGTGTGCTGACCATGCTGGCTTCTTGGCTTTTTTATTTGTTATTGGTTGGTGGTTTACTCCCACTTTTTGCCATGCGCACTTGGTTTAGTATGCCATCCTTTCTGTCTGTGAATGAACTAGGCCACTGTTCACATACAGCTGCCCCACCTTTCCCATAGGTTCTGCTGATTGCATGCACATTTATCTGGGCCTGCTCCACCCTCATTCATGGTCTCCTGGTTTGACAGTGTGGGGTCAGATCTGATAATGTCCGGACGTTTGTACCATTTACTGCGCATGTTCAGGCCTGGCCTGCCTTTATCTGCACCCGCCCTTATGGCTCCATGGGAGCAGTTCAGAAATGTTTCAGGTACCTGTTGCTTTTATGCGGTCATGCTTTTAATCTATTTAGGAGGCCGTAAGTCACAACGAATATAAAAAACGTAGAGTAGGCCTGACATATCTGAGATTGCCGTGATGTGGCAGGGTGGCTCAAAGAATTGTTCGATTGTTTGCAAAATATCTAAGTTTTACAGTACAGTTAGAAATTAATATGTGCATTTGAATTTTTTGTACTGCATGCTGACCATAGGTAGCACTGGCATCTTGGCTTTTTTATTATTTATTGGTGGTTGACCCCCACTTTATGCTGTGCACACTTGGTTTAGTATGCCATTCTTTCTGTTTTTACTGGGATTGACCTATGCTGCTGTTCACATACAGCTGTCCCATCTTTCCCATATGCTCTGCTGATTGCATGCACATTTATCTGGGCCTGCTCCGCCCTCATTCAAGGTCTGCTGGTTTAGCAGTTGCAAAATATCTCATTTTTAAAGTATAGTTAGAAATTAATATGTGCATTTGCCCTTTTTGTACTGCATGCTGGAAATAGGCAGCGCAGGCTTCTTGACTTTTTTACCATTCACCTGACTCTCACAGAAACTGCAGATTGTCAGTAGATTGTAAAGTGATGCAAGGGCTGATTAACAGTTCGGGATCCCTGAGCAGATCCAAATCAGGGATCTTGAACGTGATCAATACTTTCTACTCGCACCTATTAGGGAAGACTGATCTGGATCTGGATGAGCTGTCGGTTTTCCTGTCCAATGCTACTCCTGAGCCAGGAGGTGATGACTCTTTTCACGTTTTGACGGATGTTATCAGAGAATAGGAAGTTAGACTGGAGACTGATGGGCTTTATCCCTGAAAGTTGCCAGATCCGAATTGCTTAACATCAGAGTTTTTCATAAGATTCTGGGACTCCTATAGCCCACTCTTGACTGAGGTGTTTAATGTGTGCCATTCTTCTGGCACTTTGCCCAGATTAATGAGAAGATCAGCCCTGATTATCTTGTTAAAGGGTAAGGATCTGTCCTATATTGATAGTTGGTGTCCTATAGCACTTCTCAATACTGACTGGCAGGTTCTGCCAAAGGTGATTTTTAACCAGCTGATGCATTTCACACCCTGGCTTCTTTCAGGGGCCCAGGATTGCTCCGGTCCAGGCTACAGTACCTTTAGTACTATGCTCGGAGCAGATTACGGCTGGTCATTGGATGGGTCTTTTGCTGTCCTTAGACCATGCGATGGCTTTTGATCAAGTTAACCATGAATACCCCTGGTCTTGTCTTCTGAAGTTTGGTCTGGCTGGGGGATTTATAAATTGTTTACGGGTTTTGTATGCAGCCACAGCGACTTTCCTGCTCGTAATCAGTTGGACTGGTTATCCGTTTGATGTTGGATTTGGGGTCCGCCAAGGTTGTCTTTTGAGGCCACTTTTTTACGTATCCAGGATTGATTCCCTCTTGAGGAGGATAGAGCGTGGACTGTTGGTGGGTGTCGGGAAGAGTCAGGTGGAACCAGAGGACACTTTGAGGGTTGTGGTGTATGCCAATGACCCCTCTGTTTTTATATCCTTGGGAATAGAGAAGAATGGGTCATATCTAAGGTTGATCGCTAGTCGGTGACATTTGGGAAAGAGTTGGATTTGTAATAGAAAATATAGGTGTAATGGTATTGTTTTGTTCTAAATAATAATAATAATCATCATAAAAATATAAAAAATATTAATATACTCTATAATATATACTATATACACTGTATATGTGCATGTTTATGCGATGTAATAAATATACATTTTGTAATATGTCTTTGTGTCATTAATTGTTTAAAATAATGTATCCTATTTTTAACGTTTATTTGTAATTTTTTTATGAGATATATTTTTTTTAATAAGTCATGCTACACATATATATATATACATATATTTGCATGTTCTATTATAATCATTTATATTTGGGTAGATTTATATTATGTTGCTAGTTTTTTACATTCTTTGACAATATACATATGTAGACGTGCTGGTACAATGTTTAGAGTTAATTATAGGTATTCATGTACAAGTGTTTTGGTATATCTTTGATTGGTTTACTCGCATTTAAATAGCTTCTTCCCATGATTCCACTTAACTTCCAATGACTAAGATTGTCTTTGAACACCAGAAACGCGTCAGTGGGAACTGGTCAGCGAATATCACCCTTTTTTATAAGAATGTGAATGCTACATAATATTTTTAGGCTTTTTCCTGAATTGGACCTGCCATTTATCTCTTCTCTCAAGTCCTATATTGAAGTCAAGCCTTCTTCACCTTTTTTTGGGCCTTCATTCTAGACTTACCATATGTAATATGCATCGCACAGAGCTCGTATGAACATCTGTGATCCCACTATTATGAAGCATACAAGCCACCTCTACTGCCGTTTTTATCACACCAGAACTGATAGACCTTGTGATGAGCCGACTTGTTGACGCCGATATTTTGCCTGGATGTCCACCTCTTGGCTTTTGAATGGATGGACAATTTTAATTTCATATTCTTGGAACTGTTACGGTACATACATGCAGTTTGGCAATTTTATTGGCTGAGAGACCCCTATCAATGAGCTGTATGATGCTGTTTCAAGAACTTTTGATAACTAAATTTGGTGGTATAATTACTTATTTTATTATTCATTGATTATAATCATTGATATATAGCACCATCATATTACGCAAGGCTTTACAAAGATTTTTATCCCTGTCCCCACTGGGGCTCACAATCTACATTTCCGTTGACTAGCCCAGTGTTGTATGGGCACTCGGGTATCTGGGCCCTGCTGTGATTGGGATGTCACTGGCCCTGGTGGTCAACTGGTAAAGGGGTTAGGGAATGGACATAAAGAAAAATAAAAGTTTGTCGTGATGCATCCTGCAGATTCTAGTGATGGGCACCAGCGCCGCTTCAGACCTCCGGGGGCGATAGTATTGAAGCTTGGATGTTGCAGCTCCCTGCAGGTGGAGCTGAGTCCCCAGGGCAGTGTAGCTGCTCTACTGGTTGTCGTAGTGCTGGATGTGGTAGCAGCTCTGTGAGTTAGCTTGCTGGAATAAGACACTGGAGGCTTATAGACTCTGCACAGGTGTTTACTTGTAAAAGTGCACGGATCAGGTTCACAATTACACAGTCTTAAGCAGGTAGTTGGCCGGGTAGTCACTGAGGAGAACAACGTCTCTTTGAGGCTCCCAGAGAGTACCTTCTGCTTCTTTCTCTGTCCCATTCTCTTCCTTGCGCCTCCTTACTATCCTTGCGCTGCCCTGCACAGCCTGCTTGTCTACCAGGCCCATTGGGTGATATGAGGTACCCTTCTTTCTCTCTTTAAGGGGCTCAACCCGATGTAGTGCTTCTGGTGGGGCTGCACGTCCTAGATGGGGGGTCGGGGCTGGTAATTCAATCTCTCGACTGGCTGGTGTAGACGGCTCAGGGGTGAACTCACCTGTACCGTGACTCGGAGCCAACACTCAGTTGGTGGACTAGGATTCCCCCGGACTGTAGCAGGTCCAGCACTGGGTCTCCTCCTTCTGTCTGGGTCACTGCTCCTTCTGGGCGTCCTCCCTGTAGTGTCCCCTAAAGGGTCCTTCTCTGTCTCTCCACAGACACTCTGTTTTTCTCTGTGTTTCCCACTCTCACACTGCTCTAGCCTGAAACTCCTCCCACCAGGACTGGGTTTCTCAGCAAAGGATTTAACCCTGTAGTCCCTTGCTCTAGAGTGTTTGGATGCAGGATAAGAGCCTCAGGTTGACGTCACACTACCTAATGACAGGAATACTGCACACTCACTCATGGGTGCAGTACCCCTACTGTGGCGCACTGACCAGTGGGGCGCCACACCTATCAGTATGTCTTTGGAGTGTGGGAAAAAACCGGTGTACCTCGAGGAAACCTATGAAAACACATGGAGAACTCCTTCCAGATCTTGTCCTTGGGGGATTCGAACCCAGGACCCCAGTGCGGCAAAGCAACAATGCTAACCACCGTGCTGCCCGGTAATTACCTGTACGTTTGTTCCACCTTATTAACAGTGAATTTGCTATTGAGTGTGAGTACATAGTTTCTTGTAGATTTTATTCAGGATTTTTAGGATGTTTATTCTGAGACTGAATGTAAAGTTCTTCCCCGTCATATGATTGTGCTATCAAATTAATACCAGGGGCCAAAGTGCCTAAATTTCATTTGTTTAACCTCTCTCTTCCTCAAAAAGATGCTTTAAAGGAGTACATTCAAAAGAGTCTCTATCGGGGGTGACATAAGACCTTCCACTTCACCAGTCGCTGTGGGATATTTCTTTGTTAACAAAAAATATGGAGCATTGTGCTCTTGTTTGGATTTTAGAGAGATTAATAAAACTACTGTACATAATCTATACCCACTACCTCTTATCCCTGATCTGTTTTTATCAACTAGCGAGGGGCCAAGTAGTTTTCTAAAACTGGATCTGAAAGGAGCATATAACCTCATACATGTTCACCAAGGTGATGAGTGGAAGATTGCCTTCAATACACCTACAAGTCACTTTGAAAAATTGGTGATGCCATTCGGCTTGCCCAATGCTCAAGCAATGATTCAGAAATTCTTAAATTATATAATTTCTTCTTTAGTGGATATGTTTGCAGTGATATACTTGGATGATATTTGATTTGCTCATGTTCTTGTGAAGAGCAACAGGAACATGTTTGAAAGCTGCTTAAATTTCTTCTTGACAATCATTTATTAGCCAAGTTAGAGAGGTATCAATTTGAGATTACATTTTTGGGTCATTTGGATTCTGCTAAAGGTTTTCAGATGGATCCCATAAAGGTACAGGCTGTCCCTGTTTGGGTATACAACCTAATTTTAAAGCTTAACAGATGTTCTTAGTTTTTCATCATTATTACCGTAAGTTCATTAAGAACTTCTCTGTCATAATCGTAGTTTCATAGATTTTTTAAGGTTGGAGGTACAGTGCTGTGCAAATTAATTGTGACAAAGCAAGTCTTTACTTGTTTTTCTTGCATTAGTTTTACTATTTCTGATAAGTGTTTTATCAGTTCTTGGTGTCGTTTTCCTTCTTCTTCCACATTTCCCTTTTAGTTTTGAAGAAAACAATACAGTTTCATTGTGTGTGTGAATTATTCTTGAAGCGGTAGATTTCCTAATGCCAACAGTGGAAGCCATTTCTCTTACAGTCAGACGTGTATGTTCATTAAGAGTAATAATTCTAGACCTCTTCCGTGGAGTAAAATCCATTTTTACATGCACAAATCACACTGAGAGAAAAAGTACACGAAACCACTCCTCACAGAAACAAGCTCTCAACTGAAGCTGAGGGGGCAGCTAGCTGTTATTTTCTGACTAAAACCAGTCAAACCACATTTTGTTACTCAAGGTTGTACACTCACATCTGTTCAAAGCAGTTAAAACTGGTTTGAATCACTGACTGGTAACCCAACTTACGATTTTACTTAAAGTCTACAGTGCTGTGCAAATTAATTGGGACAAAGCATTTTTTAAGTCTATCTAGTTCAACCAATAACCTAACATATTGATCAAACCACTTACTAATATAGCCAAGAAGGGGACTGACTATTCCTCTTTGTCTACTGAGGCAGTTGATGCCTTTGTTGCTCTCAAGACAGAGTTTCTAAAGCTCCACTCTTCAATCAACTTGATGTTGTTTTACCTTTGTGGTGTAGGTAGACAATTCTTCTGTGCACATGGGAGCCATTCTTTTACAGAAGGACTGTTACTTTCATCCTTGTGCTTTTTTTCTCAGAGAAGTTGAAAAAGGCCTTTTGATGACTTGCGACCGAACCAAGAATACTGCACATGGTAGACATAGGAAGGCCCCTGTCTTTAAGGTAGGAAATTTTGTGTGGCTATCCTAAAAAAATATGTGTCTAAAGGTTCTATAAAAGAAATTTGTTCCTAAATTTGGTGGCCCATATAAGATAATTAAAATCATTAATCATGTGATGGTCAAGCTTCAACTACCAGTTGCGTAAAGGATTAATAATACCTTATTAATTACTCTCTTCCTATAAAGTTTGAGGGGACGCCGGGTCAGGACATACCGTATATACTCGTGTATAAGCCGAGTTTTTCAGCCCAAAATTTGGGCTGAAAAGTCTCCCCCTCGGCTTATACACGGGTCTATACGGTATACACGGTGTGGTGGCTGTGGTGGGGGCTGTGGAGGTGGGGGGAGGCTGCTGTATGAGCGGCCCCGTCACGTGGGGCCGCTCATTAAATATGCACTGCTTCCCCCTGTCAATCAGCGGCAGGGGGAAGCAGTGCATATAGCCCCCAAATGCTGGCACTCGGTCCCCCTTGTAAGGGCCCCCCCCCGATGGTTATATTACCATTCCGGACTTCTGATCCGCGCCGCTCCTCGGTGCTCCTCACTGCTCCGTCCGTCCGTCTGCTACATCCGGGATCTCCGGATGTTGCAGGACGGGAGCCGCGAGGACGGAGCGCCGAGGAGCAGCGCTGATCAGAAGACCGGGATGGTAAGAGAAGCGGGGGGGGGGCCCTTGCAAGGGGGGGTGAGTGCCAGCATTTGGGGGCTGCTGGGGACCCCCAGGGGGCTGCTGGGGGCCGCTGGGTACCCCCAGGGGGCTGCTGGGGACCCCCAGGGGGCTGCTGGGTACCCCCAGGGGGCTGCTGGGTACCCCCTGGGGGCTGCTGGGGACCCCCAGGGGGCTGCTGTGTACCCCCAGGGGGCTGCTGAGTACCTCCAGGGGGCTGCTGGGGACCCCCAGGGGGCTGCTGAGTAGCCCCAGGGGGCTGCTGTGTACCCCCTGGGGGCTGCTGGGTACCCCCAGGGGGCTGCTGGGTACCCCCTGGGGGCTGCTATTTGTACCCCTGGGGGCCTGCTGTATACCACTGGGGCTGCTGTATACTACCACTGGGGCTGCTGGTGCTGCTGTATACTACCACTGGGGCTGCTGTATACTACCACTGGGGCTGCTGGGGCTGCTGTATACTACCACTGGGGCTGCTATATACTACCACTGGGGCTGCTATATACTACCACTGGGGCTGCTGTATACTACCACTGGGGCTGCTGTATACTACCACTGGGGCTGCTGTATACTACCACTGGGGCTGCTGTATATTACCACTGGGGCTGCTGTATACTACCACTGGGGCTGCTGTATACTACCACTGGGGCTGCTATATACTACCACTGGGGCTGCTATATACTACTACCGTGTTTCCCCGAAAGTAAGACCCTGTCTTACATTTTTTGGGGGGCCAAAAGTGGCCCCCGGTCTTACTTTCGGGGGGGGTCTTACATTGGGTGCTCCAGCAGTGTGGCCTACAGGCCCCCTCCTGCTGGGACACTGCGGGAGCGGGTCGCACGTCACGTGCGCCCGCTCATTACATATGCACTGCATCCCCCTGTCAATCAGCGACAGGGGGAGCAGTGCATTATACTGTATATATGGGCCCCCTCCTGCTGGCACACTACCCCCTGTTCTGAGGCCCCCACCGCTGCTGCTGCAGACATCTTACCCTCCAGGGTCTTCTTGCAGCAGCCAGCGCGTCCGTCCTCTGTCCTCGGCTGTCTCCCGGATCATGTGACCGGCCGGTCGCAGTCGCGATGACGTCATGCGCTGCGACGGGTCACATGATCCGGGAGACAGCCGAGGACAGAGGACGGACGCGCTGGCTGCTGCAAGAAGACCCTGGAGGGTAAGATTTCTGCAGCAGCAGCAGCGGTGGGGGCCTCAGAACAGGGGGGTAGTGTGCCAGCAGGAGGGGGCCCATATATACAGTATAATGCACTGCTCCCCCTGTCGCTGATTGACAGGGGGATGCAGTGCATATGTAATGAGCGGGCGCACGTGACGTGCGACCCGCTCCCGCTCCCCCCCCCTCCGCTAGGGGCCTTACATTGGCCCCCCGGTTGTAAGGCCTTATAATCGGGGGAGGCCTTACATTAGCAGGCCCCCCCTTTACCCCTAGGCAGCCTTACAATCGGGGGGGCCTTACTTTCGGGGAAACACGGTACTGGGGCTGCTATATACTACCACTGGGGCTGCTGTATACTACCACTGGGGCTGCTGGATACTACCACTGGGGCTGCTATATACTACCACTGGGGCTGCTGTATACTACCACTGGGGCTGCTGTATACTACCACTGGGGCTGCTGTATACTACCACTGGGGCTGCTATATACTACCACTGGGGAGGCCTGTATACCACTGGGGGGGGGCCTGTATACCACACTGCTGGGGGCTGTATATCTGTGCTGGGGTCCACCCTCGGCTTATACACGAGTCAATAGTTTTTCCAGATTTTTGGGGCAAAAGTAGGGGGGTCGGCTTATACACGGGTCGGCTTATACACGAGTATATACGGTAATTAAGATTGGTTTGGTGGAAGATAAGGAGTATGAAGTGGAATTAGTTTTAGTTTCCAGATGTGTCAGACGTTGACTGCAGAATCTAGTGAATTGCAAGAGTTTTGGTCTGGACGATAATTCCTGGGTTGATGCCAAAGATTTGCATGCGGATCAATTAGTGAGAGATTTTTGTCTGCAGTTGGGGATCTCTATGGATCCAGTGGCCCCTCATTGAAGAGGGGCACCATTATACATCTGGATTTGAACCCCTGAGCCTATGTACTATGGCCAGTTTCTCTGCCACCGAGTCACCGATGGTAACACGTTTTCTTTGGGTGATTAGTTTCTGTTATCCTTGTTTTAGTTGTATTAGGGCAGCAGGTGTATTCATTTACTCATGTGTCTACCCAAACAACTTTAAGTGCAGGGTTAAATACTTTCCCTCTGCTGGTATTTTTTGTTGGTAATATTTTCATTTGCATGACCTGCCTTACTGCTGTTTGTTTATGCCAGTCAGTATGCTGTTTATGTTCTTTACTCTACACCTATCTTCTGTTTGTTGTTAGAAAATAGGGGGCATATTCTTTAGCAGTATATACCTGAACTTCTATTTTGTTATTTTGTATTTCATTGTTTGTTATACTCACTCTCAGTTCACTTTCTATCTCAGCAAAACTTCCCTTCTTTAGGTAAATGACATTCTGCTCTGCCCTCTGCAACGTCTATGTTTTCTTAGTTTAGTCTGTGGTTAGGGCTATGCCAGCTCATGCAGAAACCATTATAGACTGTATGGTCTGGATCTCTAATCAAGGTCAGTTGCAATTTTTAGTGTTTTACCTATTTCCCATGTGAGCTGCTACACAATTGTGGCGACCCGCAACGAGTGCGTCACAGGAGGGTATTGCATCCCTGACCGAAGAGGCAATATTTTCCGTCTCGGTGATGACATGGAGCTCCATACCCTACATGCACCATTAGAATAGAGGGCCAATTAGGTCCTGGTGGGAGGAGTGTAGGAGTAGTGTGTGGGGAGTAGGAGTAGGGGAGTCTGGAAGATGTAAGGAAGGAGAAGGGGGCTCTGCACAGTGCCGTGCAGCCCCGAAGTCCACTACCGGCTGGCGCCATTAATTGGTGCCCTAGACTGGAACACAGGCATCTTACTAACGGGTCCAATAATACCCGTGCCCAAAACCAACCACCGGATCACTGGTTCCGAGGTGAGCAAGTCGTTCATCGCAGCTCTGCAAACCAGGGTGAAGAACCGCTTCCTAAGGGGGCATCTCACCACCGCCGCGATTCAAGTTGTCTTGCCAGCAGGGACCTACCCCTGGGACACAGGACATTCTGCAGACCATATCAGTCAGAATCTCCAAATAGAAGTCTCCCTGGTACCCTGACCTGGTAATCTAAGGCAACATCGGCAACCTGTTAGAGAGAATAAAGGGAGGAGGAACACCACGGAATTCTGAGTCAACACCAGTCATTGCTGGGACCACCCGGTCCAAGACTGCATACCCTGTATCATCTACCGGTGACAGTAAAAGACCCATTACAGAGAACGCTGGTGTCTGTGATTCCTTCAGAACTGTCTACCTTAACCGTCAGTATAATTGAAGCTGCCATATTACATCAAGGACAGCTCCTGGCCCCAGGGACTCCCACTCGTCCTGTGGGGAGCGTCCCATCTTGCTGCCCTACATCCCTTGGAGGCCAAAGGAGAGCCGGTGAAATCACCGGAATTCCCGCAGGTGGCGTCACGACAACTAAGAATTAACCCCTATCCGTTCACACTACCCTTTTGATCTGGACCACCGGGCCCCACAGCCTCGGGCGCGGAACTGTGACAGGAGAAGAAGCGCCCGAGACGTGAACACCCGGCTACAGTGAGTCACCATCATAACAGCCTGAAGGTCATTTTGAAAATTTGGTGATGCTGTTCAGGTTAACCAATACTCCAGCAGTTTTTCAAAAGCTCACAAATTATCATTTTTGATCTCTGGTGTGTAGATTTATGGTAAATTACCTGAATGACATACTGATTTACTTGTGCACTCAGGAGGAGCATCATGAGCATTTCAAACCTATTCTCTAGGTTCTATGTGACAACTATTTATGTGGTAAACTACAGAAATGTAAATTTGAAGTACAACAGGTTCAGTTCTTAGTGCATCTGGCTCCTCAATCAGGGTTTCGAATGGATCCCGTTAAGGTGCAAGAAGTCCTTGATTGGGTTCAAACAAGTAACTGACCATGGGATAATGGAAAACTAGGGCACCTGCTCTGTCTCTCAAGTTAGAGAGTCCTGTGCTATCCCTGTCTCAGGGGTTCTCCTAATGGTGGAGAGGCCTGAGTCTCCTTTCCTGGTCATAGTCCTGACCAGTCTTGATCTGATTCCCACTCCCCGTTCCCCCAGGACAGGGGAGTAATGAAGCCCACAGATAAAGAAAGACAAGCGAAAATCAATATCAGTGATAAAGCACGCACACACAAAGGTAAAGATAATAAGAGTAGCAGGAGGAAAAACAAGAGCAGGAAGGGATCTACAGAACAACAGGGGAGAGCGTCCACACTCGCACCAATTAAATAGTATAACTTTCTCCAGGGAGTCTGGGACACCATACCTCCCAGACCAACCTAAGATAAACTACAGTTGGCATGGCTAGAAGGATTCCTCCAGCATAAATAGGAGGGGAACCGTTGTGATAGGCCTCTCCACATAATGTGATAAGAGGAGCAAACAGACCAGCAGGGATTAACTCTTGCTAGCTTGCCTATGAATCAGCTCACAGCAGGTCGACACCTGAGTCTGCCTGTGTTGATCCCAGACACCAAAGGAACCATCTGGTGGAGCATCACAATCTGCAGTCTGAAAAGAGTCGCAATGAAGTTTGAGCAAAATCCTGTGTGACAGTAACCTGAAAGATTGCAGAAACTTCTGGGTTATATACATTTTTATCAAATGTTCATTAGGAACATTTTTTTCATAGCCAAGCATTTAACCAACATCAGTAAGAATGAAACAAATATTATTTCTTGGTCAGCTGAGGCACTAAATGCTTTTTTGACTCTTAAGACAGCTTTCTCTAATTCTCCTGTTCTCAGTTTGCCTTTGTTTGCCTTAGCCAGAGGTGTGGTACCCCCAAACCCAGGTAAGGAGGGGACACTACCCAGTACCCACACACTGCATGCACCATTAGGTACTTCAGACCACAAAGGTGGGGGAACTGATCAAACCGCCATCCCAGGCTGGAGATGGGACTAAGAGAAGGTGGTGGGTGGAACTAGGAAGAGGAGCAACTTAGAGAGAGTGACAGGAAGAGTAGGACAGTTTAGAGGAAAACACCAGGAAGTGGGAGTGGAGTTCAGTCATTCAGAGGGAAGAGTAGTAACCATGAGGAGAGAGAGGAGTGAGGAGAAAAGGAGTCGCAGGAGAGATGTGAGGAAAGGCATTCTTGGAATTGACGCAGAGAGTCTCATCCCAGGACAAGGAAGAGGTGAGAGCTGGTGAGGGCTCCAGAGAAGGAAGGGGTCCCAGAGGCATGGGAAATGAGGAATCCACCTGTGGAACTCACATCCATTGCCGGTCACAGGCAAATGGAGGGACCAGGGCCGTAGAGGGACCAGGGCCAGATTAGTGGAGGAAACTTCAAGCCTCAGCTAGCATGCCGGAGCCTGCTGCATCTCCAGGAGCAGCAGTCAAATCCACAACAGTTACTGCAAAGGTGACCATATAGGGCCAAAGGGGACAGAGAGAGAACGTCACCCAGAAGGGTCCGTGGCCACTGGCGCAGGAGACTGAGCGTGAGGTGTAGGGTAGGAGGGAGAGAGACAGCATAAGTGACACAACTCGGAAAAGGTACACAGAACGGGGTGCCAGCTAAGTGTTTTCCAAACTTCCTGGGAGTGGCTGGACCCCTTGTTCATAGGACACAGTACCCCGCTGGATGTGGCTGCTAAAGAACTGTTAGTAAACGAGTGGAACTGCATGAGCTGTGGCCTCAGATTATTCCGGCGTCCCTGGCCCTGCACTATAACTTCCCCACCATCAACACATTGACTTTTACACGTGCCCCGGGCTACCACTCCACCTACGTTCAAGTTCGTGCCTCCCTGAAAAGGGAAGAAGATTGCTAATGTTAATGGCCATTATAAAAATGTTTGCATGCTGACACATCTTTTACCAAGTACAGCCCAAGGATGTGCTGTGTTTTATGAAGGGGGTATATGGCGCCCCTGAGGATCCTGTCGCCACAGAGGTACTGTACCTTAGCCAGAGGTGTGGTACCCCCGACCCCAGGTATGGAGGGGACACTACCCGGTACCCACACGCCACATGCACCATTAGGCACTTCAGACCAGAAAGGTGGGGGAACTGATCAAACCCCCATCCCTGGCCGGAGATGGGACTAAGAGAAGGTGGTGGGTGGAACTGTAGGAAGAGGAGCAACTTAGAGGGAGTGACAGGAAGAATAGGGACAGTTTAGAGGAAAACACCAGGAAGTGGGAGTGGAGTTCAGGCAGTCAGTGGGAGGAGTAGTAACCACAAGAAGAGAAAGAGAGGAGTGAGGAGAAAAGGAGTCACAGGAGAGATGTGAGGAAAGACATCCTTGGATTTGAAGCAGAGAGTCTCATCCCAGGACAAGGAAGAGGTGAGAGCTGTTGAGGGTTCCAGAGATGGAAGGGGTCCCAGAGGCACGGGAAATGAGGAATCCACCCATGGGGCTCGCATCCATTGCTGGTCGCAGGCAAGTGGAGGGACCAGGGCCACAGAGGGTGACCGGGCCCAGACTAGTGGAGGAGACTTCAAGCCTCAGCTGGTGAACCAGAGGTTGCTGCATCTCCAGGAGCAGCAGCCAAATCCATGACAGTTACTGCAAAGGTGGCCATATAGGGCCAAAGGGGACAGAGAGAGAATGTCACCCAGGGGGGTCCGTGGACACTGGCACAAGAGACTGAGCATGGTGTGCAGGGCAAGAGAGCCAGCAAAAGTGAGATGACCCGGAAAAGGTACACAGAACAGGGTGCCGGCTAAGTGTTTTCCAATCTGCCTGGGAGTGGCTGGACCCCTTGTTCGTAGAACACAGTACCCGGCTGGACATGGCTGCCAAAGAACTGTTAGTAAACGAGTGAAACTGCACTAGCTGTGTCCTCAGATTATTCTGGCATCCCTGGGCCTTCACTATAACTTCCCCACCATCAACACATTGACTTTTACACCTGTCCCAGGGTACCGCTCCACCTACAATCACCAAAACCCTAATCCCCGAATTTTTTATTGACACCGCTAGGGTCACGGAGCTGGGTCTCGACCCCCGTGACTCCCCAGGAGTACCGTAGCCCGGTTTCAAGTACCCCACAACCCTGAGGGGACGTGTCACTTCTCCTATTGGGATAAGAGCTGTTCTTTCACAGAAAGAAGTATCTACATCCTTATACTTATTAGTCCCAGACATTCGCTCAAGTAGAATCTAATCAAGATATAGGTGACCAAGCTCTTCTGTCAGTTAAAAGAGCCTTTGAGGAGTTGAGATATTGGTGCAAGGGACAAGAGATGAGGTGCCTTTACTGATCATAGGAAAATATTGTATATTAACACTGCTAAGTATTTAAGCAACATACAGGTTTGGTGGACCCTTTTTTGTTTGCTCGGTTTGATTTTGTCATTACTTTTCTCCCTGGTTCCAAGAATGTTAAGACTAAAGGCCCCGTTACACCTGGCCACATCGCCCCTGCATTGCCTAATGTAAAGGGGCGATGTCGGCAGCTCTGACAGCTCGCCTGGTTTCACATCAGTGATGTGAAACCAGGCGGCCGATCTGGGGCGATGTGCACAAATCGCCCCATGTAAACGGCTGCCATAGGCTCCCATTGTCCTGCATCGCCGCTGGGGTTTTGAGAAACCCCGGCGGCGATGCCGCCTCTCAGCTCGCCAGCCCATCGCTGGAGATGTCTCCCCGCGTAAACAAGGGGCAGCGGGGCACCAAAAACGTGCGCACTCCCGCCAGTCGCCGCCTACATCTCGGGCAACGGGGTGTAACGGGGCCTTTACTCTTTGTCCTGTACATTTGTCCCAGATTTGAAAAATGAAAATCCAGTCAAGGTTCTTAATGTTGGTTGATCTCTCTGGAATAGGATGCTTAGAACAGTGCTCCAGATGGTTTACCTATAAACAAAGTTTATGTACTGCCTTCTTTATGCATAGATCTGCCTAATGAAGTGCATAATTTCATTTCAGCTGGGCATCCAGGTTCTTCTACCACTTGGAGATTTCTTTCTAGGTCTTTTTGGTAGAAATATACTCATAGGGACATTGAAGAATACAGTGCCTACAAGTAGTATTCAACCCCCTGCAGATTTAGGTGGTTGACACATGCGGAATTAACTTGGCATTGTGACATTTGGACTGTAGATCAGCCTGGAAGTGGGAAATGCACTGCAGCCAAAAAGATTTTTAATTTTTTTCTTTTTTTTTTTTAAAGCGTTAAAAGTTAATTCAGAGGGTCATTTATTATTCAACCCCTCAAACCACCAGCATTCTGTTTGGTCCCCCTAAAGTATTAAGAAGTAGTTCAGGCACAAAGAACAATGAGCTTCACATGTGTGGATTAATTATCTCTTTTGCCAGCCTTTTCTGACTATTTAAGACCCTCCCCAAACTTGTGAACAGCACTCATACATGGTCAACATGGGAAAGACAAAGGAGCATTCCAAGGCCATCATAGACAAGATCGTGGAGGGTCACAAGGCTGGCAAGGGGTACAAAACCCTTTCCAAGGAGTTGGGCCTACCTGTCTCCACTGTTGAGAGCATCATCCGGAAGTGGAATGCTTATGGAACTACTGTTAGCCTTCCACGGCCTGGATAGCCTTTGAAAGTTTCCTCCCGTGCCGAGGCCAGGCTTGTCCGAAGAGTCAAGGCTAACCCAAGGACAACAAGGAAGGAGCTCCGGGAAGATCTCATGGCAGTGGGGACATTGGTTTCAGTCAATACCATAAGTAAAGTACTCCACCGCAATGGTCTCCGTTCCAGACGAGCCCGTAAGGTACCTTTACTTTCAAAGCGTCATGTCAAGGCTTGTCTACAGTTTGCTCATGATCACTTGGAGGACTCTGAGACAGACTGGTTCAAGGTTCTATGGTCTGATGAGACCAAGAACGAGATCTTTGGTGCCAACCACACACGTGACGTTTGGAGACTGGATGGCACTGCATACGACCCCAAGAATACCATCCCTACAGTCAAGCAAGGTGGTGGCAGCATCATGCTGTGGGGCTGTTTCTCAGCCAAGGGGCCTGGCCATCTGGTCCGCATCCATGGGAAGATGGATAGCACGGCCTACCTGGAGATTTTGGCCAAGAACCTCTGCTCCTCCATCAAGGATCTTAAGATGGGTCGTAATTTCATCTTCCAACAAGACAACGACCCAAAGCACACAGCCAAGAAAACCAAGGCCTGGTTCAAGAGGGAAAAAATCAAGGTGATGGAGTGGCCTAGTCAGTCTCCTGACCTTAACCCAATTGAAAACTTGTGGAAGGAGCTCAAGATTAAAGTGCACATGAGACACCCAAAGAACCTAGATAACTTGGAGAAGATCTGCATGGAGGAGTGGGCCAAGATAACTCCAGAGACCTGTGCCGGCCTGATCAGGTCTTATAAAAGACGATTATTAGCTGTAATTGCAAACAAGGGTTATTCCACAAAATATTAAACCTAGGGGTTGAATAATAATTGACCCACACTTTTATGTTTAAAATTTATTAAAATTCTACTGAGCAACATAACTTTTTGGTTTGTAAGATTTATGCTTCTGTTAATAAATCCTACTCTCGTTTGCAGTTTGAAGGCTCTAACTTATTTGCATCTTATCAAACCACCTAAATCTGCAGGGGCTAAAGCTTCTCATCAAGCTCCAGCAGGTTATCACTTGCTTAACGATGTTTCTGACTCACCGCGGCCGGCTGACTCCGGTTTAGACAGGCGATTCTTCTCCTTCCTTGTCACGGGTGGACCGCGCCTGCCGGTAGTGGGGCCCGGTGTAGTGCAGATCAAAAGTGAAGACGTCTTGCGGGAACAGATTAAAGGGGTTTTAATTTGTTTTCTTCGTGACGCCACCTATGAGTAGTTCGGTAAGGGCTACCGACGCTGCGGGACCCCCGGGGGATGGACAGCAGCAAGATGTTACGCTCCCCACAGGCTGAGCGGTGATCCCCGGGGGCTGGAGCTGCTCAAGATGTTGTGCGGCAGCTGCGGTTACCTTCTAGTTAATGACGGACAGTTCATAAGGAATCACGGACACAGACAGTCTCTATAACGGTCTTTACTGTAACCAGCAGGCAATACATGGTATACAGTGGTTGAGTAGTAGACCGGGTGGACTCAGCAGTGATGGTGTCCCTTAGAAATCCGTAGTGCTCCTCCATTCTAGCTAAGTGGTTACCAATGTCGCCCAGGAATACCAGATCGGGTACGGGGAGGCTGCTTCAATGCCCTATCCATGCTGTACGTTCTGGATGTTTTGGGGAGCCTTGGGTCCCTCAGTGAGTACACCGCTGGTTAGACGACTGGAAATTGGCTGTTGGTGGGGTGCTCCTGTGAAGCTGCTCCTCCACGCTTCTAGTTCGCGTAGCAGAGGTGAACTGCTGCCAGCTTCGGTACCAGTGAACCGGCTGTGAGTTGTGGGCACGGGAGTCTTTTGGGAACCCGTGTAGATAATGCCCAATCCCGGTGGTTAAGGCCTCAGGTGCTGACACCCGACCGGTGACGGCCCAGGGGCCCGCACGGAGTGCGGAGCCCCCGCTCCTCTCCAAGCTCTAGTCTGCTCTCTTCAGGTTCTAGACTTCTTCTCTCACTATCTAGACCATTGTGTGTTCTTCTGCACTACCCTAGCACTCCGCCCACCAGGACCTAGGATTGGCCCTCTATTCTAGGTGTTTGCATGTTGGGTTGGATTTCTAAATTAACCAGGTCATTGCTGAGTCAGAGAATATTGCGGCTGCGCTTGTGGCTGCAATACCCTCCTGTGACGCACTCGTTGCGGGGCGCCACACTCCCCCTTGGTTGAATACGCTTGTCCCAAGCGTCTCACTACTCACATTACAGAGGTTTTTATATTTTATATTTTACAACAGGTAATACACTTTTATTAATGACAGGTCATATATGCATAAAAGTGAGGTAGATAAACAGGTTAACACATTGCGCGGACCCGGCGGGCGGTCGGCTGTCCTTAGGATAAAAGTTCAGGCTGTAGCCGCCAAGTCGCGGTGTTACGGTGCAAACAGGAAGAAGTCTCTTTTAATAGCAAAGTTCAAACAACAACAGTCACTTATGGAGGGCAGTGTTCCGGACCCGTATAGCGAACCACCCATCACGGCATATATGGCGCTCATAGGTTACAATGTCCCCTCTATACAAGTCTAGGCTTGGATGGCCTCGCGGTAGGTGCGATTCCACATCACGGCGCCCCACAAACACTTCCGTACTCGCACCCTCCTCCCATACGAATCCCCACCCGGTGGACAAGTTAAATGTGCTTACCCACCCGGTTTTACGGAATTGTTCAGGCAATGGAGATTGGCGGCGAGCCTCGGCGCGAGCCTGCATGTTGGCTTGCAGTCGAGTGTGCCACTCGTCTCTCCGGATACGACGTACCTCTTCGTCGGAGTGATGCGGCGTGTGGATAAAGTCACTACGGCGTGCTGGTTGTTGAACCGCTCGAGCTTGGTGGGCAGTCTGGAGTGGAGCCCGGTTCAACGGAACCGGAGAAGATACTGTTGCGGCGGCACCCGACCAGTGCACCCGAGCTGATCGCCCGGCAGAAGGGTTCCTTGTGTCTCCCCAGGCGAACCCGGTGTAGAGATCCTCAGGTGAACTGTAGGTCTCCTCGTCATCCTCCTTGACCTCCTCGATGACTACGTCGGGCTGCTCGGCTGGCGAAGATGATGGGATGGAATCCTCTGGATCGGTGGGTGGCTGTGCTGCAAAGTTCTCCTCGGGGTCGTTGTGCAGGACTTCCAGGCTGCCTGCCTCTTCTTCTGTAGCAGCGGGAAGTGGTGTTTCAATCCCGGTCACCAGGTAGGCCTCTGTATTTGCAGAGGAGGCCTCCGGTTAGAGGGAGAAACAGGCGACAGTCTCGGTAGTGTGGAAACCAGTCGCGGGTTCCGCAGGTGGAACCAGGTAGAGGTCGGCTTCTTCGTGGGAGCGTATTGGAAGCTCCGGCTCTGGAACGAGGTCGGCTGCGGTATCGTCCGCTGGAACGGGTCGAGTTGTGGTCCTCACTGGAATAACACAGTCTATGGGCTCCGGTGACGAAGCTGGACAGGTGGTGGGCGACGGTGAGGTGGTGGAAAAGCTGGCGATGTCGTCTGGGCTTGGAGAAGCTGTACCCGGTCGGCTCTGCTGCATCGCATGATGGAGTCTTCTGCCTAGGGTCGCGCTCCAGCTGCGAATCGTCCATTCCACAGTCTCTAGTAGTCGCACCCGGAGGTCTTGTAGAGCCTCTAGCCAGAAGTCGGGGCTGCCGTCTATGGTAAGGGCAGGATCCGGACCCGGTTGGCCTAGGGCTGCTCTAGCCTCCGCCTCGACCTCCCGCATTAGGTCTTGGAGTCTCGTGCTGGCCATTCTCTTCTTGGAGGGAAACCACACCCGTTCAACCGGTAAGACGTTCTGGTAGAGCTGGTGAAGAAGGTCCTCTCTCTCTGTCGGTGTGTCTATCTATCACACTCCCATTCCCTCTGGGCTTTCATAGTCCAATCGTGGGAAAAGTCTTTGGGGTCCGCCCCCATGGTTGATTCGAGCAATCAGGGCGGACAAAGAGTTTGGCGCCTTTTGTCTTTGGCCCTCCCTCTGTGAGGGGGGGGGGGTTGACTCACTCCTGGGTTTCACGTGGCGGCTTCTTGTGGCGGGAACGCCATCTTGGGCGCCATCTTGACCCAATGGTGTAAAGGCGGGAAAGTTCTTTTAGGGACGAACAAAGTCCAATTGTAGACAATAAAGTCCAGTTTAAGCACAATATACCCGTTGGGTAACGGGCCTGCTCGTATCCTGTTCGTGACGCCATTTTCTGACTCACCGCGGCCGGCTGACTCCGGTTTAGACAGGCGATTCTTCTCCTTCCTTGTCACGGGTGGACCGCGCCTGCCGGTAGTGGGGCCCGGTGTAGTGCAGATCAAAAGTGAAGACGTCTTGCGGGAACAGATTAAAGGGGTTTTAATTTGTTTTCTTCGTGACGCCACCTATGAGTAGTTCGGTAAGGGCTACCGACGCTGCGGGACCCCCGGGGGATGGACAGCAGCAAGATGTTACGCTCCCCACAGGCTGAGCGGTGATCCCCGGGGGCTGGAGCTGCTCAAGATGTTGTGCGGCAGCTGCGGTTACCTTCTAGTTAATGACGGACAGTTCATAAGGAATCACGGACACAGACAGTCTCTATAACGGTCTTTACTGTAACCAGCAGGCAATACATGGTATACAGTGGTTGAGTAGTAGACCGGGTGGACTCAGCAGTGATGGTGTCCCTTAGAAATCCGTAGTGCTCCTCCATTCTAGCTAAGTGGTTACCAATGTCGCCCAGGAATACCAGATCGGGTACGGGGAGGCTGCTTCAATGCCCTATCCATGCTGTACGTTCTGGATGTTTTGGGGAGCCTTGGGTCCCTCAGTGAGTACACCGCTGGTTAGACGACTGGAAATTGGCTGTTGGTGGGGTGCTCCTGTGAAGCTGCTCCTCCACGCTTCTGGTTCCGGTAGCAGAGGTGAACTGCTGCCAGCTTCGGTACCAGTGAACCAGCTGTGAGTTGTGGGCACGGGAGTCTTTTGGGAACCCGTGTAGATAATGCCCAATCCCGGTGGTTAAGGCCTCAGGTGCTGACACCCGACCGGTGACGGCCCAGGGGCCCGCACGGAGTGCGGAGCCCCCGCTCCTCTCCAAGCTCTAGTCTGCTCTCTTCAGGTTCTAGACTTCTTCTCTCATTATCTAGACCATTATGTGTTCTTCTGCACTACCCTAGCACTCCGCCCACCAGGACCTAGGATTGGCCCTCTATTCTAGGTGTTTGCATGTTGGGTTGGATTTCTAAATTAACCAGGTCATTGCTGAGTCAGAGAATATTGCGGCTGCGCTTGTGGCTGCAATACCCTCCTGTGACGCACTCGTTGCGGGGCGCCACATTTCCTCATAACCCTAAGCTCATGTGTCACTTTTTACCATCAGTGTTTGGGGTCGGGAGTCACTTTTTGCCATCAGTGCTTGATCCGTGTGTCCTTTTTTACCATCAGTGTTTCATGAATGATTTTTTAAAAATGAAACAAAAAATCCTGCAAAGCTTCCTCTATCTGTTGCTGTATTTATCATGGACAGCACACTTATGGCATCCATGTGCCTTTTGTGTTTTCAATGAACTAGACTTGTACGGGTAACTGATCTGTAACTCACTTTACAAAAAAACATATGAACAGTCCCATGCTACTATATAATTGTCTTATGTCTCTCTGTAACGGAAATCCCGTGTTGCTGATTGGTCTCAGCCGGCCTGGCGCGACCAATCAGAGAAACAGACAGAATTAGCCGCAGATGGCCCCGCCCACTACTCCCTGGCAGCTCAGCAGCGGAAAATGGTGGAGCTGTGGAGCAGGGCCGGCGTCAGCACCCGGCATACCCGCTCAAATGCTGGGGCCCAGGCGTGACTGTGGGGCTCACTGTCGCCCTCCCAAATCAGAGGTCAGCGGCAACGCAGCCGGGAGATGACCAGGGCTAGCCCGTCATCTCCTGGCCGCTCAGTCACACTTGGCGACACTCCAAAGTTCCCGACAACGACTTAATCTTTTTCATATTAATACCAGTGAGCAAGATTATTGGTTTATTACCCGTGATCTACAATTTTTTCAAATTAAAAGTTTCAAACCAAAGAAACCAAGTATTATTAAAATTTACAGAATAGGTTAATTTAAAAGTCTTTTAAAAAGACCTTTGGGTATTAAATCAATTATATAAACACTTTGAGGTCCCAGAACGCCCGGGGTGGGGAAGGGGTGGGTTTTTTTAAATTTTTTCCTCTTTATGAAACTGAGAATAGAGCCTTTGTGAATTTTTTTATAGTGTGTATTCACAAACCAAAAGGTACCTCTGAACATATTTTAATTTTTTGTATCTAACCCTTATCCTCCTTTTTTTAAATTTGAGAAAATTTTCTTGCTGTTAGGCTATCTAACATAAAGGAATTCACCTTGAAAATTTTTTTGTAAACTCTTATAATATATTATTCCTTTTTGGATTGAATTTTGAAATTATATTGTGATTTTATTCTGGCTCCCCATAATTTCTTTTTTGCCAAAAAGGGATACCTGGATATATTTTCATTTCCCAAAACATTTCCCCGATTTTTTCAAGGACCCACAAATTACTTGATGTACACATCGATAAAATGTGGTGTCCATCTTGGGGGAGGAAAACCATTTATTCACCGTCAATTCATGATTTACTAAACCAATTTTTTAAGTTTTCCGAATTATTTAAGGTTTCCCTGTGATTTAATTTTACAAAATTTGGTTTTGGGAATTTTGGGTGGTTCACTCTTTTGCCCTGTTTAAAAACCTGCTTTAATTGCGGTGGAGCCCAGAGAGCCAGTCAACCAGGAGCTAATTGGTTGTAGGCCTTTAAAACACCATTATTACCCACACTTTGGCTATAAAAATTCTAAGTTTCTTTTCTTTAACCCAAAATATTAAACCCCCAAGCTGCCGGGTTATTTGACATTCCTAACAGGACATTGACGGTGTTGGCAGAGGACATGTGCCCTTTATTCTTTGCTGCCGGATGTTGTTAAAAAATGGTGGGCTTATTTAGCGGTATGCCTGGCTTTAGTGATGCCAGTTTACCAAAAGTCAGAAAGTGGTAAAACGAAGCTTCTATTTCACCTTTTCCACCTTTAACACTATTGAATGTAACCTTTTTTAGTGAGGGGCTAATAACTATTAAAAGGAGCATCTAATGTTTACTTCTTTGAACCCCCAAAAGGGGGTTAACCCGGAATAGTGATGCTGCTTTTCTGCTCCCAGGCCCCTTGTTTCAATGGGTGCTTATATGAGGAGGAGAGGCCTTAACTTTACAAGTCCCGAATTTTCCTAAATCCATGAATGATTTCCTTTTAGGGGGTTGATTTCAATTGGATGCAAGGCCTGTCGACGGCACCAAATAAATGTGGCTGCGGCTACAATATTGGGGGAAACTCTACTAAAGTCCCACTCAATTTTTACATTCAAAGTTTTTTTCCACCCCAATGTGAAGCTTTATATCTATCCCACACCTTCATAAATTTTTGGTTTACCGTATAAAGAATGGGAAAGGTTTCCTTTTCTTAAGTAACAAATTGGTTTCTTATACTGACTTGCCGATGATTTTCTTTAAGGGGTTAAATTTCTAAATAAATTGAACCTGCTAAAAAGGCCCCTCTTTAAATTTTGGTGCTCGAAAAGTCCCGTTTTACCGGAAAACCTCCGAGCTCCCAAATTTCCATTTGGCCCAGTGGTGGTTTGGGGCCTTAACCCCCCAGTTTCCTCTTTTTTGATGGTCTTTTCCCTTTTTGGTTTTCCCGATAAAAATGCTGGTTTTTTCTTAAAGGAAAAAGTAAACGGTCCTTAAATAAATCGGGAAAAGGTTCCTTTATGTTCCTCATTTTGAGATGGCGAAGGAAAACCTTTCTCAAAAGAAACCTTTATATCCGTTTTCTCCTGTATCTGTTTAAAGGAAGCCAAGGAAACGGGTTTGGTCCCCTTAAAGGACACCAGGGCATGATTTTTCCTTAAGGGCCCTCCGTTTTGTCCCTTTTTTGTTTAAACATTAAGGGCCCCGGACCAAAATCGGGGACGTCCGAATGGTCTCTTCAAAATTTTTACAAAAATGTAGGCCCGCGTCAAATAAAAGGGGCCAAAAATCCTTTTTGGTCAAGCTGCTGAGCGGCACGGAACAGGACATACTTTTCCGGTAAGGCATTCTCTTTTATCCAGCAATTTGTCATGCTGCTAGACAATATTGGGAACTATGGATTGTTAAAAAAATGGACCGGACCATAAATAGCATCCCTTTGAATCCTGTTCCATGTGTATACCAATTAAAGATCCCCCACAGAAAAACCTAGGGGGGAACTGGTAACCTCTTTCACAAGGCAAGCCAACGGTAAAAAAAGACGTCACGATTTCACTGGGAACAGGTGTTTTTGGGTAACACCACAAACCAAGGATATTGTTATTCTCCCGGGGACGGACCTAAATATGCTCGGTGTGATGTCGGTCGGGTTCGAGAGCTCACCGCCAAACACAGGGCCCAATGTAATTTTCCACATTACGAATTTTTTTATTTCCATGTGTGATTTATCGGACGTCGACATCCGAATTTTCTCTGCCACCGAGGCACGACCGAATCAAAGTGCACTAAGCCACCCGATTGGTAACCATTCTGTTTTTTAATATCGGGCTGAAAGGAGCTTTTCCATTTTAGCACCGACATATCAAATTTATGTTGGAGGGGGGGGGTTTCCTCCGATTGGCGACCCCATAACATTTCCCCCTTGGGGAAGGGCCAGCCCCGTGTGCCCTTAGGACCCGATTTTAATGATAGTATTTCGAAGGAAAACTGGCTACTGGGACATGTAAAAAAAAGTTATTCCCTCACTCACTCCCCGAGCCCCACGCTTCCCTTTTCTTCATAGGTTCCCCGGGGCTTCCACTCCTGAAAAAAAGGCCCATCTCCTATAATTGGGGGTTCAGCATTTAAAGCGGTTACCAAGGGAAAAGGAACATGGAAAAAGAGCCAAAAAAACCAAAAAAAGGTTTGCTCACCGGAATTCTACCCGGAATTAAAGAAATGGCGAAAAGGCGGGTCTCGTGGATGAGCCTAAAAATTTTTTTTTTTTCTTACCCCCCCGGGAAAAAATTTATGTGGAACCAGGGTGTCCAATTTGGGACCTTCCGGCAAAGAAAGGAGATGCTGTCGATTTTTAGAAAAGGCTCCCAAAATCCCAAAGAAAAGCAGTCTTAATGAAACTTCCGCCCCGCTCTGCTAAAAAAAAGGTTCGAAAGGCGGGGGTGGGCCCTTTTCAAAATCAACATTCAAACTTTTCCCCCCGGGTAACAATAATTGTTTGTAAGTGCATAAGTGTGCATAAGGGCTTTATTTGTAAAATGAAAATTTAACGAAGCCAGATCTTGGCGTACTCTAAATGTATAATCCCAGTTCCAAAAACTCTTGGGAGTAGAAGCCCAGAGCCTTCTGTATACTATTTTTCATCATTTCTGGTGATTTTTCCCAAACCCCCAGAAACAAACCCCATAAATTTTTGTCCCAAATTTCAGTTATGTTTAGTGCCCCAAATTTATATGAAAAGAAGGTGCAAGGGCCCTTAAGTTATACTATTTTCTTTAAATTAGAAAAAAAATTTACTTTGTGAAAAGGGATAGTTTTCATATACCTATAAAGGGTTTTTTATTTTCAAGGTGTTCAAGAAAATCCATATTAAAACCCTCCTTCTCAAACCTTTGCAGCCTTTTGTAAAAACAAATTTACTTCAAAAAACTTTCGCAGGAACTTCAATAGACCAGAGTTGGGTAAACATTTTCTGGATCTTCTGCGCCCACAACCGAACATTTCACCTCTAGGGGTTTTACTGGCCAAAACTTAAAACCATTAACGTGTCACAATGTAGTAGTGGATAACCCTTATTAGGAACATGGAAAAAAATTTAAAAATTAATCTTAAACAATTTAAATGTATTTTCTTTTCTATAGTCTTTCTTGGTTGCACCCCAAACGCCTTCTGTTGGGAACTGTAATGCATTCTCAGCGAAGGTTTGGGAACCCAGTGCAACCCCGTTCAATTTGGGAAATTTAGGGTCCCAAAAATCTTGGGTTTTGTCCTAACCAACAACATGGACTCACTCAGTGATCCAGTAGGGATTAGCAAATTAAATCTCTCCCAAACCAATTTTTGGATACTACGTGCGTTGGGCCTTTCACTACCGGGGAGGGCACGTATCAAGATGTCCCAGTGCAGTCATTCACTTTAAAAAACTTCCCTTGGTTTTGCGGATGCTGAAAAACCCCCCCCATGATTTCTACACCCAAACTTCGGCCTATTGTTTGGCGTCCCGGGTTGGTATTTAGCACCAAAGTCAATTTTACCTGCCCGCTAATCCAAGTACTTATTTTTTAAAAATTTTAAACACATTGTGCTTTTTTCACCATTAGCCCTTGATTAAGACCCAAAACATGGGGGCAAATATTTTATTACTATTTTAAAACAAGTATTCTTTCGGCTTTTTTTTTCTTTACGGTTCCTTTCTCCGGCCCCCTTCAAACGTTTTTCATGCCGTGGGATCTGGTTCTTTCATGACCACACTTAGAAAAGGAACCCCGAGCATTTGTTTGGGACCGAATTTGGAAAAGGGGGTCCGAACACAAAAAGGCCAGGAAAACTGACTGCCAAGGAACAGGGGCCAATTTTTTCTTCCCTTTATAATGATTTCAAAATTAAAAGGGAAGAAAGATGTTAAACAATAACTTCAAGATTGTCCCTTCAATAGGTACATCTAAACCCCTCAGGATTTTTAAAAAGGGGAGGATATTAGCTCATAATAAACCCTATAAAATTGTTTTTTTCTTGGAAAGATCTTTTAAGGTTACATTTTTATTTTTTTCAAAAGTGGGTTAAAATTTTTGAATTCTGTACGATTTCGCTTTTAGCAACCAAAACAAGGGATCTCCTTTTACGTTCAAAATCCTTTGGATCCCTTAAACACAGACAATTAAAACCCATTATACCCTTTCCATTTTTGCATTTGACAGTAACCTTTGAGGTTTATATCGGAAGCTTAAGCCTAATTCTTAGAAATTTTTTCGTGACATATTTCATCATGTTTAGATTAATTTAGGTGTAAATTTTTTATTATTTGTAAAAAATAAAAATATAAAAATAAATTTCCCTTTTGCAATTTTTAAAAGGGGTTTTCCAGCAACCAATGATTATGTGACAAAATAGTTGAATATTTTTAATTGTCACTTTAAATACCAAATTTTTAAAAAGTAGGAGTTTTGGGGGGTTTAAATCAGAGCAATTTTCATTTTCCAACCAAAATTACAAAACCATTTTTGTGCCCCCATCCCATTTTTAAATTCCGAGGGTTTATCAGACACCAAAGGGAATTTTCTAAAAATGCACCCCAACTACTCAAAACCATTCAGGTTATAACCTTACTACAGGAACCACCTTGGAAAAAAATGGAAGTTTGAAACCAAAAAGTTTGATAATTATTTTTCAGGGCAAACAAGGAAAAGGGACCAAAATTGTGGGACTTTCCCAGAGAGAACTAGTGATGTAAAACCCCCGTTTTCCTCACCGGTCTGGGGAAGAAGCAATTGGGCTTTTGGGGGCTTTCTATATTCAAAAAGTTAATTTGGGCCCTCACTTTGAGCCTCCCCCGTCCAGTGTTTAGAACATTGATCCCGACCAGGAAAACCCCAAAAATTAGATAATTTTTCCGACCAAGGTTGAATTAGATTACTAAAAGAACAGGAAAAAAATTTTTCAATACAGTCAATTAAAGTAGGTGGGGGAAAGCCAAAAATCTTGAAAGCCTGGGGGCACCAAAAGGTCATTGGGGGAGCTCCAAAGTTTAGCACAATGGGTTCAAACCGAAGTTCCGCTAACAAAACTGAATGGATCCCCCTTTTTTACGGCCCCCTTTCCTTTGGGTGCCCAGTCTTAAAAATGCTCACCACAAAGGAATTTGGCGGGCCCCCGGGGCAACGGGGGCATTGGACCAGAACCGCAGGTGCTCCAACACCTTAAACCCCGTACTTTTTTCCCCAAAAAAAGTTTTAATTTAGGGAAATTTTTGTTCCCTGGGGGTTCCTTCCCCCCCACCCATCCGCCCGTTCCCGGGGGCAGCCCCAAAAAGGGGGCACTTTGGGGACCCCCGTTTGGGAACCCGCTCAAAAGGCTGTGCCCCCTCCCTAATGGAAAATCACCAATTCCCCCCCATCGCCATTAGACTCCCCCCCGGGCCCCAAAATTGGGGTCCCCCAGGCCCCAATGGAAATTGCCCCCGGGAACCTATTAATTTGGCTTACCCTTTACCCCCGGTCTTCACAATTGTCCGTCAAAAAAGAAAAGGGGGAAAAAAATTTTTTTTTATTATTTGTTTTAACACCTTTTTGGGGCAAGGGCCACCCGGATCTAGTTCCCCCTTGGGTGATCTAATCAATGGGGTTACTTTTAAAAAAAATAAGGAAAAAATTTTTTTTCCCCCCTTCCCAAAAAAATTGAATAAAAATCAACTTTAATGTTACGACACCATTCGCCTTTAAGCAAATGTTAAAAATTTGGCTTAAACTACAAATTTTAAAATGAAGGGACATAAAGAAGAGGTTTGAACCCAGGGGTTTTAATTTATTGGAAAATTAAAAAAGGAAATTTGTTTGAAAAAGTAAATCCTTTTTCGAACAGTTTGTGAGATTGTGGGTTAAATGTTTCCATGCATCTAAAGTTCCCTCGGCTTTTTCCAAAGCCCCTTTTGGGGAGCAGTTTAGGGAAATTCCTAACACCTGGGTTGAACCAATTTAAAATTTTGGCCACCATTGGGTAAGGAGGAAAATGAAACTTTGAGCCTCACCAAATGAGCAATTTTGGAAAAAGCCCCCAGGGAAATACTGAGTATAGTAGCCTTTGGAGGGCTTTTAATTTCCTTCAAAATTAAAAAAAAATTTTTGAAAAAGTATTTTACCTATTGGAAAAGGTTTAAGGACCCGGAATTAAGTGGGGCCAACTATCAGATAAACCCTCAGTTTCCCAAAAAGGGGTCCCTTTTGGGGTTTACAAAGGAACAGCTCCCAACGCAACCGGTCAACAATTGGATGTTGTAAAGGCGGCACCAACATTGGATCCCCCGTCCAAAAACAAATCCCCCACAAAAACCCCAGGAAACAACCCCCCAGGGAACATTCAATGGACAATGGCACTTTAAACCCCCCTGGCCACAAGACCAAAAAGAAAAAAAACGGAAAAAACAACCCGCCCCAAGACAATTCCCACAAAAGGGACCATACATGGCTCCCCACAGGAACCACCCCCACCAAAAGCCCACCCCAAACCCAAAAAACCAAAGGGACACAATTTAAATTAAAAAAAAAATGACATGGGCTTCCCCAACCACAAAATACAACTCACATACACCCACCACCCCAGGCCTCCCAACCGGTAACCAAAAAACAGCAAGCCCTTTTTTTTAATTCCAAACAACAAAAAAAAAAACGAGGGCCACCCAAACCCCCAGCCCGGACAACTACAAGGGGGAGGAACCCACAAAAACCCCCCAACGCGGGGCCCCCTGTGCAAAATCACCCAACAACCCCCAAAATGGGCATTTATTTTAAACAATCTGGTTTAAAACAGCCTTCAGTTGCCCTGGGCTAAGGGAATTAAAAAGGGGGTTAATGCCTGCTTTATTGAGTGGATAAAAAAATCAAAAAGGGAAGTTACCCGATTTGGAATTTTACTAAATAGCAAAATACACCAGAGTCTTTTTTAGAAACAATCAAATTCATTTTTATTTTAAAAAGATGACATTATACAACGGGGTCCACCACGCCCGAACAATCGAGAATTATTATTCCCAACTTATGAAGGTTTTTTCCCGTTTTCCCCAACAAGGTAAAACGATGCCTTTTGTTTCAATCGATCTAAGCTCAACCGCCAGACAGGAAAAGAATGCAAGGTTTGGGACTGACGGGGCCCTACCCACTATTGCATCCCCCGGCTTCCAGATCGCTTTCCCCAGTCGATTAACATGATGAATGGTTTTGGAAAAAATTTTCACTAACGCATTGCATATGGGTGGATACTCTCGCCCGGTTCGTCGTTTCTCACTCGATTCCACGGGTCCTTTTAACACACAAGCCCGGGACGAAACCCCTATTCAACGTGCCCCGGTTAAATTCTGACCCTCCCCGGTCAGCTGCATAAAGGATCACAGGTAAACGTGATAATAATGGCATGTATTTGTCCAAACCAGATACCATGCCCAGATTTCAGGACCATTTTAAAAATGTTGAAAATCCAGCCGTGACAAGTGGCCATAAGGTCCCGGGGTACGCCCTGACTTTTTGATTTCCCTTTTCATGACCTAGGGAATAGCTGTGAATGTTACGGCCGCCACACAATGTCATTCCGGTGGCTGAGAAATTTTGAAAGCGGGCAGTGAACAGGCCCAGGTGGATGGAAAGAACCGTCCGGGATGGGTCAAAGGAACAGAATTGGGGGTGAATTGTGAATGGGGGCACTTGAAAGCCCACACAGAAACGGGGCAGGGAGGGGAGGGGGTGCAAAGGGGAAACAGGGGGCCCTGGGGGGAAAAAACCCCAAAAAGAAGCGGGTAAAAGATTTTCCCGGAAAAAATGGGGGGGGGGACAGTTAGTGGATGAATAGAAGTTGGAGGGTAGGGATAGCAGGGGACCAACATTCAGGGGTCTGGAATTTTATTTCACTTTGGTGCCTCAAGCCTTTCAGCCCCCGGGGGGAGGGTGGCCCAAAAAAACCCCCTGGAATGTTAGAAAAACTCCCAATACCCACACCAGGACAAAGGAGACCCCCACACCCAGAACATATTATGGAGGGGGTGGGCCCTTAAGGGGTTAAAGACAATTGGCCCATAGGAATGGGAGAAATTTATTGGCCCCGCCCAAAAAGGGTTCCCCCAAACTTCAAAAAAAGTTGAAAAGGGGTCTTACCACAATTTGGGAAACCTTTATATTTTAAACAAAAAATTGGACCCCAACCAACCCAAAATTGGGTTTTAAAAAATAAGGGTTTGAGACAAAGGCCCTTTTAATTTTAACATAAGGGTTTTTGATTAAAATTTAAAAAGTTTTTATAGCGCTAGAAGCTTTAAATTTTTTCAAAAAGGGTTTCCTTGTAAATGAAGCCCCAGCTGTCATATTTCAAAGGTCCTCCAATGGATGATTTTCCTTTGTTCTTCTCGATTCACTGATTATTTTGGCCCAAGCATAATTCCTTAGGTTTTTGTTTTGGGGAACAAATCTTGAAATTTCCCATTCCGTTGCACTTTGACTTAACTGTAAATTGGACTATTTAACTTTTCACCCATGATGATGGATTCAACCGTTAAAGTAGGGTCATTGGGTTCATTAACTTATTCAACCTAATAGCCCCAAAGAGGATTTCACCCGGGAACAGCAACTAATTGATAAATTCCTTGGGCCGTTATCCGGGGCACTTTTTTATTTTTTTTAAAAATTACAGGGGGTAAACCCTTGGGGATTCTTCCCGTAGCCAGCTATTTCCTGTGCATTCCTTGCAATTTGGCCCCCCTGGCGCGAATGAGGGTTACTGCCAAAAAGACCAGCGGGGGTCCCAGTGAAATGAATTAGTTTTTATTTGGTTTCATACTGGTAAAAATAGCAATTTTAAATAAACCCCTTAAGGTAAGTCCCTGTTAGGTTTTTAAATGGGGGTCCGAAGGGAGAGTAGTAGAATAAGGGAAACACCCTTCAGGAATTTAGGGAAACCCAAAAGGAAGTGAAGGAAAGGGACGTGGGGTTAAGCAACAGCCCGGCATCAACCAACTTTAAGTTCTGGTTTGGCCCATTATGGAACAAATGGGTTCGAAAGGCAGGAAGTTATGTAAACCCCAAAAACCCGGGTTTTTTAAAGGGGTTAGTCTTAGGTTCGTAAGGAATACCAAAAGACCTTTTTAAAAACCATCATTTTTCGGCTTCCAAAATTTTTGAAAATTAAATTACCAAAAAAGGCCCACAAAGGCCACCAAGGGGAAGGATTTACCAATGAGATAAAACCCAAAAAAATATTTTGAAAACCATTTTAAAAACCACCCCTAGGAGTATAGTGCAGTCACAGTACCTTTTAGTCTTCTAATCAAAAAATAAACCCAACCGGCAATGCTACTTTTGGCTTTCTTTTCCCTGAAACTGGCCTGTTCTTTTACCCAACAATAAACAAGTCTACAAGGGGGAGCAAAGGGGCCCCTAAATTGGGAAGCTTTGCTGCCCGGGCCCCAACCCGGTAGGGCCCTTAAGCCAACGTAACCCCCCGATCCCGTGCAGGAAGTGTTAACTTGGGGTTCCGCTTCCCCGGCTTTCCTTTGCCCCCCTTTTAAAAGGCGGCCGTTTTTCCCAGACCCGCAAAATCCGCCACCCTTTGGGTGTGAAACCCCCCTCCTTCATCCCGGTTTTTACTTAAAAGGGTAGGCTTTTTTACCAAAACAAAATCCCAACCCTTCCTGGGTTAGGCTCTAGCACCGGGATCTCTCCTTTTTAGTTTCACCAAGGGGCCCCCAAACGAAGCCCCATAGGAGCCCTTACGGGTGCATCCAATCCCTGGTCTCTAGCCCGCCTTGTGCGTACCGATCCGGGAGGTGCGTCATGAACATACACTTTTTAAGGGACCTTTTTGCGCCAGGGGGCAGAATGTTGATTTAAACCTGTGGCAATAAAAAGGGGGTAAACAGGCCTCCTTTTTAAAAAATTTAGAGCCTTTTTCCTTTTTCCCTCCCCCATGAGCATTAATTCAAATAACCCGCAGTAAAAGCCATCTCAAGTCCTTAACCCAAAAAAAATTCAAATTTGGGCATTGAATTTCCCAAATTTTTAAAAAATTTAAATTTTTTAAAGCAGGAAAAAAAAAGATTTTTTTAGGACAATAAACAAACCAAATTAATTAAGAAAGTTAATTTAATTTTGAAATAAAATCAAAAAAGCTTTAAGTTATTGTTTTGTATGGATTCCGGGAGCATCAAAACGTTGAACTACAAAGAAAATTTTCAAATAATTTCAAAAGGGTAGCTCTCAAATAACCTCCGGTAGTTCCCAAACAAATGGTTTCCTATGGAAAAAGGAAAAATTCCGTGGAAAATGACACTGGTCGGTATGGGCCCAAAAAAACCGTGGTTTAACCCCTGGAGGTCTATCCCAAATTTTGGGACATTTTAACCGCAATTCCCAAATTTCCAAATTTTTCCACTTAAACTAATATGGGGTAAAGTGGTTACATTACGTATAATTGAAGGGCTTTTAAAAATAAAAACAAAACTAACACACAACCACCTTAGCAAAGGGGGGCCCATGAAATTAAAGGGGCTAAATCACACCCCCCAAAATAACGCTTGGGATTTGCTAAATGCACCCCATTTTTACTACCCAACCGAAAAAAACCACACCCCCAAAAAATTAAAACCCCAACAAACCAAAACCACCCCAAAGGGGCATCAAACCAAAACGCACTCCACCCTGGCACAAACACACAAGGACACTAAAAAAGCACCCAACAGACCCCCGCGGGGGAAAAAACCCCATGCCCCTTAGGCGTCACCCCCCCCATGGGAAAAAGGGGGAAAAAGCACAACACAGAACCCAAGGGCACCAACAACACACCCCTAAGAATTGAAAACCCAAGGAATACCAAGAGGACTACCAACAAGATTACACCAACACAGAACCCCACAAAACATAAAAAACAAATGTAAAAAAAAACTAAAAACCAAACCAAGTTTAAAAGAACAAACAAGACACCCCAAAGGGGCACCAAAATAAAATATACATTTTGGACTCAACAAAAGACCCAACATTTAAAAAAACCCAAAAAAACACAAACCGAAAACCCACACTAACCCCCCTTGGAAAACCCAAAATGACAAAATTGACACACCCACCCAATACCAAAATGTGTATTTTATTTTCAATAATTGATAAAACCAATGTGCACCTGGGCCCTAAGGGAATTGGGGAAGCATCCCATGGCTGCTATGGGGGACAAACCAAAACCCCCAGGGGGAAAATTTTGTATGCTGGAATATTAGTAATATTAGTACCTCAACGTAACAGGTCTATTTTTAATCCCTAAATATCAAATTCTATTTTTTTATAACAAGCAGTTATTTATTAATGGATAAACAATAGTAAAAATTTAAGGCAAATGATTTTTTTCCCTTTTAAACAGAAGGATTTTTTCTGTTTTTTAGGATTTGGAGAGAAAAAGGTTTTAAATTTCCCCCATTCTCAAAATCTTCAACTTTTGCTGAGGACAGAAATAAAAAATTTTTTTTGGGGACCTGGGCAGTTTTTTTGGCCAAAATCCCCAACTTCCGGGAAACTTTTTAGAATCCTATATCCCTTCTATATGTGTACGTAATGTTGGGAAAACCCAAAAATTTTAACTGCATGTTAAAGGTTAAGGAAATCTTCAAACTGAGATCCCCTTGTTTCTTCATCTCGTGTCCCTTGCCTGTTTCAAAGGTGATTGTCACCTATTTCAAGGTGGGATGTTTAATTTTAATTATCACTTTTCACCAACCAAACGGTATTTACAAAGGTCTTATGGTTCATGAACATAACCTTTCCATTTGTCTCCAGTCAAAAGATTTAACCAGCCCAAGATTCCCTCCCAGTAAATTTTCCGTGGAATTTCCTGTAGCCTTAATGGGATAAAAGGATCCCTTTAAAGCAATAATCTTTCTTCCTTAATTGAAACCTAAAAATGATGCGAAGCTTTAGAGTCTTGGGAATAATTTTTGGACAAATTGCATGCAATTTTAATTCCCGGGGCGCATGTCTTTTTAAAATTTTCCAATTTGTCCTGAACCTTTTAGACCTTTTGGGCCCTGATTACGAACCGTAAGGCCAGGTGAAAGCATTAATCGAATTGTAATGTACAGCTATCCTACCCTAAAGTGGGACAAATCCCCCCAATTTAAAACTTAACAGACCTAGAATTTCTCCCCTTTCCAAATTTTATTATAACCTTAATATTAAAGGATTGTTCAGATAAATATACATTAAGGCAGGGCTTTTTGCTGGATATATAGAACTGAGGACAGGTAGGGTTAAGGTAGAAAACTCTGGTCCGTCTTATTCGGTAATTGAACCGGTTCTCAATGTTCGCGAAGTTCCTTCCTTTGATTCCTTGCCCTTTGACCAAAATTTGAGGAACCACAGACCTAAAAATTACAGGCCCCAAAAACCTCAGCCCCCGTGGGAAGGTGATTGTTTACCAATTGCAGGGGTTTCAGGGAATTGTGTGCGGCCCCCGAGGGGAGAAATTTTCCCTGGCCCAGGGCCTTAAAAATTTTTTCCCCCTGTCCCAAAATGCTGCATTCTAATTGGGTCTATGATCAAACGAATACCGGGGACCCCTGAGTTGGAAATTGGGGCCTGGAAGCCAAATTTTTCAGAGCCCCCTTTTTGGCCCGGTTATCCCACCTGCATTCCCATGGACTGCCAAGGCCGCTTTACAACGTTTTTTCAGGGGGGGTCCCGGTAAATACACTCCGGACGAAAGTATAATGATGGTGGATGGGGAGATTTGGGTGATTTTAAAGTTTTTTTGTTGAGCACAGGCTGGTTGTTTATGGGGGGAAAAGGAGGGTCAGGGTTTTTTTTTCTGGGAAGTATTGAAGGTTTCCTCACGGACCGATTAAATTTGGGCTGGGCCTCCACATGGTAGTCAAGCGGAGGAACCGGATTAAGAAGAACGGACCGGCCGAGCCGGGTGTGTCAGACGGGCGTTTGGTGACTTTGGGTTTGGGAGAGCCCCTGGTGATTTTAGACCGCGGCTACTACGTAGAGGATCTGAAAGTCAGGGACTTGAACAGTACGGCATAGCCGTGACTGTGTTACGGAGAAGTCAGAGGGTATTAACCCTGATTCTGTTCGTTGGCCCTTTCAGGTTCGGGCCCACCTGAAAACCGGGAAAGCCTGACAGGCAAATGTTGGGTGAACCAGTAAAAAAAGAAAAAAGGAACTCAGGATGACTTTGCTACCTGTTATACCATGGTTGGGTAAATAAAAATAGGCTACTTTTTACTAGTACCCTAAGGAGGGAAAAAAGTTCAAGATAGTTCCAAAATTGTACGGGGGTTAGGAGGAAAACTGGGTGACAGTATAACTAAACATTGAACCCAGGTATTTTAAAACAAAAACCTTGAAGTTTTTATGGCTAGCAAGTGGGGTATAAGGACCCAACCAAGTACGGAGGTATTTGGACGGGCAAAGAGAAGTGTGTAGAAAAGGCGGGAAAGGATGTAGACATTGACACTGGTATCCAAAGGGGTGTTGTTGTCAGGCCTGTTGGGTAACGTTTGGGCCAAAATTTACCTTTTTAACCAAACAAATTTTTCTTTTTTAGTCTGAGCCATTTACCAGGTTAACAAAGCTGGCAAAAAGGAACGGATGAATTGCCAAGTTACACCGGGCCCTTGAGTATGAACTATAGTTATTAGGGTATAGGGCAGGGTAAGGGACGCCCAGTCCATTCAGTTACGGGGTTCCAAGGGCCAAAATTTTTAGCAATTTACGCAAGCTGGTTCAGTGAAATAGGACCATTTTTCATTTGACACGGAACTTTGAAAAAGGGGTATGAACGGAGCCAAATTGCCCGTGAAATTGGGAAGCAATATTTTCGTAGGTTTAGTTGGCATTAAATTATTGGTTGTTATGACCATTCCAGTGTTTCAGGAGCTGTTTTTTAAAATATGTGAGGCCGAGGTTAACAGTAAAGGCGCAGCACCCCTGTTCCCCAAAGAGGCGGACCTTATATTATTTGGGAAATTTGGGGGGGAAGAAATGCTGCTAATTTCCAAACAACTATCAAACCCGTCCATATTTTAAAGTTTTAATTTTTTGTTTAAGATAGGGGAAAATGCATTTTATTTTAAATAGTTCATTATAATGATTGTGGGGAACTTGAAAAAAATTGGAAGGATTTGTATTTTAATTTTATTTTAATTTTCCAGAGTATACCCTCCCGGCGTATCACCAAGGATTGGCCAACCCAAAGAATGACGGTCCTTTTGGAACCCCTACACAAACACAGAACCAAAACCAAAAAAAAAAACAAAAATACTTCCTTTCCCCTTTACCGCGAATGTTCGCCCCGAGAGAACTATCCAATTTTGGGAAATTATGCAATTCCCGCGAATTTGCACCCATGTGGGTGTCAGTCTGTTTTCAAAATTTTCCTTTTAATTTTAATTTTACATTAGGTCCATTGGGTTGGAAATTACATCAAACCACCCCGGAAAGGGAAAATATTTTAACAATTTCAGTTTTGCCGTTTTCCACCTGAATTGGGGACCGTTTAACTCGTTTTGCCGACCCCGTATGCCACACCCACTCCCGCCCCCAAACTGGGAAAAAAGCTCCCCTTAAACCATGGGCCCAGCACAGGTCGCCCCTCACCCTTGGAAAACAGCCCCCCATGAAACCCCCCCCAGCGTGTCGCGACCCCCCTGGATAACCGCGTCGCCATCCTGTCCACACAAACCCGGGATAACCCCGCCCATTAAGCCCGCAGCACCCCTCAAAAAACCGCGCCCCAGTATTCGCCCCCGTGTTCAACGCCGAGCAGGAGGGCCCCCTGGAGAAAAGCCCCCTGGTAATACCAAACCCCCAGTGAATAGCCCCGGGTGTAAACAGCCCCGGGGTAACAAGCCACCGGGAATTCAAACACCATGGAGAAAGCAGCACACCATGGTGTTACAGCGCCCCCTTATCACCCCGTGTGTTACTCACCCATTTCCCCCGTTGTTTCCCCCCTGTGTATATCACACCCCATGTTCCCCCGTTTTGTTTGCCCCTTAATCCAGCACCCCCCGTGGTTATTACCCCAGGTGTTCGCCCCTGGTGTTTGCCCCTGGTATTCGCCCGCCCCTTTTGTTTAGCCCCCCGTGGGGGTTTCCCCGTGTTATCCGACCCCCATGTGCTTTCCCCTGTGTATTCACCTCCAGCCCCCCCCTCCTTTTCCCCCTCCCGTTCTGGGGGCCCCCCGCCTTCGCGCTTCCCTCACCCTCCTTCCCGCACTGTCACCCCCTGCCGGTCGCCGCTCCCGCTCCCTCCACCCCCCCCCGGCTTCCTCTTTACCCCTCACCCGGAAATCTTCCCCGGCTCCACCCCGCCCGCGGGTCCGGGAAAACCCCGGGGGCCGCATCCGCCCCACACCAAAAGGTTGTTATTCCGCCCGCTCCCCTGCCCGGGTTGGGGCCCCAAAATTAGGACCTAATTCCCCCGTAAACCCCCCGCCTTTTTTCCCATTTTCTGCTGGCTTAAACCCCCTTCGGTTGTCTTTTATCCTGTTCTCCTCCCTTGGCTTCCCCTCTTTCCTGCCTTTCCTGTTTTACATATCTACAATTTTTAAATTTTTTTTTCCAAACCCCCCCTTTTTTGTTTTCAGAAAAACCCTTTCCAATTCAAGTCAACGTTTCTTAGTCTGTTTCACCCACTGCAAAATATTTCAATTCCCAAAAACCCAGCTTTAGGGCTGGGAACCAGAGTTTAGCTCCCACTTGATCTTTTCCCTGGGTTGGTCGGAAATGTTCGGCCAATTTAGGACCGGAATGCTCGCATGGGTTTTGCCTGTAATTTGGGGGGTTTATGCTGGCCCTATTATGTGTGTAAAGTTTTACCAAAATCTGCGCGAAACATGCCCCCCCATCGCTGCCCTTTTGAGGCGCTTGGCCCTGCATGCCCCAAAAAATTTTGTTCCACCTGCCGGTGGGTGGCTTCATTTTCCCCCCATCCTTCCAAACCCAACCACCGATGATTCAACCTAAAAGCTTAACCCACTGACCACACCCTCCCCAGGCTCCCTAGCCCTTTAGAAATTTATCACCGGCAAGATGCGCTTCCAAGGATTTAAAACGCCGTGGAAACCCCGACCAACAAAGCATCCAAAAGAATAAACTTCGACTACCTTACCCTTATAACCATATTATCCTGGGAACATAGTAAATTAAACATTTATTGGATTCTTGATAAATAGATTTAGGAAAAATTCCAGCCTTAATTTTTAACCCTTTGGGGGGGATTTCTTGAAATTATTTATGATGTGATTAAGTCATTGGTAAATTTATGGGAATTTGGGCAATATACTTGGAAAAAAATGGGGGTTTTCCCCCGGGAAAAAAATCAAACTAAAAAGAAATTTCATTCCACTGTTATGACGTTTTGTTCACAAATTTTTTACCACCACTTTCCCTTTTTTTTCCCTTGTCTCTGTGTTTGGGTTGTTTTTTTTCCATATTTGTTTGGTCCCACCATACAAATCCAGATCCTCTTGGTCATTGTGAATTAACTAACCTAAAACAAGGATCCCCCCACAATTGTGTCCCCCAATTGTCCTCCAAGGCTATACCTCTGTTTTTAATGGTAAATTTTACACCGGTCTCATCCTTGTAATGCGACTCCTCCCATGAGTCTATTCTGATCTCAGACCTATTCCAAATTCATCTTACCTCTCAGCCTTTGTAATTTTCTGGAACCCAAACAAGAACCAGGAAATTACAAAATTTTTTTCATCACTTCCTCCTCCGTCTTTGGCTGATTCCCTCTTTTTAATTCACGGGGTCACCATAATGGTTATACCCGCATTTTTCTCGTTAAATTTCTGTAACCCTTATTTACAAGTGTAAGGATCCCTTACAAGTATCAGGCCTTCATAAAATGGCTTATAACTTCACTTGGATTTTCACTGGATTCACACCTTCCATATTATTAATTACCCCCCTTCCCCCTTTCTCATCACCTTTATCTTTCCAGTCCCTTTTTCCCAAGGGGAATAGTCTTTTGTTGGTTTGCCAAAAATTTCATTTTTACAGTGACAAGATCCAATTCATAGGTGATACTGCTGGTCCTTTAGAAAGGCTATTTCATCTTTACATAATCCTAGGACTTTATTTACCTGTGATCAATCAGTTCTGTTTATTTTGACTAACCTTTTTTTAGTACCAGGTACTTTATCATAGGGTTGAAAAGATTTTTTCCGGGGGTTTACTTTTCCCCTTTCTTTGGCCCCGGCTTTTATTAAAAATTAAAAATATTAATTATCTAAGTTAAGATCCCCATCACAAAAATCATTCCTTCTTGGGGGGGGCACCAATTGGGCCAAAAAGGGTTAAATACCTCTTAATTATCCCTCTGTATCTAGTAAAAAGACCATCCCAATCCAATATATATCCCCCTTTTTTCCAACATTATATAACCTCATCATTTGGTAAACCGGATACCCTTACATAGTTGGTTCCGCCTTTCATTTTTTCCGTAAAGCTTAACACCCAAATAAGTAACAATATCACCTTAAATAGGGTTTTATCGTCAAGCTCTCTTAGCTTTGGTTCTCTTCAAGTTTGTAACGATAATCTTGGATGGGGAAACACAGGGTTTAGAACTGTTTCAAATAAACATCCTCATCGAGAACCCATTCTTTGTTACAGTGATATACAGCTTTCACCTCCCCTCCACAATGACAGAAATTTTCCAGTTTGGGAAAAAAGGGTAAACCCCCAATAATTAAAAATCCTCCACTTTCAATGAGTAACACCCCAAACATGTGAAACGACCGGCCCTACAATGTTACGACATCGTCAACCTCCTCCTGTGAAAGGTAAACCCCCATCATTAATGATTTTACTTTTCCCAACGGTTTTATGACAAACCCGTACCCAGCAACATCTGATCCCCTTATTCTTGTTTACACAATACACTCAATTCAGGGTACACATTGCTTAAGTCCTCCCCATTTTCGGGATGGCAGGTAAACCATAAATGAGGAAAAGAGTAGATATTTTAACTTTTGGCCCTTGGGCCCCCTTTTTGACCATCCACCATTTTAGCGGGGTTCCTCTTTTAAGACCATTATCTTGCTACCAAATTAGAATTTACTTTACTTATTAAAGGTGAGGTAAATGCAGGTTTTTATTCAAAAACGCCACTGAAAAATACAATATAAGGATGATGAAAAGAGCTTATTTCCCGGTCTCAACCAGGAAAACCCAAATTTTTTGTAATGGTAAACCTTTTTTAAACCAGCACCCCAAAAGGAGGTTATATGGGCCCTGGGTCCCTTTTTATCACTTTTCATATAAAAATTTCTTGTTTTTTCACAGTAACAATCTTTTTTTTCCAAAACCCCTTTCCAAGTGGCAAATATTGCCCTTTTAGGTAATGTGTTCAACTTTCATATATACGTCAAGGGTATAAAAATTAATTTGGCCTTCATTTTATCAATTTGTTCATTTCAGCCATTTGGTGAATACAAGTCTTTTTTCTATTATGTTCTTTTAATTTTTGCCCGAATGTTTTTGAGAAAATTTTTCAAAATTTAAAAAAGAAAATTTAATTCCAGGTTGTTTCACTTTTTTTTCTTTTGTTTTGCCTCTTTTGTCTGTAAAAGTCTTTGGGTCATCACAATGTTTTCTTCCCCAAATATTTGAAGGGGTTTTGCCCTTCTTCCTTCAATCCTCCACAGTTCTGTCACTTAATTAACATTTAAACACCCTTTTTTTATACTCCCAGGTGCTTAATTTGGTTCATTCGATTGGCTTGCCTGTCCAAAGGTCCAATGGGTTTTTTTAAGGGCCCTTTACGTATTTTAACTTTTCTAGGGGCCGGGTTTTGGAAGGTAACTCATGCAATTTTGAGGGCCGGTACTCTGGAAAGGGGTTTTAACCCGATATCGTTTTACGGTCACAGGGTTTTTAAAAATTAAAACAGCGTTTCCGCACGGCAACCCCCATACTGTGTGGCCACCAACCATGTTTTACTTAATAGCATGAGAGAGTTCCTGGGTTTTTCACCATACCTCAAATTCACCAAAAGTTTATCCTCCTCCATCAGATTTAAAATCTTATTCCCATAGTCGGGAACCCCCAGGTGTTTTTTGCAACCATGCAGCTTCAAGTGTTGCCTTTAAGGTACTTCTTTCCATCTGTTTAAAGGCAATGTGGGGGCGATTAGTTCAGAGAAAAATAAACCCCCCCCTTTTTTTTGTAAGTCACACAATGGATTCCAAAACATTCCACTTTAAAACTTAAAAAGGGCCCTTTTATGCGAATACTAACACAAAATGCAATATCTTTTGCCTTCGGCTCCAACCCTCCCTTATATTTTTGTTTCCCGCCTTCTCATTTTAAAAGACAATTTCCCCACTCAATTATGATGTACACATTTAATAATCTGAGAGCTAAGCCTAAAATATTTTATCATGCACTCCCCCAATAAGTAAAAAGTTAAATGAAAAAAACTTACAAACAGAGGACCCAAAGAGAAAATTAATATATTATTGGGGGGCTTAAAAGTTTTTAAACTATTAGACAGGATTATAAAAAGCGAGGTAATCCCCCCGTTTTCCATACTATCCAAAATTCCCGCTAATAATTTGTTTACATGAATTCCATGTTTTTAAGCGGCCGTCCCAACCTAAATCCCCGCATCTTGTTGTGGCAGGGAACCCGGGGGTTATTTTTACACTCCTTATTACCAAGAGATACGGATTTTGGCCAAAATTGCTAATATTACACATCCTTTTAATTGGTTTAACCGCTTTGGAAAGACGTTTTTCCATGTACTCCTTTCATGCCTACCATCTGGGGTATTTTTATCTTCATTAACCACTGAAGAGATCAAGGGGGATGGGAATCACTAAAAAGATCCTAGTCATCATCCTTCCGAAAACATTTCCTCTACTCTATTTCAAGGAACAGTTTTCTTGCGAAATTTTTAAGTGTAAAAAGGCTGGTTAACGATATCGGAATAAAATTTGGATTCATTTTGACGCCCTACATGCTCCTTTTAGTTTAAAAAAATTTTTTTTGTAGCCCAAGGATAAATATTCCCATATTGGAACAGGACTAAAAAAATTTTTCTTCACTTTAACCGGGTCCTTGTTAAACAACCAGGCATTGGAAAAGTTATTTCATTCTTTTCAATGGCACCACCCCCTTCCAAAAACAATAGGATTAGATTTTGGAAAAAAGAAAAATGAAATATTTATAAAAAGCATAATAATTAAAATTTTTTGATTGAGAGGGCCTTTGCTGACAAGCCAGTCTTTGGAATGGAATGAATAAGGTTTACAAAACCTGGATTTTGGGAAAATTTTCCCTTTGTTTCTTCCCAGATCCAAAAAATTCTTCAGGTTTGGGTGAATTGTAGGCAGCCATTTTTTTCCCAAATGAAAAAATTGTTTATTAACTGGGGGCCCTATAAAACGGTCCTTTTTTGAGCCTTTTTTTTTAAGGGGTCCCCCTCCGGCGTTTTTGGGGGGGTAAAAAGCAACCCAAAAAATGGACATTTTAAACAGGGAAAAACTGATGGCCATTGTACCTTATGCCCGACACAGTCTGTCATTGCCCAAATGAAAATCCCCAAACTTTGCAAATGTAAAAATGATTGCAAAGTATTTTTGGATTGGCCCAGTTAACAGCGGTTTTTCCCCATTTTTTGAAATTTTTCCAAAAATTTTTTTTTCAAAACCTTTACAAACGCAATATCTTTTTTGCGGGGTTTCATTGGGTTTTTTGGCAAAACCACAGGCCACACAAACCCTTTTTGGGACCCTTAGCCCTATTCTTTCCTTAGGTTTTTTTGTGGATTTAAATACTTTGTTTCAGAAATTGCACCCTTAACATTGTTCCAACAAATTCCCAAACCAATAGGGGACTTTAGAAGGCGAATGGTACCACTACCCACTCCATGGGGTTTCTATGTTACGTCAATAATTTTTCCTAAATTTTTTCCCCTTCCCCCAAACTCTGGATTGTATTATTGACCATCCGTTTCCGGATGATTTGACGTGTGTAAAAACGTTCGGCTTGCCAAAGGTTTTTCCTATTTTGGGTTATCCGGGGCCCATTTTTCCGACTGGCGAAATCCGGAAATCCTCTTTCTGATTTTCAAGGGATAAATTAACCAGACCTTTAGGGCCCCTTAACAAAACGGGTACAGATAGGCGACACAAGGACCCCCCCCCTTTTGCGGTACCCCAACCATAAGGAAATATTGGGCATACAGGCCCAAATTTTTTGGTTGTGTCCCCCACCCTTTCCCCATTGGGGAAAACCCCGGGTTCACATTTGCTTTCAATTGAAACCCCCTAGGGTTGGATTCCCGAAAAATTTTTGCAAACAAAACCGGATTCGGGGAACGCAACGCTGTTGAGGCGATCCGGTTTTTGTATTGCTGCCTATGGGTGTGGATCCGGATCCGGTTTTGAGCATTTTTCATGCTTAAACCAGATCAGGATCTGCAATTGCAACTGCAAATGTGACCCTAGCCATAATCTTCTTTTCAAAGTATGTTTTCTCTGAAGTTTTGCAGCATTTCAGAGCACAATAAACCAGCAGCAATAACACAGCTGATGTTGGATTAATGATGCCCCGGGCTCAGCGGCATGAATCAGACTCTCTAAGTTGCTTTTAAAGCTCTTTCTACGGCGGCCATCAGACGCTTCAATATCTTGAAGATATTGTAAGCGATCATGTGCACGCGCGATCGCTTACAATATCGTTCACATCGCTGGTGAGATGTCACGCAGACAGACTCACCAGCGATGTTGGCCAGTGAGATCGCTGGTAACTATGGTACACATCGGGTTACTAGGCGCTGCGCGGCGCTTAGTAACCCGACGTGTACCATAGTTACCATCTCCCAGCATAGGCTCTGCCGCTGGGAGATCGTTCATCGTGGTGTCACACACCACGATGAAGCAGATTCTTAAATCGTTCATCGCTAGATATGAGCTCCTGCTCACCAATCTGCGATGTCTTGATCGCACGTAGCGATGTACAAACGATATCGCTTAAGATATTGAAGCGTCTGACGGCCGCCTATAATTCATTGCTGTTGACAGCACATCGCATGTAAACTGGCTGTGCCACCAATGGTTTGGTCTCCATGCAGTTTATATCGCTCCATGTCAAAGGTCCATTAAACACACAAGAATCAACTTGTTTATGATTAATTAACGTTCATGAAGGGATTAAATCAGTAGGATATAATAAGTACAGAGAATAATCCCTATTTCCCCATATCGCAGAGTGGTCTTTAGGGCGCCCATCTGGCGATATCCCCACTTTACTAGCCCCATTTCTACATTCTACATCTGTTGTATATCTCTGGGTGACCTTTCTTCTTGTCACTTTTCCTATGAAGGATGTATTCAAGAAGCAATTGTTCAAGGAAATGATACTCATATTATGCTAACCTAATTAACCAGTGAAGGACTGAAGTATCAGAAGTGCAGGTGTAAATGTGACAGGTGAATGGAACATTCCCGGTGCTGGATTTTACAGATTAGTGAGGTGTCATCAACGTAACTGAATCCTTCACCAATACTTATCTGAAGCCTTACAAACTGGAAAGTATCTGAATTGTGTAGTTTATATGTAGTGTGAAACAGAGCAGCGCGTTGGTTTCCGCATACCAGGAATGTCATTCTGTTAGGTCATATGATCCATCAAAGCTCAGAATTACCAGGAGAATGTGTGTACCAGCCCTGCAGCAATGCTGATTATTACTTCTTCCGGACATGACATTATCATACAGATGGGTTCATCGGACTTATTTCAAGAATTTCAATATATTTAGAACCTTGTAAACACAGTAATTGGAAATGACAACTGGGTCTTAAAGGGGTTGTGCCATTTCTTTCAAGAAGTGTTTCCCTAACTGCAGAACTCAATGCAAAAAACACAAAATCTGTTTGTGATTATTTACCCTCCCTGGTCCAGCGCTGTGTCTCCACCTCTGCCCCGGTCTATGTATTTTCTTATTGCAGAATTGGCGTCACATCAACATTGAGTACAGCTGCTATACCGATGTAGATGACATAACCCCTTTAATTATTATTTCTTTGAGTTTTGCAATAAACTGTATTCGTAGGTGCATGTCTACACCAATACTACTGTGAGATTTACTTTCATATTTCAAAGATTTCCTGCATTTTTCTTATAAAATAAGAAAGCTTTTTTTTTTTATCTCTTAGGCCCCTTTCACATCAGCGGTAATCGCTGATCGCAGCAGTTGCGGTGAAAAGACTGCAACTGCCGCGATTACCGCATAACGACCGCACTTGTGGTTCACTTGCAGCAGGCCCCATGCTATGTCTATGGGGCTTGTGGCAGGTGCGGCATAGTTGCGGTTTCGGCACTTGCGGCAGATGCGACCGCAAATAAACCGCGGTCAGCCGCAGTTTTTTCGCGGCCGCATCTGTCGCAAGAGCCAAAACCGCAACAATGCCGCACCTGCCGCACGCTTACCGCAAGCCCCATAGACATTGCATGGGGCTTGCCGCAAGTGAACCACAAGCTTCCTCACAAAATGTTCACCTAAGCCAAGCTGGAATATATACCCAAAGTTTGTGTGTTCACATGTCTATGTTAATTCGCAAACAAAAACCACACGTTCATTTTTTATCCGAATCTTAGATCACACTTGCTTATTTAGATCAGATGGGTCCATGAAAAAACAGACATCACTTGGATGTCATCAACATGTCATACGAGTACTACCTATTTTTTACTATTTAATGAGTAGAAGCAGCTTGGAATTATTTTATTTTGTTGCATATGAGCATAATGGATGAAATTTGGAACTAACACACTGATGAAATGAGGTCCAACTTGTTCACTTCCGAGAAAAAAAATGGACATCTGAAGAAGGCCTTAAAGGGGAGCTCTGGTGAGATACAAAAAAAATTGTACTGTCTCTGCCCTCCTACATGGTGACATTGAGCTGTCCACTACTGTTTTAGCATGTTTAGATCGCTCATACATCAGTAAAATCATATCTACTCCTGAGCACTCACCCCTCCCTCATTAGACAATATGTCACAGAGAAGATTCAGCTTCAGGTTGCTGCCGAGAACAGGGGGCTGTGGTGGGGTCGTGGTCACCGGATCCAATGCTCACACTATATGCCATCCCAACTCTATATGCCTGCTGTATGTATTGCTGTACGCTCTTGAGCTGACAGTGACAGCTGCACAACCATACACACTGTTCTCTCAGCTTAGTGTCCATTACTGATTATTGCAGACTGAGACCGCTCATTAAGTACATGAATATTCTGCCTCCTCCCCCCATAATCCTGCCCACCATTCTGGGTCCTACAAGGAGCTACCTGTTGTATTACAGGTACTGTCAGCGCAAGGATCACATCGCAAGACGACTCTCCTGAGCCAAGAGACATGTGTGTATGGTTGTGCAGCTGTCACTGCCAGCTCAGGAGAGTACAGTGATACATACAACAGGCATATAGTATGTGGGTGGCATACAGTGTGACCATCAGAGCCGGTGGCCCCACCTCAGTCACATCCCCCTGATCTCGGCTGCAGCCCAAAGATGTCTAAGGCTGGAGGCACACTGGCGTTGAACGCGCGCGAGTTTAATGCGAGAAAAACTCGCATTAAACTCGGACCTGTATCTTTCAATGATACAGGTCACATTAATGCGAGTTTCTGGCATTAAACTCGCTTTGCGAGAGCAATCTGAGTGCAATCGCAGCATGCTGCGATTGCACCGCGATTGCCTCGCGCAAGGGGCCATTAAAAGTATATGGGTGCGAGTCAAACTCGCACCCACACAGCACACAGTGCGAGAGTCGCAGCCGTGTGCTGTCAAAATCACTGGCCCCCCGCCAGTCCCCATACAGTTACAATAATGTTTCATTGCTGTGACAGCAGCAGTGAAGCAGTATTGTATGTATAATTTATTATTTTTTGCAAAGTTACACTTATCAGCTTGATTTGACTTGTTTTTACCATGTCGGCTGTTCAGGACTTCATTCAGCACTGTGCTACCAAGGGAGTATTAACCCGGTGATTAAGGGGTTAATCAGGCGCTGGTGTCATGACACCATCTGTCCAGGGGTTGTGCTCCCCCCCCTGGATACATGGTGACATGACATCATGTGTCTGAATGGGTTAATTATTCTGTAAACCAGGTTCAAGTGTATGTCGGGTGTAGAGAAGTGACAGAAAGAGCTGTGATTTGTGAATGGAAGCTTCAGCACCATGGACAGCTCCTTACAAATCACGTCTCTTTCTGTCCCGACATACACTTAAACCAGGTTTTCAGAATAATTAACCCATTCAGACACATGATGTCATGTCACCATGTATCCAGGGGGGAGGACAACCCCTGGACAGATGGTGCCATGACACCAGCGTCTGATTAACCCCTTAATCACCGGGTTAAAACCCCCTCAGTAGCACAGTGCAGAATGAAGTCCTGAACAGCCGACATGGTAAAAACCTGTCAAATCAAGCTGATAAGTGTAACTTTGCAAAAAATAATAAATTATACATACAATACTGCTTCACTGCTGCTGTCACAGCAATGAAACATTATTGTAACTGTATGGGGATAGCAGGAATTATACAGGCGAGCAGTACTAATGCTGTTCCGTGGTCCATCAAAACCATGGACAGCAGAGAAAAAAAACAACACACACGCACTCACATCTCACACTCGCACCACATACACTTACATACAGCCAGGCACACTCACCACACGCACCACACTCGGACCACACTAGCACTACACTCGCACCAAACTAGGACCACTCTCGCATCACTGTCGTGCATCAATCACGCTCCGTGTTTGATGCACGACAGTGTGCCTGTACCCTAAAGCTGAATCTGCTCTGTGAGGTAATAGCGCCATATGGGAAGGGTGAGAGCTGAGGAGCAGATATGATTTTATTGATTTATAAGCGATCTATAGATCCTAGAACTGCAGTGTACAGTTCTGCTTCATCATGTAGGAGGGACAGTACTAAAAAGTTTTAACTCCCCGGGGTTTCTCTTTAAGGTTGCTTCTCTCTCAGGCTGTTCTGTATATCACTTATTAGAGCCACAGTTTAAGCCCCACAGATATTCTTCCCAATGTAGGTCATAACGTGACTGGGAGGAAGTTATCTTGAATGGAATTTTTAAGATTAGTCTTACTAGTGGCTGCATTGCTGGTATTTCTAACAAATCCATCAGAGTTGCACAATGTTTGATAAATTTGGCGCATCTTTGCATACAGCACATCAGTCTAGAGCTCCTTTTCCCATTTGTATATCATCCCCTTAGGGTACCGCGGCGAGGAATCTGACCGGCAATCTGTTGCCCCGTCACCATCACTATGAAATTGCCTCGCAATTGCGGCGTGTAATTGGGGAATTTGTCAGCGATAAAAAAGGTTGCGCCTGGTTCCGATTTCACAGCACTGCTCCAAAATCAGAGGCAATCATGAAGGCGACATTCCCGGCTTTTGGCATGTGAAGGGGCGATAGGGATGGAATCTGCGTCACCTATTGATTTCCCGGAGGCGTGCCACAGCGTGCTGGAGACCGCGCCCTGTCAGCGATGATTGGTGGGGGCTACTGTGTTTCCATTGGCTGTCACTTCACAGGACGCCATATTTGAACAGCTGTCCATTCACCACCACACAATGGCAATGGCGTCATGTATTAGCCAGCCTTCCAGAGCAGGCTGGCCAATCATAACGCTATTGCGTTGTCCAATGAGCGTGTTTGGGGCGCAGTGTACAACAATGTGGTACGCCTATGGTCTCGCCGTGCTGAATATGTACGCCCACATTCGTTGGGGGATTGCGGCGTGTGAAGCGGCGACGGAAGTCTACCGGATGTTTCCCGCTGTGGGTGTGGTAACTTCCGGGGCGACACGTCGCCTTAGGTTGAGGGCGAAATTGCGGTGTGTAAAAGCTCCTTCGGCGATCTGAGGCAACCATGAAAAATGTGCACGCGCACGTTAGATTGCCTCCTATCGCCGCTAAAAATTGCGGTGTGTAAAGGTACCCTTACTGGAGTGAGAATTTTGGCTCTTTTACGACAATTTAAACAGTCGTAATAAATAAATCTTAATTAAAATAGCAAAAATTTTATTTTTCTGTGCAGATTGACACCCTATTCACTCGCATTATTCTGTAACTCTTGCAGATTTTTAGTGCAGAATTTAATACCTTCAACAAATCCTCCACATTATAATGTGACCCTAAGGACTCAAACAGGACAAAGACCACTGGCAGCAAAGTAATCACAGAGACATAAAGTCTCAACACTTATTTTTTATAACAAGGTAAAAGAAATATATTTTGACACGTGGAATGTGACGCATTGCAAAAAACCTGTGAAATGGAATGGTGTGATTTCTCTGAAGTCTTTCCAAAGACCTGACATTCGATTATTATTATTTTTGGCATGTGTAATAATCTAGCTAGCTAATAAGGCAGAGTATGTTAGGTAAAAATCAGTCATTAATTTATTGAGATACATTCCATCGTTCTGTCATTTTCAGATAGTCAACTAGAAAAAAAGGGAGATACAAGAGGCGCAGATTGTGCCCTATCAAACAGACACTATAGTTCTTGAAATAAAGAACTTTTGATGGTAATAACCTATTGTGGATTCCTTGGATAAAGAGCAGCAGCGCGGACCGTGGATACCATTCCAGTTTTATCTATTTTCAGATAGTGTCATGTGTAGATTTGGATGATCAAAATATATAACAATAGAATAAAGGGATCGTGTATTCCTTATGTTTGTACAATAAGAAAAAACATCGGGCATTTTTTAACACCTCTCCCTTTTTAAGTTTAGAACTTGAATGGGGTGACCCCTGCTTGACAAGTTCATGATGAAAAAGTGACATACCTTATGCCACAAACCTTACTGCAGTCCCTGATTGGAATACATTTTGTGGTGAATCAGATGCCTGGCACACCATCATACCCCCTCATCAAGACTGCCGTGAAAAATTGGGGCCATTGTATTTCAATTTACGACTATTTTCAAGACATCTGTTGGTTACATACAAAAATAAATAAAAGCCCTAATTTATGTCACACCTACCTCAATGAACATTGAGGTGCCTCTTAGGGTACCTTTACACGCCGCAACTATCACCGGTGATCGGAGGCAACCGAACGTGCGCGTGCACGTTTTTGACAGTTGCTACCAGACGCAAATGCCGCATTTACACGCCGCAATTGCACCCTCAACCTAAGGGAACGTGGCTCCCCGGAAGTTGCCACAGGACCTGCGGGAAACATCCGGTTGCCTCCCAACGCCGCTTCACACGCCGCAATCCATAAAGGAATGTGGGTGTACATGTTCAGTGCCTCAAGAACAGAGGCGTGACAGAGTTGTGTATTCCGCGCCCCAAACACGCTGACTAAACAACGCACTACCGTCATGATTGGCCAGCCTGCGCAGGCTAATACATGACTCCATTTCAATTGTGTAGTGTGAATGGACAGCTCTTCAAATATGGCGCCCTGTGAAGGGACAGCCAATGGAAACACAGTAGCCCCCACCAATCATCGCTGATGGGGCGCGGTATCCAGCACGCTGTGGCACGCCTCTGAGAAATCACTAGGCGACGCAGATTCCATCCCTAACCCCCGCTCACACGCCCAAACCAGGGCAATTTACCTTCAGGGTCCCTCTGGTTTTTGAACAATGCTCTGAAACCGCAACCAGGAGCAACTTTGAAAATCACCATCGTTTTCCCCAATTACATGCCGCAATTTCGTAGCAATTTCAAGGCAACCATGACAGAAATCCCGATTGCCTCTCAGTTGCTACCCCGCAGTTGTGGCGTGTAAAAGTACCTTTAGTGAATCAGGTAAAGTGCGAAGTGCCAAAGGTCAGTACTCTGATGAATCTTAGATTTAAAGGGGTTGTCAAGTACTCAGACAACCCGATCTCCATCAGAGTGTTTACCCCTGTTAAATTGATAACATCCATACTCACTGCAGGTGTTGCTGCGATTCCAATGGTTTCAGTATTCACAGGGTATAATTACAACAGGTGCAGGGGTTGCAATCGCACCCGGGTCCTGGTGCCAAAAGTCCCTTTGGTCTATAAAAAATTATAGATTTGCAATAACTGGGGCCCTCAGTGGAGCTTTCGTATCAGGACCCGTGAGCTTCAAGTTACACCACTGGATATTCACTCTCCCAGGGGCCCACGTGATCTTGGTGTGATGCCTTTTACCTTTAAAATAGCATAAATTCCTCTAGATACACTTTTGTGCAAATGTAGGACAAATCTTTTTGTGATTTTTCATTGAAGACAAATTAAATGAAGATAATAATACCAAAGAATTTGTGATTGCAATCATTTTCAGGAAGAAACTGAGTATTATCTGACAGAATTGCAGGGGTGTCAATACTTTTGGCCACAACTGTATATGTGGCACATCAGATTATGTCTTATACTGGCCTGAAGAAGAGACCTGAATAGTCTTGAAAGTTTGCTATTTATTACTATCTTTCCAGTTAGCCGTTAAATGGTATCAACCACTGAGGACTCTCAGATTTTAATATTTTTTTATCAACAATATAGAAACTGAGATTTACTGTAGTAGAGTAGAAAAGAGTAGTAGTTGGGTAAAAGTAATGATTTCCAGGAAGCGAAGTTCAAAGCTGTCGTCCTGAAGCCACTTCTTGAATGAACTTTTTGTGTTCTCTTAAGAGGCAGGTAGAGGACAATCTACGAGTGCAGAGTACTTCACATTAATAAACGCAGCGCCGACAGGGAAGTCACAAAGCACCTTTGTTCTGCAGTATGGATTTTCATGAGATCATAAAAGCGTCTACCTGAGGGAAGGCTGTAAAATCACATTTATCTTCCTTGAGAGAAGGACACACTTTCATGCACAAAGTGGCTCATGTGGAGTTTTCTTTTATAGTTGACATTTTGAAGACACTTTCACTTTGAGTAATCGCACTGGTTATACTTTCATATAGTAAATTATTATGGCTAAAAGCAAGGCTTTGATAAGAGAACAGGTCCAGGTAGAGTGGTGATGATCATTAAGTAGTATTTTCTTTACAATTAAGAAATACAATTGCAATAGCAAAGCAAAAAAATAACCATCCTTGTCGGGGTCAGTATCTTAGCTCTGTGACTTGGAACCCATCCGACCCACTATTGTAACCATTAACATTTAAAGCTCTTACCAGCAAAGAATTTGGTAGTTATGATGACAGCTGAGGCAGCAATTATTTTTATGAAGCCTTGTTCTATTCTATGTATACTGACTATGTACTAGTCTCACAATGGGGCTTGAACATACAACTTTTTGCTTGTTTAGATAATTCACTTCACTAGGTACGAAGTGCGGTGTGTTATAGTTACCGGTCAGTATTCCCCATTTTTGGCAAGATCTGATAGGTGTTTGTTGTATGACAGACCTGGAAGCCATTTGTAGGTGTCTAGCTGCCATAGCATCCCATTGACATACAGCTGAAGGGTTGACAGAGGGAGCGTTCTTCCTCTGTCAATGCTGTGGATGCCATTGGCTGTGGCAATTTGGAGGTTCAAAGGAAGTAGTCATCTCAGGAAACAATAATTACTACAGCAGGGGCTACAGGGAGAAAATGCAGTTTTTTTCTTCCTGTAGCCGCTTGCTTCCAGTCATTGAGGGGGATGGAGGGAGCTATTACAGCACTACTAACTTCACAGTTAGTGTTCCTGTAATAACCACTCTGCACTGGTGATTGACACCCTTGATCTGCACACACTCACGGCACATATACACTGCAGAGAAGGCTGTCAATCAAAGTGCCGAGCAGGGATTACAACTAGGCTCACTATGTAGCGAGAGGTGAATATAGTACCCTGCACCGCCACAATGACTGTAAATGAGCAGTATAAAGATGGGTAAGTTTGTTCTAACTGACGGAATAAGAATAGTTGTTGAGAAGAATAACTATATCAGCATTGAATCAATAGAAAATACTTAGTACCACAAATGCTAAATATATGCTTAACGTGGGTTTTTTATTAAATCTGACCCCTGCACAACAGAAATTAGGATCAACGTTGCCGCCACATGAGGCCTTTTTCAAGGTTACTTGTATAAGAAGTGATTAGTGTCTGTGTCTAAAGGAAAACTAGTTGCGCTGCGAATTTAATAAAATGACCAAATTCAGCAAATCTTTACCATTTGCATGCCAATGTATTTTCTTTTGTTTCAATGGAAGTGAGTGCCTAGAGGGAGAATAAAATGTCATTTTCTCCCTGTACTTGCACTTTCAGTAAGCTTGTTACACAAGTTATAACACTATCTACCTGCAGATTACCCCTATATTGGCAGATAAATAGCTATTCTCAAGGTGCCAGGTTCCACTTATCTCTGTAAGGCCCCTTTCACATTGGCGTTTTTGAAAACATGTGGCAGATGCGGCAGAATTACCGCATCTGCCGCATCTTCCGCCTAACGGCCATACTTGCAGCACCGATCCAGAAAGCACCATGCATTGTCTATGGGGCTTGTGGCAAGTGCGGTGTTGCCGGCTGTGGCAGATGCGGCCTCGAAAAAAAATGCTGATGACCGCGTTTTTTTTCGCGGCCGCGAGTGTTGCATCTGCCGCAACCGCCAAAACCGCACATGCCGCACCCGACAATGCATGGTGCTTACCGGATCGGTGCTGCAAGTGCGGCCAAAAGGCGGAAGATGCGGCAGATGCGGTAATTCTGTTGCATCTGCCACATTTTAAAAAAAAAATGCCAATGTGATAGAAGCCTAAGGTTGATTTTTCTCTTTTAATTTACAATGTACAGTACATTTTGATATATGTATACTGTATATTTGTTGCATTTTGGCAGCTGTTTGAAGTAATATAACCAGTTTGTTAACTTGTCCGACATCATGCTAAAATCACAAATGTTTTCTACTGTAAGCAAAAATGTAACAAAGAGATGCCCCCTGTTTTATGTTGTTCATACACGTGACATTACAATAAGGCAGAAACACACTATATGAGATGCATGCGAGATACTCTTATGAGTCTCACATGACTCATCCGGAGCGGCCCCCGCCTCTCTGGATGAAAGCATGGAGCTGCTTGTGTTTCTATGCAGCTGACATGCTCCCGCCCAGAGAGGTGATGGCTGTTCCGGGTGAGTCATGTGAGACTCATGAGAGTATCTTGCATGCATCTCATATAGTGTGTTTCTGCCCAAACAGTTCCACATCCTCTGTGTCCCCTTGCACAGGTTGCGTGTCTATGGCTTTCTGCCTTATTCCTAAGGGTGACTGAGTCCCCTTGTTTGGTTACTTTGCAATACTTTTCTCTGCCAATCTGTCAGTTATAGGAACTTATAAATAGAATTAATATTTGGTGCTGATGACATCTTGTTGGCTGGTTCTCTTTTGTACAGCTGTGGATAATATTCCTGGATGAATGGAAAATTATTAAGATTTCGCATGTGAGCAGAAGCCTTTGTAAATGACAAATACTTATGTCCACTCCAGAGATGAGATGTCACAAGATCAGTCACTCAGTACTTGTCACCTTACACACCATGTCTGCTTTCAGCAGATGAGTAATGTGCGTTCTCATATCTATGACACAACCCCAATGAACTAGTAGAGCACTGGCATACTATTCTGTATAAGTATAGACTGGCAGGGACCACAACATACGACTTTGCCCTTCATATTCTGGTTAAAAGCTATTTTTGTAGTCTGCAAAAAAAAATCTTTGATCTATAAATTGAGTAAAAGTTAAACAAGTTGTGTGGCCTAAAATGACAAGTCTGCAGTCACTTTATGTGATGCAGACTTGTAAATCCTCACACTGCACGCACTGTGAATTGTAAGGATTCTCCGGTGTCAGAACCTGGAGTGGCGGTCACATGGTCACAAGTATGCGATATGTATACTCCCGGCCAGAATCCGACTAGATCGGAACAGCCTCGCTCAATACACTTGCATTTGAGAGAGGTTGCACCGATCTAGTTGGATTCTGGTGGGGATTATGTATTTCCCATATTTGAGTGTATGTGACAGCTGTTCCCAGCTCTAACACTGGAGAATTCTTACAATGCACAGTGCGTGCAATGTGAGGATTCACAAGAGGAAAACATGGAGTGACTACAGACTTGTCATTTTTATTTGACATTTTAGACTGGACAACCCTTTAAAAATACCCGAAATGGCCGAAATTGTTGGCAGCCTTGAAAATGTTCCAGAAAATGAAGCATTTCTCCCTGAAAATTATTACATGTTTTGTGATGCACATGTTTATTTCTATGGTGTGTATTGAAAGTGGCTGCGGGTCCTGTGAGCAAAAGCTTTGGTCCTCTGACCCTATATAGCCCCGTGAGCCTCGGGAAGGTCCACAAAGAAGTCACTGTACCTGAAGCCCAGTAATCTCCAGCTTCATGACTGGTCCTGAAGTATCCTTGATCGAGTTGGGGTGGGTTCCCCTCCTGCAGCTAGCTCTCGGCCTAGCACTTCACTCCACGATCCATACTATGTCTCAAACTACGCAGAACTATCCAGAACAAACTAGAGCTCTCCTTCTTGCTACACACCCCTAACCTAACTCCTCCCTCCAGCCAGAAGTAGGGACTGCCCTATGGTGGGTCTCTTCTGCCCAGCTCTTCCTGACCTGAAGTTCAGATGTGTTGGGTGAATTTGGAGGTCTCAGCAATGAGTCCTCCACTTACTTGCAGGCATGATGTTACACAATGATTATATGCAGTACCATTTGTGGCAGCCTGGATGCAGGGGCGCCAAATGGCCTCCTTTTTATTAGGATTTTTAGGCACTATTTCTGTGTAGAGGCTTTCAGGTACCAAAACACAAAAAATATGCCAACAAAAATACATTTTAGAAAATACATTTCCCTGTATATTTATAGTAAACCCTATGGATTATGGTAGCATTGGGCCATGAAAATAAATAATATTCCATGAAAAATATTTTTTTTATGTTACGTTTCCATAATGAGTAGTCAATGTATTTTGATGTTGCAGCATATCTGCACCTATTAGGGTATGTTAAAATGAATGGAGGCACTGCGTATTGGATGCACTGCCTCCAGAACTGAGGGAACCCGCGGGTGGTCGCAGAGTGACCGCAGCCGCCCTGTACTCATTATCTGCAGTGGATGCTTGCTGGCTTCTCCCTGCATTCACCCTATGGTGACCACTTCCAACTTCACAGCTTGAAATTAACATGCTGTGGGGCTGTGGGAGCACGGCAACCTACATCGGAGTTGAAAACACTTTGTGGTTGGGAGAAGCACAGTGACCATGGGATTTCTTAAAATTCCATCCACTGTGCTTATACTGTACAATGCAGCGTATTGGACACAGTGACAAAACACTGTAATTCCAGATTGGGAGTATGCACCATAAGGAAATTAGGTTACTTGAAGTTTTTAATTTTTTAGTGCGTTTTTATCGTATTTTTTGTAATGTTAAAAATGTTTTGTAATGTTAAAAAATCACCAAATATTCATCATGGGAACTTAACCTCAGTGTGTATTAGGATAAAATTCATATAGTCATTTATTTTCCCGAATACGGCAACACCTCACAGTCTGTGCTAACACTGTGTTTTTTGCAGCATTTTTTGTGTCACCTTTTGGCACACACCTGCATGCCTATCCTTACCCCAGCAAAGTCTATGAGAATTCTGAAGTGTTGTGCCCACGATGTTCATTTTTTCCTTGCAGTTTAGGTGCAGATTGTGGTCAAGACAAAAGAATGAGCTGTCAATTGTTTGCTGCGTTTTGTAGTCCTTCCAGCCATTGACTATAGTAGAAAAACCCATGATCACAATTTGCACCTAAAATGCACCAAAAACACAAGCATTTTGTGGTGCATTTTCCTGCCGCAGGGTGCAGCTGTGCAGTGTTTTTGTTGAAGAAAATTTCTGTCCCAAATACCCAGTGTCGGCACATAGCTTAAATCTTTACATACTCTGCTATTTGGGCACATATAAGGTCTTCTTTTGACTTTTGCCGTGCACTTTTGCTGAAGTTTTTTAGGATTCATCTCACATTTGCAGAGTCAGGTCTGTAATTATTATTCTCTGCTTCCTTGTATTAGAAATCTCTATGTGAAAGAGCTGCTTAGGCTAGCTTCCACCACGGTTTTTGTGCATCAGGTTCTGTCCGGTTTGAACCGTACAGAACCTGATCCGGTTTTGCCCCCATGTATCCCTATGGTGCAGGATTGGTCCTATTTGACCATCTGGTTTACTGTGCCTGATCAGGTTTTGTCCAGTTTTTCACTGTGCACAAAACTGTAGCCTGCAGCAGTTTTGGGCTTTGGTGAAAAAAATCACACAAAACCGGACAGAAACAAATCCGGGGTGATTGGGGAAAAAAATCAGATCATTTCACGGATGCAATTTTATGCACAGCACATGCTCTGAAATGCTGCCGTGCTCATTCAGCACCATAGACAGCAGCATTTCAGAAACACGGCTGAGAAGTTCAGCACCATGGAGAGCAGCACTGCACACACAGGCTGAGAGTTCAGCACCATGGAGAGCAGCACTGCACACATGACTGAGAGTTCAGCACCATGTAGAGCAGTACTGCACACACATGCTAAGAGATCAGCACCATGGAGAGCAGCACTGCACACATGGCTGAGAGTTCAGCACCATGGAGAGCAGCACTGCACACACAGGCTGAGAGTTCAGCACCATGGAGAGCAGCACTGCACACACAGGCTGAGAGTTCAGCACCATGGAGAGCAGCACTGCACACACATGCTGAGAGATCAGCACCATGGAGAGCAGCACTGCACACATGGCTGAGAGTTCAGCACCATGGAGAGCAACATTGCACACACAGGCTGAGAGTTCAGCACCATGGAGAGCAGCACTGCACACACAGGCTGAGAGTTCAGCACCATGGAGAGTAGTACTGCACACACAGGCTGAGAAAACAGCACCATGGAGAGCAGCACTGCACACACAGGCTGAGAGTTCAGCACCATGGAGAGCAGTACTGCACACACAGGCTGAGAAAACAGCACCATGGAGAGCAGCACTGCACACACAGGCTGAGAGTTCAGCTCCATGGAGAGCAGCACTGCACACACAGGCTGAGAGTTCAGCACCATGGAGAGCAGTACTGCACACACATGCTGAGAGATCAGCACCATGGAGAGCAGCACTGCACACACAGGCTGAGAGTTCAGCTCCATGGAGAGCAGCACTGCACACACAGGCTGAGAGTTCAGCACCATGGAGAGCAGTACTGCACACACAGGCTGAGAAAACAGCACCATGGAGAGCAGCACTGCACACACAGGCTGAGAGTTCAGCTCCATGGAGAGCAGCACTGCACACACAGGCTGAGAGTTCAGCACCATGGAGAGCAGCACTGCACACACAGGCTGAGAGTTCAGCTCCATGGAGAGCAACACTGCACACACAGGCTGAGAGTTCAGCACCATGGAGAGCAGCACTGCACACACAGGCTGAGAGTTCAGCTCCATGGAGAGCAGCACTGCACACACAGGCTGAGAGTTCAGCACCATGGAGAGCAGCACTGCACACACATGCTGAGAGTTCAGCACCATGGAGAGCAGCACTGCACACATGGCTGAGAGTTCAGCACCATGGAGAGCAACACTGCACACACAGGCTGAGAGTTCAGCACCATGGAGAGCAGCACTGCACACACATGCTGACAGATCAGCACCATGGAGAGCAGCACTGCACACATGGCTGAGAGTTCAGCACCATGGAGAGCAACACTGCACACACAGGCTGAGAGTTCAGCACCATGGAGAGCAGCACTGCACACACATGCTGACAGATCAGCAGCATGGACAGCAGCATTAAGGAATCCTGCAAAAAACAGGATCAAAGGGCATATTTGGCTGTCAGGTTCTGTCCGGTGGATACTGCAAAAAAACGGATCCAACCTGATGCACAAAAAACGTGGTGTGCAGCTAGCTTTAAATAACAATTGCTAAGGTTCTACGGTTAAAAAACATCAATATAAGAAACCCCAAATATGTGACCCATTTTGGAAACCAAACCCCGCATAGTATTAATGAATGGGTGTAGAAGCATTTTGACCCCAAAAGTGTCTTTCAAAAATAAATGGGAGGATATGGTGAAAAGTGAAAAAAAAAAATCACTATGAGGGTCTGTTCGCATGATGCATATTGAATCAAGTATTTGGTGTGGGTCCTTTTTTGGGGATCCGTTTTTCAGCTGCAAAACTGATCTGCTTTTCAGAAAACATTACCTGTTCACACACTGCGTTTTTCATCTGTTTTTTCTGCATTTTGGGTGCTGCATTTTTTTTTCCCTCCATTTATAATGGTTCCAATGGGAAAAGCAGATGAGAAAAACGCCACAGAAACTAACATGCTCTTTTCTTTGACGGATCACTTTTCTAGGAAAAAAACGGATCACTCAACATGATCCCTGCCTGAATGGCAAAAAGTGAAAACCCATTGACTTTACTGGGATTCCATTTGAGTGATCCGTTCACTGCAAAAAATGGATGTAACAAGACAGATCAAAACCGGTGTGTGTGAATGTAGCCTAGGTTTGCCGCAGCGTCTTTTCCCAGCCATGTCTGCGGGATTTGTGAATTGCTGTCCGCATGGTGCTTTTACTTCCGGTGCGGATCTGCTGCGTATTTTATTGAGGAAAAATCTGCCATAGCAATAAAATAACCATACGGATGACAATATAGATGAGTAATGTTTCTTTTTAAATTGGACGATTTCTAATTTATACCATTGTGACCTTAGCTGTAGGGTATTTTTTTCCATGGCGCTGACCTTGTGGTTTAAGTGACACATTAACTTTATTCTGCAAAAGGAATTCCATCCCTGATGTTCACATGGCATGATAAGGAACGCAATATTATTACAGTATTGGCATTACAGACATGTGGAAAAATGCTATATATATATATAGCTTTTATAATGCTTTTATACTTTATTACATGTAGGGATACAGTCACTCAGCGGCGTTTAAGGTGGGCATGGGAAGCGACTTTAAGTTAAAACATCCAGGCTGATGTATTAAAGCTCCATAAAGCAAGCCACAGACAAGGAAGATAAACGGCCTTTCTTTTTAGGAAAACAGGATACACAGATATAGCAAAGGAAAAAAGGCACTATAAGTCCCAGCATGGGGATTTCACAGAGAAGGACTACTTCATAACTCCACACATAGACAACTAATGATCACACCTGGATTTTTTTATGTCCACCATACTCTGGAGTGGGATATGTGAGCAGCCAGTCCCACCCATCTCTCTGACTGCTTGTAAACCTGGCTCTTATTCGCTCCTTTAACCCCACCAGTACCATACGTATCTCGCATTGCACTCGGACCAATGTTAATCAATCAGGCAGCTCAGATCTGCATGTTTTTCCCTTAGCCCTAATCTGACTGAGGGAAAAATCGCTGCATGCTGCAACTGTCAGCGAGTCTCGGCTCACTCGCACCCATACAAGTCTATGGGCGCAAGTGACACATCGCACTGCACACCGATGTCATCTGCCACAAAAACATGTGCCACAAAGGCCTCATATATGATTTCAGTCATGGCAAACGCTTTTCTCATTTTTGTAAAGAGTGAAACTAAAAAAAATGATTACATCATGTGGAATGTCCTTGTAAAGCCTGTTTTTCAAATTTGCTATGAAATAAATATACTTTTTTCATAAAAAAAAAACTGATTTTTTAATGGGCTTAGATTTGGGGAATAAAATAGCTGGAAGGGATTGATTGCAGAATGATTTACTGGGTCCAGACTAAAAAGCCGTAGGAAAGGTGTTCTATCATCTACTAGTGCATCTCAATGAATTAGAATATCACCAGAAAGTTAACTTATTTCACTGATTCAATAAAAAAAGTGAAAGGCATATATTATATAACAGGGGTGGGGAACCATTTTTGTGCCGAGGGCCATTTGGAAATTTCTACCATCCTTCGAGGGACGCACAAAATTATCACCTTGAAAATTACCTGATAATTTGGTTAAACAATCAACACCCCCCCACTGTGGTGGCTGGAGCTGCTTCTCTTTAGCGTGGCTGTGATATTGATCATGTTGCTTCTCAACTGAATTTCCAGGTTTGCTAGGGCCATATATATCACAGGGTAGACTGAGAGTATATACCTCACTGGGGAGGCTGAGGCTGGGGCATAGAGATCACTGGGGAGCTAGATTTAAAGGGCAGGCAGGCGGCAAAACACGTCTGCCAGCCTGAGCACTGCGATCCCTAGGAATCTGCCCGAGGGCCGCAGAAAAGTCATCGAGGGCTGCATACGGCCTTGGGGCCTGAAGTTCCCCACCCCTGTTATATAGAGTCATTACAAACAGAGTGATCTAGTTCAAGTTTTTATTTCTGTAAATGTTGATGATCATGGCTTACAGCCAATGAAAACCCAAAGGTCATTATCTCAGAAAATTGATGTAGGGAGGATGAAGGGTTAAAAACCGCGCTGCCGTATTCCACGAGACCTCAAAGGTTGAATATAATATTGATTTATTAGTCAATGTGTTACAGGGCTCCCTGAAACATGGCAATATGATATTGATTTTTGATGATTTTCTAAATCATTGAGATGCACTAATATCTGTCTATCTCTTCTGGAACATTAACAGCCTAATGATCATGGAGGAAACTTGTAGAGTAATCACAAGAGTATGTCACAAATCAATAGTACCCATGAAAACCAGCAACTTGGTAATATATCTTGTTAGACAAATCTGTTTCTTTCTCTGTCAGAATTGATCGTTCATTATCAAAACTCTCAATTTTTAGGTTAAATCTGTATTCAGTGAAGACTTTCCCTTTATCAAGATAGGAGATGGTAGCTGTTACTGAGGAGATTCTATGTAGATAGAAGAGGAAAGAGGGCGGAGCTTTTCTGCCTATAGCTCCTCCTAACATCACAGAATCTCCTCAGTAACAGCTGCCATCTCCTATCTCAATAATGGGAAAGTCTTCAGTGAATACAGATTTAACCTCAAAATTGAGAGTTTTGATAATGACTGATCAATTCTGACAGAGAAAGAAGCAGATTTGTCTAATAAGATATATTACACAGCTGCTGGTTTTCATGTGTACTATTGATTTATGACATGAAAATGATTAAAATTAAGATAGCAAAACTCTAAACTGTATCATTTTTTATATACGTACAAGTCCAGTATCTGATAATCTTGCACTTCATTGCAGCACATCTATTATATAATTGCCGTAGCTGACTTCCGTCGGTCCGGCGCTACTTCCTGTGGCTTTGTTCGCGTAGCTCGGAACTTTCTCCAGGACTCTGTCCGTGGCCGCGTAGCGGCCACGCGACTCGCAAAGCAATGCCTGCAAAGCGGGCATTGCGAGTCGTTGCCCCGCGAACAAAGCCACAACATGGGGCTGTAGTGTACACTGCTATGGTATACTACAGCCCCATGCCTACTAAGCTCCGCCGCCTACTAAGCCCCCGCCCATAACCCCTAAGCCCTATCCTCTAAGCCCCGCCGCCCCTAAGCCCCTACCCCCTAAGCCCCGCCACCTCCTAAGCCCCGCCGCCCCTAAGCCCCTACCCCCTAAGCCCCTACCCTCTAAGCCCCGCCGCTTCCTAAGCTCCCGCCGCCCCTAAGCCCGCCTCCTAAGCCCCTACCCCCTAAGCCCCGCCGCCTCCTAAGTCCCCGCCTAAGCCCCGCCGCCTCCTAAGCCCCCGCCGCCCCTAAGCCCCTACCCCCTAAGCCCGCCTCCTAAGCCCCTACCCCCTAAGCCCCGACGCATCCTAAGCCCCCGCCGATACCCCCTAAGCCCTATCCTCTAAGCCCCGCAGCCCCTAAGCCCCTACCCCCGCCGATACCCCCTAAGCCCCGCCGCCTCCTAAGCCCCGGCGCTACCCCCCGCCGATACCCCCTAAGCCCCGCTGCCTCCTAAGCCCCCGTCACTGTCCCCGCCGCTGGCGCTACCCCCTAAGGCGCTACACCCTAAGCCCCCGCCGTCCCCTAACCCACCGCCGCCGTCGATCACTTACATGTCTTCTTCTTCATCTCATCGTCCGTCCGATCCACAAGTCCTCCGTCCGGCCAGGCGTCCTCTTCGTCCGGCCCCGGGGGTCTTCTCTCTTCTTTCCGCCATCTTCGGCTCCGACCTCCTCTTCACTTCTCATTGCGATAGAATGGCCGAAAAATCCTCCATTCTATGTCTATGAGAAGCGAGGCGCTCTTCTGATTGGTCGCTGTCTACTGCAGCCAGCCAATCAGAATCGCGCCTCACTTCCCATAGACATACATTAGCGGCTTGTCGCCAAATTTATGGCCGAGTCCCTGGTTCTCTTTTGCGGCCATAAAATCGCGGACACACCGCTATGTATGTCTATGGGAAGTGAGGCGCGATTCTGATTGGTCGCTGTGTCCTGTCGCCGACCAATCAGAATCGCGCCTCACTTCCCATAGACATACATTAGCGGCGTGTCGCCAAATTTATGGCCGGGTCCCTGGTTCTCTTTTGCGGCCATAAAATCGCGGACACACCGCTATGTATGTCTATGGGAAGTGAGGCGCGATTCTGATTGGTCGCTGTGTCCTGTCGCCGACCAATCAGAATCGCGCCTCACTTCCCATAGACATACATAGCGGTGTGTCGGCGATTTTATGGCCGGGCCCCTGGTTCTATTTTCGGCCAGGGGACT
>JARQOC010000006.1:106197714-106434015 GCA_033576535.1 Allobates femoralis
CTGGGGAAAGCATCCGGTTGAATCCCGACGCCGCTTCACACGCCGCAATCAGTAGGGGAATGTGGGCGTACATGTTCTGCGGCGCCAAAACATAGGCGTGACAGACTCGTGTATTCCGTGACGCTAACACACTGATTGGACAACGCAATTGCGTCATGATTGGCCAGCCTGCGCAGGAAGGCTGGCTAATACATGACGCCATTCCAATTGTGGAGTGTGAATGGTCAGCTCTTTAAATATGGCGCCCTGTGAAGGGACAGCCAATGGTAACACAGTAGCCCCCACCAATCATCGCTGACGGGGCGCGATATCCATGACGCTGTGGCACGCCCGTGGGAAATCACTAGGCGACGCAGATTCCATCCCTATCGCCCGTTTACACGCCAATACCAGGGCAATTAACCATGTGGGTTGCCTCTGATTTTAGAACAATGCTCAGAAATCGCAACCGCGCAACTGCGAAAATCCTGATCACTTTCCCAAATTACAAACCGCAACTTCGTAGCAATTTCAAGGCAACCGTGACAAAAATCCCGATTGCCAGGCAGTTGCTACACCACGGTTGAGGTGTGTAAAGGTACTTTAAGGCTTTTATATGACACCAGTCACATAGTTACTAGTAGTGCACTGGGCCATTAAAGAGAATTTGTCAGCAGGTTTTTACTATATAATCTAACATCCCTCCTTGTACTCACCCTCCCTGTACTCACCCTCCCTGGTACTCACCCTCCCTGTACTGGCTCTCCCTGGTACTCACCCTCTCTGTACTCACCCTCTCTGTACTCGCCCTTCCTGGTACTCATCCTCTCTGTACTCGTCCTCCCAGGTACTCACCCTCCCTGTACTCGCCCTCCCTGGTACTTACCCTCTCTGTACTCACCCTCCATGGTACTCACCCTCCCTGTACTCGCCCTCTCTGGTACTCACCCTCTCTGTACTGGCTCTTCCTGGTACTCACCCTCTCTGTAGTCGCCCTCCCTGGTACTCATCCTCTCTGTACTCGTCCTCCCTGGTACTCACCTTCCCTGTATTCGGTCTTCCTGATACTCACCCTCACCTGCCCTCCCTGGTACTCACCCTCTCTGTACCCGCCCTCCCTGGTACTCACCCTCTCTGTACCTGCCCTCCCTGGTACTCACGCTCTCTGTACCTGCCCTCCCTGGTACTCACCCTCTCTGTACCCACCCTCCCTGGTACTCACCCTCTCTGTACCCACCCTCCCTGGTACTCACCCTCTCTGTACCCACCCTCCCTGGAACTCACCCTCTCTGTACCCATCCTCCCTGGTACTCACCCTCTCTGTACTCGCCCTCCCGGGTACTCACCCTCTCTGTACTCACCCTCTCTGTACTCATCCTCTATGGTACTCACCCTCCCTGTACTCTCCCTCCCTGGTACTCACCTTCTCTGTACCCGCCCTCCCTGGTACTCACCCTCCCTGTATTCGGCCGTCCTGGTACTCACACTCTCTGTACTCGTTCTCTATGGTACTCACCCTCCCTGTACTCGCCCTCCCTGGTACTCACCCTCTCTGTACTCGCCCTCCCTGGTACTCACTCTCTCTGTACTCGCCTTTCCTGGTACTCACCCTCTCTGTAATCGCCCTCCATGGTACTCGCCCTCTCTGTACTCGCCCTCCCTGGTACTGACCCTCCTTGTACTCACCCTCCCTGTACTCACCCTCCCTGGTACTCACCCTCCCTGTACTGGCTCTCCCTGGTACTCACCCTCTCTGTACTCACCCTCTCTGTACTCGCCCTTCCTGGTACTCATCCTCTCTGTACTCGTCCTCCCAGGTACTCACCCTCCCTGTACTCGCCCTCCCTGGTACTTACCCTCTCTGTACTCACCCTCCATGGTACTCACCCTCTCTGTACTCGCCCTCCATGGTACTCACCCTCCCTGTACTCGCCCTCTCTGGTACTCACCCTCTCTGTACTGGCTCTTCCTGGTACTCACCCTCTCTGTAGTCGCCCTCCCTGGTACTCATCCTCTCTGTACTCGTCCTCCCTGGTACTCACCTTCCCTGTATTCGGTCTTCCTGATACTCACCCTCTCTGTACTCATCCTCTATGGTACTCACCCTCCCTGTACTCTCCCTCCCTGGTACTCACCTTCTCTGTACCCGCCCTCCCTGGTACTCACCCTCCCTGTATTCGGCCGTCCTGGTACTCACACTCTCTGTACTTGTCCTCTATGGTACTCACCCTCCCTGTACTCGCCCTCCCTGGTACTCACCCTCTCTGTACTCGCCCTCCCTGGTACTCACTCTCTCTGTACTCGCCTTTCCTGGTACTCACTCTCTCTGTACTTGCCCTCCCTGGTACTCACCCTCTCTGTACTCGCCCTCCCTGGTACTCATCCTCTCTGTACTCGCCCTCCCTGTTACTCACCATCCCTGTACTCTCCCTCCCTTATACTCACCCTCTCTGTACTCGTCCTCCCTGTACTCGCTCTCCCTGGTACTCACCCTCTCTGTACCCGCCCTCCCTGGTACTCACCCTCTCTGTAATTGCCCTCCATGGTACTCGCCCTCTCTGTACTCGCCCTCCCTGGTACTCACCCTCCTTGTACTCACCCTCCCTGGTACTCACCCTCCCTGTACTGGCTCTCCCTGGTACTCACCCTCTCTGTACTCACCCTCCATGGTACTCACCCTCTCTGTACTCGCCCTCCCTGGTACTCATCCTTTCTGTACTTGTCCTCCCAGGTACTCACCCTCCCTGTACTCGCCCTCCCCGGTACTTACCCTCTCTGTACTCACCCTCCATGGTACTCACCCTCTCTGTACTCGCCCTCCATGGTACTCACCCTCTCTGTACCTGCCCTCCCTGGTACTCACGCTCTCTGTACCTGCCCTCCCTGGTACTCACCCTCTCTGTGTCACATCGCCATTGGACTCGGTGGCCGGTGTTCCTGCCACGGCCGCTGGGGGGAGCCGGATTCCTTCGTCTGGTGGTGCTGGTGATAGGAGGGCCTTGTCCACAGTGGCCGGTGTTCCTGCCGCGGCCGCTGGGGGGAGCCGGATTCCTTCGTCTGGTGGTGCTGGTGATAGGAGGGCCTTGTCCACATATGGACCAGCTCCAGCGACGTCTGCCTCTGTCGCTGAGCGCCGCTGCGTTTCCCCTCTGGGTGGTGTTGGTCGCAGAAGAGCGGGCCCTGCAGAGGTGTCCGTTAGGCGCAGCCTGCGTTCTTCTGTCAGAGGTGGGATGGGTGGAGCCAGTCGTGCATCTCCATCTGGCCTGGCTCTAGGGGCGGTCCGGATGAGGTCATCAGGCTGTGAGCTCCAGCCTATGGGAGGTAGCCGCACCCTTCAAATACATTGGAGCCTGTCTTGCAGGCCGCCAGATATAGTTTTGGTTCCCCAAGTGACATAGTGTGTATTTGCTTTGACTCTGACCTTTGCCTGGATTTTCGACTCTGTACCGCCTGACGATTTTGTACCTTCGCTGCCCTCTCGGTTTTGACTCTGACCTTTGCCTGGATTTTCGACTCTGTACCGCCTGACGATTTTGTACCTTCACTGCCCTTTCGGTTTTGACTCGGACTCCTGACTACGTTCTTCGCTTCCTGATTTTTCCCTTCCCAGACGACCTCCCTGCTCTGCTGCTCCCATAGGTAGCTACCTCCGGGGCCCCGCTATAATTCCAGATCCCTGTATAGGGGTTAAGGGTCTCGGGGTTCTCGGGGTGCTGCCTTACCAGCAGCTCAGCCTTACAGCGGGGTCGTCACATTATATCTGGCCACACCATTCTTTATATATATAGATAGACTATATATATAAAGCATTCCTTTTACCTTTTCCCAATGGTTTTTTTTTTTTTCTTTTCTCTGAGCTGTGTCTGCTGATTGCTCCCTCAAGGCACCTGCCTGTGTCTAGCTTCTCAGTCCTGTGGAGGAACACTCCCATCATCTCATTCAACATGCTGTACAAGCCAGAAGCTGGAGTCCTCTGCAGGAACACTGGAGATCAGAAGGCCTCATACCCTGGATGTCAGCACCTGGGGGGCTCTGGCTCTGCCTGCCCGGGTGCACAGGTATTGCCAGCAGATGCTGCCAAAGTTTTATTACCTATTTCTTTATCTTACCTTAAGAAATCTGTGTGTTTAGAGGCTTATGTTGACAGTGGTTCAGAGGGCAATTTCATAGATCCCCAGGTAGCTAGGACTCTTGGTGTACCACTGCTGAGGCTTAATGCCCCCATTAGAACCACCGCAGTTAATGGCACTCCCCTCATCCAGGGTGAAGTGGAATTTGTCACTGAGGAAGTGTCAATGCTGGTGGGGTCTTTACATGTTGAAAATGTGTCATTTTTTGCTATCAATAATTTATCATCTGCAGTAGTCCTGGGCATGCCATGGTTACGCAAACATAACCCAGTCATAGACTGGCACTTGGGTGACATCGTGCGCTGGAGCCCAAAGTGTCAGGAACACTGTATCTCGCTATCTGTAAACCAAGTGAAGGTCAAGACTCCTCCATTTGTACCATTTGCCTTTAGAGATTTTGAGGATGTATTTTCTATTCAGGAATCAGAGAAATTACCCCCTCACAGAAAGTATGATTGCGCCATAGATTTGATACCTGCTTCTCGTCTCCCAAAGGGGAGAATATTTAATCTCTCTGGTCCTGAACGTCAGGCTATGAATGATTACATTGCAGACAGTCTGAGAAAAGGGTATATTAGACCGTCCACCTCACCAGTAGGGGCCGGTTTCTTTTTTGTGGGAAAGAAAGATGGCGGCCTCAGACCTTGCATTGATTACCGCGAATTAAACGCGATCACTGTGAAAAACCAGTATCCTCTTCCACTCATCCCTGATCTTTATAATCAGCTGTTGGGAGCCAGGTATTTCACTAAACTGGACCTCAGGGGAGCATATAACCTGGTCCGTATAAAAGAAGGCGATGAGTGGAAGACCGCGTTCAATACGCCTCTCGGCCATTTTGAGTATCTCGTAATGCCGTTCGGGTTAAGCAACGCACCTGCAGTTTTTCAGAATTTCGTGAACGATATATTCAGAGACATCAGTGGTGTATATGTAGTCGTTTATTTGGACGACATTCTGGTTTTTTCTCCTGGTCTTTGGTCACACGTCCGACATGTCCGTACTGTGCTCCAAAGACTCAGAGAGCATTCTCTATTCGCCAAATTAGAGAAATGTGTCTTCATGGAGGAGGCGATAAACTTTTTGGGGTATATTATATCTGCTAAAGGTTTTCGCATGGATCCTGCCAAAATTAAACCCATTAAGGAATGGGTACAACCCAAGTCTCTGAAGGCACTGCAGCGATTTTTGGGTTTCGCTAACTATTACCGCATATTTATTAAAGGGTTTTCCGAGATAGCCAAACCTCTCACTGATTTGACACGTAAAGGGGCGGATGTGGTTAATTGGAAGCCTGAAGCAATTTATGCATTTTCTAAATTAAAGGAATGTTTCTCCTCTGACCCAATATTGGTTCAGCCTGATCTGGACCGCCCGTTCATTGTAGAGGTAGATGCCTCTGAAGTTGGAGTGGGAGCAGTGCTGTCACAAGGCACTGCATCCCTCACTCAGCTTCGTCCGTGTGCCTTCTTTTCCCGAAAATTTTCATCTACCGAGATGAATTATGACATAGGTAACCGAGAGTTGTTGGCAATCAAATGGGCCTTCGAGGAATGGCGCCACTTCCTCGAAGGCGCCAAACATAAGATTACCGTAATCACTGACCACAAAAACCTGACCTACTTGGAGTCAGCAAAAAGACTGAATCCTAGACAGGCTAGGTGGGCTTTGTTCTTCTCCAGATTTGATTTTGTTATCACTTTCCGACCAGGTACCAAAAATGTGAGGGCTGATGCCCTGTCTCGAAGTTTTTGCCCCATACAAGTCGGGGACGTTGAACCGACTCCCATTTTAGCCAAGGGGATTGTTGTCTCGGCTGTGTCCTTGGACCTTCTGGAAGAGATTCGTAGATCTCCAGAACAGGCCCCTGACACTACTCCTGCCCAGAAACTATTCGTCCCTGCCACATACCGCCTCAAAGTCCTTAAGGAAGCTCATGATTCTGTCCTCGCAGGGCATCCTGGTATCAATAACACCATCAGACTTGTAACCAGGAATTTGTGGTGGCCAACCATAGTAAAGGACTGTAAGGAATATGTACTGGCTTGTGAAACCTGTGCTCGCGCTAAGACTCCCCGCAACCGCCCCGCTGGGTTGCTCCAGTCCTTGCCTACCCCTGAGGGTCCTTGGACTCATATCTCCATGGATTTTATTACTGACCTGCCACTCTCAGAAGGGAAGACTTGTATCTGGGTAGTGGTAGACAGATTCAGCAAGCAGTGTCATTTTGTTCCGCTGTCCGGGTTACCTAATTCCGAGACCCTGAGCAAAGTATTCATTAATCATGTTGTGCGATTGCATGGTGTTCCTGTGAATATTGTTTCTGACAGGGGCACCCAGTTCGTTTCTAAGTTTTGGAGGGCATTCTGTAAACGGATTGGAATTGACTATTCCTTTTCTTCTGCCTATCACCCTGAAACCAATGGTCAAACCGAGCGCGCTAATCAAGCTCTCGAACAGTATCTACGTTGTTATGTCTCTGAGCAGCAATCTGATTGGGTGGAACATCTGCCACTAGCAGAATTCGCCATGAATAACCAGTACCAGGAGTCCATCAAGACCACCCCTTTCTACTGTAATCATGGGCTGCACCCGCGCTTTTGTTCATTTTCTTCTAGGCTTTCTGACGTCCCTGGGGTAGAAAGGTCCGTAGATCAGTTAAAGACTATCTGGTCTGAAGTGAACAAAAACTTAAAGGGGGCTCAGACTAGGCAGGCGTCTTCTGCTAATAAACGGCGTTCCAAGGGTCCGGACCTGGGAGTTGGGGACAAAGTTTGGTTGTCCACGAAAAATATCAAGCTCAAAGTGCCGTCTGCCAAACTAGGTCCCAGGTTTATTGGTCCGTACGAAATAATCGACGTGATTAACCCTGTAGCCTTTCGTCTGAAGCTCCCTCAATCATTCAAACTGCCCAATGTATTCCATAAATCCCTTCTCAAATTGTACCGATCTCCGATTCGTCCTGTCCGGTCCCCTCCTCCTCCGGTCTTGGTCGGGGGTGCCGTGGAATACGAAGTTCAGCGGATCCTTGATTCCCGCTTAGTGAGAGGATCCGTGCAGTATCTGGTACATTGGAAGGGCTATGGTCCGGAGGAGAGGTCCTGGGTGCCTGCCCGTAATATCCATGCCAAGGGTTTGATCCGGAAGTTTCATCTTCTTCATCCCAATAAACCGGGTTTTGTGGGTCCGGAGGCCCCTCGTAGAGGGGGGGGTACTGTCACATCGCCATTGGACTCGGTGGCCGGTGTTCCTGCCACGGCCGCTGGGGGGAGCCGGATTCCTTCGTCTGGTGGTGCTGGTGATAGGAGGGCCTTGTCCACAGTGGCCGGTGTTCCTGCCGCGGCCGCTGGGGGGAGCCGGATTCCTTCGTCTGGTGGTGCTGGTGATAGGAGGGCCTTGTCCACATATGGACCAGCTCCAGCGACGTCTGCCTCTGTCGCTGAGCGCCGCTGCGTTTCCCCTCTGGGTGGTGTTGGTCGCAGAAGAGCGGGCCCTGCAGAGGTGTCCGTTAGGCGCAGCCTGCGTTCTTCTGTCAGAGGTGGGATGGGTGGAGCCAGTCGTGCATCTCCATCTGGCCTGGCTCTAGGGGCGGTCCGGATGAGGTCATCAGGCTGTGAGCTCCAGCCTATGGGAGGTAGCCGCACCCTTCAAATACATTGGAGCCTGTCTTGCAGGCCGCCAGATATAGTTTTGGTTCCCCAAGTGACATAGTGTGTATTTGCTTTGACTCTGACCTTTGCCTGGATTTTCGACTCTGTACCGCCTGACGATTTTGTACCTTCGCTGCCCTCTCGGTTTTGACTCTGACCTTTGCCTGGATTTTCGACTCTGTACCGCCTGACGATTTTGTACCTTCACTGCCCTTTCGGTTTTGACTCGGACTCCTGACTACGTTCTTCGCTTCCTGATTTTTCCCTTCCCAGACGACCTCCCTGCTCTGCTGCTCCCATAGGTAGCTACCTCCGGGGCCCCGCTATAATTCCAGATCCCTGTATAGGGGTTAAGGGTCTCGGGGTTCTCGGGGTGCTGCCTTACCAGCAGCTCAGCCTTACAGCGGGGTCGTCACACTCTGTACCCACCCTCCCTGGTACTCACCCTCTCTGTACCCACCCTCCCTGGTACTCACCCTCTCTGTACTGGCTCTCCTTGGTACTTACTCTCTCTGTTCTCGCCTTCCCTGCAGTATCAGCTCTCTGCCAATGCTGCAGTCCCTGTCTTTTAATTAGGGCGTGATGTCATGACAACATGTGTCACTGCTACAGCCAATCACAGAGGTCATCAGCAGCCGATGCCGTCTACACCTGTAGAGTGCTGAGCACTGTCAACTAGACATCACTGCCAAAACACAGAGCCATAGGAGCAGCAGAGTGATGAAGCTGGAGTCAGGTGAGCGAATACTGGCTAATTTTGTTATATTACCTTCTGGACAGCATTTGGAGTCCATTTTCCTCAAAATGGGAAAGTTAATGATTTTGGGTCGTATTCAAATTCAAAAAAAGACCCAAGCGCATTGAGGTCAAATGTTACTTGTCCATATGGTCTGCTGGGAACAACAGATGAGCATTGGTGGAGGATGGGGTCAGCTTCACGTTTCTTCTGAGATCTGAATTATTATTTGTTTTCTGGGGTCTTTATCCCCTCTTGGAACTGTTCAGTACAGTCTTATCTCCTGGGTTAGAGGATTGTTCACCAGAACTCTTATTAATTAGTCTTGTTTCTTGAAAAACCTTCAACTCCTTTCAGTTAATATTGCTCTAGATTGATTACACTGCAATAAATATCATTGCTATCAATAAATATAAATGCTGCATGTGGCAATATTCACTATAAGGTCCGGGTCACACGAGTGTATGACATCCAATGTGAAAGCATTGGATGTGATATGATAATGAAATTTGGTGACAGTGAGATAAGTGTCATTGTATTGTGAGTTGGTTCTCTTGCACTGGGTGAGCTGCAACACAAGGGTCACAATGGGAATGATATAGAAGGAAGACCCTGGTGATAGGGAGAGGGGTCAACTCCTGACCCACGCATGAGTCTGTACCCTATGCTCCCTAACGTCCCTATATAGATCCTCCCACCTGTCACCATCAAGTGCCTATGCCCACACTTGCCCTATAGTCACCCTGATAAGTGTGCAGGTGAGCGAGAACACTAGCCTTACCACTGCAAAATACAACACAAGGTAAGGAAGACAGACAAGAGGGGAAATGGATACAAAAAGGAAAACTCTCCAAACTTCTCCAATACGACAAAACTCCACAGCTGCAATTATCACAACTCCTCACTTCCAGAGACAGGCTCCTTCCAAAGAAAGAAAATCTATAACTAGTGTCAAATGGTAAGACATATGACTTTTTATAGCGCAGGGGAGTGGTCATAATTAAGGCTACAAAGAACAACTAGTTAGGAAAAAGTCCTTAACACCTGCAGCAGAAAAGAAAGTAGATACACTCAAATATAGGTTGTAGCTCGATAAAGCATTGTGATCTTCTAATCCCAGATTTGTCAGAGGTTTCCCTAGGGACACACTTGTGTCACTCGCATGTGAGAATTGAAGTACTGGTGAGGAGGAGAGAATAATCTCTCCATCTTGTCACGTCCCCATCTGGACCTACTGCTATACACCATCTATGGGTGGTGCTGGTGATGCGCCCTCATCTGGACCTGCTCCTGTAATTCCTGCCCTAGTTAACAAAGCACTGCCATGTTTGCCCTATAGATGGTGCTGATGATTAAAGGCATTGCGCTTCTGCTAGAACTTCCTTCTGTGGCTTCAGCCCCTGTCACCAGGCATCGCCATATTCACACTGCAGGTGATGCTGTGTTGGGGGAGAGGTCCTTGTGGTGGATTCTAGAGAGCGCAGGTTTCGCTCGTCGTATGGGATTAAGCCGGGTTCACATTAGCATTTGGAACACAGCGTAACAGAACGCAGCCAAACGCATGCGCACTGCGTTCCTATGTTTAACATGAGAACGCATAGTACCTGCGTTTGGCTGCGTTCGGTTGCGGTTGCATTCGGATGCCCATAATTTGTATGCCCTCCTCCGCTCTCTGAATGCAACCTGCATTTTTTGTGCGTTCACGGGCACTTGTTTTATCAGCAAGCGCCCGCAAGCAAACAAACAATGCATGGATCTCAATGGATCCGCAGTGTCCTCCGCATGACAGCGCAGGAAAACGCTGCAGATCACACTGAAATCTCTCCCGGTGGCCAATCAGCGATCTCGGTGGCGCTCTCCACCTCCCGGCTGCTGCCGAGATTGCTGATTGGCTGGCCGAGCACCATACTGATGTGAACGCATGCGGAGAATCTCCGCTGTGTTCACATCATTATGGCAGCGTTTGCCCTGCGTTTGCGCTTGCATGCCCTCTGCATGCAGACACAAACGCAAATGTGAACCCTGCCTTAGTGTGCCTGGGACCTGTTTTGCTTCACAGCCTGATAGTATTGGTATGTGGATGGTCCAGATAGGGTCATTGGTTCCTGACCTCCTGCCCATGGGGAGGTACCACTCCCTTTACATTACCTGTGACCGGTCTCAAAACCTGCCTGTTATAGTCTTGGATCCTCATTCTAGCTAGTGCTTGTTTTCCTATTACATTGCTATGACTTTGGCCTTGTTCTTCGACTCTGTTTTCTCCTGATGATTTTGTACCTTGTTGTCCTCTCGATTTTGCCACCCTAGCCTTTTTCCTGGCTTCCCTGTCTGTCTAACCCCCAGCTCTGGCCTGCTGCTCCTCCGTAGCCAGTAACCTCCTAGGCTCTGCTGTAAGTCCAGATCTCTGTACAGGGGTTAAGGGTCTCAGCGTTTCTCGGGGTTCTGCCTTACCAGCAGCTCTGCCAGTTGCATAGGACGGTCGTCACACATCTTCTCTACTGTCTTTCACTGAGTATATCGGATTACACTTAGATGACATCCGAGTGCAGTCTGTCACTCACTCTCATAGACTTGTATGGGTGCACGTGATCCCAGATACGCAGTATAGACTTGTATGGGTGCAGGTGATCCCACATATGCAGTATAGATAAGGCGGTCGACAGGGTAGGGGGTACTCGGGTATGATGGCGACTTGGATGGGGAATCACGGCTGGTCGATCACCGGTCCCGTGCCCTGGACCCTCAATGGCGAGGGATGGTGGGGGATGATGGTGGTGAAGGGGGATTGATTATGTGACGCCACCTGTGGTACCTGGTAAAGTGTATACCAGCGCTGTGGCCGGCCGCTGAGGTGATGGAGGTGCAGCTCAGTGTAGTACAGCTCCCCAAAGGTGAAGCTTTACCTCAGGGCAGCGGGGATGGATAAGGGGAGTCGTAGTAGCGTCTCTGCAGTCAATGCTGTTGGTAGCGGCGGGTAAGCAGACACACACACACAGTAGTCTTTGTTTCGGTACCTTTTACTGATGACAGGGTAACAGATACAGTCCAGAGAAGTAATCAGATCCCCGATGCAATTTGGGGACTTTCACCTTGGAGAGTTGTGAGGCCTCCTCTGTCACTGTGTACGGTGGTTTGGGGTAAGTTCTGCCTGTAACTGAACTCACTGCTCCTTCTCCCGCTCAGGGCTTTGCTCTTACACTGACAATGAGGTCCTTCTGCAGGGTCCCTATTCCTCCTTTGGCCCTGGTCCTGTCTTTGGTCAGTTTTGAGTGTCTCTTTCTAGTTACCTCAGGGGGATTTGGTCCTTCTGGTTCTTCCGGGCTTTTACTGCTGTACTGAATGCTTTGAAGTGACGGACTCCGGTGTCAGGGTAAGCTACAGAGAAACCAGGTTGGTTCCCTCCTTTAATTCTCCTATCTTTCCACTGGCCTCCGACCCTCTCCCTAGGGTACAGCACAACTGGGTCAGTGTTCCCTGGTCCTGGATCGTTCCCAGCGACCAGCTCCTCACTCCTGCTCTCTTCACTGCCTGACTGGAACTAACTGCTTCTCACTGGACCAACTGACTCCTCCCCTCAGGCCTTTATCTTTTAAAGGGGATCTGGCTTAAGGCAGCCAGTAGAGCTCCCCCTTCAGGGCTGGGGTGGAAGGTGTTGTGTGCTGTGTGTACCAAGGTGTAAATACCTCCTTGCACTGGTGGATCCGGTGGCAATCCCCTGCAAGGGTGCCACATTCCCCCCTAGATAAATACAGTCCTCCGGGACTGAAACATTTTTCAACAAACATATCATAACTATTTACATTTGAAAATTAAACAGAGTCTCAAAATTAAAAATTTTCAAAAACAAGGGAGAAATGGGAAAAAACGGGTAGCCAGTCCATACAGCGCTAGTCCATCCGCTGCAGGCTGTTTAAAGGGTGTTTGCCACTACCAGTCCTGTGGCTATGGTTTATTTTTGGAAGAAAGGAAAATTCAAAAAGTCCAACAGACAAAGTCTCTGTAGGCTTAAAGGTTCAAAAACACAACAACAAACACTACAGGTGCCTCGGCGTAGGAATCCTAGGTTCTGCAGGGACCTCTACCGGGTCATAAGTGCTGTAGGCCTCCTGGCCTTGGGGTCACCTATTGGCCAAGATTTTGCTCTCCCTAGACAGCTCCTTACGCCAACTCCTCGCACCCCTCTTACTAGGGTTGTATACCTGGTCTGGGTTGTTTTAGCCTACTCTTCACCCTTTTTCTGTACCTTACATTAATGACATATTTACACTTTAAACATATTTACATTTTTCTTATGTTTTGTACTCTGTTGCCTGTACCTTAGTGGTGGTTGTCCCAAGTTGCTACGTGTTGACCTACGTAAAACTGGTATGCCACTAGTATGTACGCCTGGTGTAGAGTGAACACTACTTACTGATCCATGTGTTGATCTGCGTAACACAGGTATGCCTGAGTATCTTTTGATTCTCATAGTGAGAATGGCAGGTACACTGATTGCAGGATTCTCTGGTTCCGGTACAACGGGTGGTTCTTCTGCTCTTGCCGCTTCTACTGCTGGTGGGAACATCAAAGTTGGAATTAGGTATGTACCTTCTATTTGAGGCTAATCCGCTGGTAATTCTCCAATGAGTGTTTGGTTTGTCTTTGGCTTCTCTTTCTCTTCTGGTTCTGGACAAGGTACATCTTCTTCTGGTTGTAACTGTTGAGGGCACTTCTTCAAATGACCTCTGGACACTGTTGCTGTTGTTTCGCTATGGTCTTTGCTGATGACATAGGTTTTCTGGTTATCAAATTCAGATGGTAATACAGTGTATGGTTCTTTTTCCCATTGATCATCTAGTTTGTGCATTCTTCTTTTTCTTTTCAAAACCAATTCACCTGGTGTTAAGGGTGTTCCTTGCGCACTTTTGTTAAAGTTGGTTTCTTGTTTTTCTCTAGATTTTTCCAGACTTTTCTGAACGCATTCTTGCATTTCTGGTATTGTTCTTTCCTACGAGTATCCCAATCTGCATCTGTAGTATCTTCTTCAGGAACTACTATGCCTATTTCAAAATCTACTGGCAATTTTCCTGGTCTTGCTCTCATGAGGTATGCAGGGGTACAATTAGTTGAGCTTACTGGGATGTTGTTGTAGATATCAACAAGATCTGGTAATTTCTCTGGCCATTGGTTTCGTTCTAAGGGCAGAGTTTTCAGCAATTCAATTATCACGTGATTCATCTTTTCGCACATTCCATTAGTTTGAGGATGGTAAGGCGTGGTGCGAATTTTCTTGCATCTGTATAGGCGACAGAACTCTTGAAATATTTCAGCTTCAAACGCAGGACCTTGGTCTGTCAATACCTGTTCTGGGTACCCATGTGGTCTGCAGAAATAGGCTTGAAAGGTTCTTGCTGCTGTCGGAGCTGTTAAGTCCTTTATCGGAGCTACCACAAGGAATTTGGAATAGTGATCTACCATGGTAAGAGCATAGGTGTAGCCTGATTTGCTGGGTGTGAGTTTGACATGATCTAAGAGTACCAGTTCTAATGGTTCTTTGGTGATGATAGGCTGGAGTGGTGCTTTCTGGCTGTTACGGTCTCTTCTTCTTAATGAGCATGGTCCACAATTTTTACACCATCTTTCTATGGAGGCTCTCATGCTAATCCAAAAGAATCTCTCACGTAACAATATTTCCAGTTTTCTCCATCCAAAGTGTCCTACTCAATCATGGTACGCTTCCAATTCCATTGAACATCTCTCTTTGGAACCACAACTTGCCATACCATTTCATGTGTTCTTGGGTTGATATACTGTCTGCACAATTGACTTTGATAGATGAATAACCTGCTTCTTTCTTTGCCCTGGACCCTTAATGGCGGGGGATGATGGTGGTGAAGGGGGATTGATTACATGACACCACCTGTGGTACCCAGTAAAGTGTATACCAGCGCTGCGGCCGGCCGCTGAGGTGATGGAGGTGCAGCTCAGTGTAATACAGCTCCCCACAGGTGAAGCTTTACCTCAGGGCAGTGGGGATGGATGAGGGCAGTCGTAGTAGCGTCTCTGCAGTCAATGCTGTTGGTAGCGGCGGGTAAGCAGGCACACACACACAGTAGTCTTTGTTTCGGTACCTTTTACCGATGACAGGGTAACAGGTACAGTACAGAGAAGTAACCAGATCCCCGATGCAATTTGGGGACTGTCAATTCACCTCGGAGAGTTGTGAGGCCTCCTCTGTCACTGTATGTGGTGGTTTGGGGTAAGTTCTGCCTGTAACTGAACTCACGGCTCCTTCTCCCTCTCAGGGCTTTGCTCTTACACTGACAATGAGGTCCTTCTGTGGGGTCCCTATTCCTCCTTTGGCCCCTGGTCCTGTGTTTGGTCAGTTTTGAGTGTCTCTTACTAGTTACCTCAGGGAGATTTGGTCGTCCTGGTTCTTCCGAGCTTTTACTGCTGCACTGAATGCTATGCAGTGACGGACTCCGGTGTCCGGGTGAGCTACAGGGAAACCGGGTTGGTTCTCTCCTTTAATTATCCTATTATTCCACTGGCCTCCGACCCTCTCCCTAGGGTACAGCACAGCTGAGTCAGTGTTTCCTTGTCCTGGGCCTGGATCGTACCAAGGTTTAAATCCCTCCTTGCACCGGTGGATCCTGTGGAAATCCCCTGCAGGGGTGCCACATACAGTGCCTACAAGTAGTATTCAACCCCTGCAGATTTAGGTGGTTTGATAAGATGCAAATAAGTTAGAGCCTTCAAACTGCAAACGAGAGTAGGATTTATTAACAGAAGCATAAATCTTACAAACCAAAAAGTTATGTTGCTCAGTTGAATTTTAATAAATTTTAAACATAAAAGTGTGGGTCAATTATTATTCAACCCCTAGGTTTAATATTTTGTGGAATAACCCTTGTTTGCAATCACAGCTAATAATCGTCTTTTATAAGACCTGATCAGGCCGGCACATGTCTCTGGAGTTATCTTGGCCCACTCCTCCATGCAGATCTTCTCCAAGTTATCTAGGTTCTTTGGGAGTCTCATGTGGACTTTAATCTTGAGCTCCTTCCACAAGTTTTCAATTGGGTTAAGGTCAGGAGACTGACTAGGCCACTCCAACACCTTGATTTTTTTCCCTCTTGAACCAGGCCTTGGTTTTCTTGGCTGTGTGCTTTGGGTCGTTGTCTTGTTGGAAGATGAAATTACGACCCATCTTAAGATCCTTGATGGAGAAGCGGAGGTTCTTGGCCAAAATCTCCAGGTAGGCCGTGCTATCCATCTTCCCATGGATGCGGACCAGATGGCCAGGCCCCTTGGCTGAGAAACAGCCCCACAGCATGATGCTGCCACCACCATGCTTGACTGTAGGGATGGTATTCTTGGGGTCGTATGCAGTGCCATTCAGTCTCCAAACATCACGTGTGTGGTTGGCACCAAAGATCTCGATCTTGGTCTCATCAGACCATAGAACCTTGAACCAGTCTGTCTCAGAGTCCTCCAAGTGATCATGAGCAAACTGTAGACGAGCCTTGACATGACGCTTTGAAAGTAAAGGTACCTGTTGGGCTCGTCTGGAATGGAGACCATTGCGGTGGAGTACGTAACTTATGGTATTGACTGAAACCAATGTCCCCACTGCCATGAGATCTTCCCGGAGCTCCTTCCTTGTTGTCCTTGGGTTAGCCTTGACTCTTCGGACAAGCCTGGCCTCGGCATGGGAGGAAACTTTCAAAGGCTGTCCAGGCCGTGGAAGGCTAACAGTAGTTCCATAAGCCTTCCACTTCCGGATGATGCTCCCAACAGTGGAGACAGGTAGGCCCAACTCCTTGGAAATATAAAAAGGGAACAAGAGGCGCAATAGTGCCCTATCACTCAGACACTAAAAGATGAGAGGTGTAAAGTCAAAACCACTCACCTATTCCAGTTGTGATGACCCACAACTGGCTTGAAGGCATACAATCAATACCGGCTGCTGCAGGACCTCCACCAACCACTCGCACGTGGGAAGACTCTCAGGAAGCTGGGAAAAGGTGTATGACAGTCCGCGCCACCGGGTACCAAGGAATCACCTGGGATGCAGGAAGTTATTTCAAGCTTAATCTTTATTGTCCAACATGTTTCAGCGCTCCACCTGGCGCCTTCCTCAGGGAATATCCCTGAGGAAGGCGCCAGGTGGAGCGCTGAAACATGTTGGACAATAAAGATTAAGCTTGAAATAACTTCCTGCATCCCAGGTGATTCCTTGGTACCCGGTGGCGCGGACTGTCATACACCTTTTCCCAGCTTCCTGCAACTCCTTGGAAAGGGTTTTGTACCCCTTGCCAGCCTTGTGACCCTCCACGATCTTGTCTCTGATGGCCTTGGAATGCTCCTTTGTCTTTCCCATGTTGACCATGTATGAGTGCTGTTCACAAGTTTGGGGAGGGTCTTAAATAGTCAGAAAAGGCTGGCAAAAGAGATAATTAATCCACACATGTGAAGCTCATTGTTCTTTGTGCCTGAACTACTTCTTAATACTTTAGGGGGACCAAACAGAATGCTGGTGGTTTGAGGGGTTGAATAATAATTGACCCACACTTTTATGTTTAAAATTTATTAAAATTCAACTGAGCAACATAACTTTTTGGTTTGTAAGATGTATGCTTCTGGTAATAAATCCTAGTCTCGTTTGCAGTTTGAAGGCTCTAACTTATTTGCATCTTATCAAACCACCTAAATCTGCAGGGGGTTGAATACTACTTGTAGGCACTGTACACTTGTATGGGTGCACGTGATCCCAGATATGCAGTATAGACTTGTATGGATGCAGGTGATCCCAAATACGCAGTATAGACTTGTATGGGTCCAGGTGATTGCAGATACACAGTATAGATGTGGAGCCCGCTGGGACGGGGTATTCGGTACCGGACCGGGGTATCACGGGGGTCATCACGGCTGTCTTGGTCCGGACCGTGTCCCGAGCCCACAAGTAAAGGAGGTATTTACAAGGGAGAAAGTCGTGACGCCACCGACGGGTTGTGGTCAGGGTGACCACCGCTGCTGCAGAACCTCCGGGGATGATGTTTGGCAGCCGGCGATGTAACGGCTCTCCGCGGGCAGAGCCTGGTTCCCCGGGGCAGTGGTGATAATAGTCTATAGATGCATGCAAGGCAGGGGTAGTCGTAGAGATGACACTTTGTGAGGTAAAACAGGGCTTGCAAGGATCACACAGACTCACAATTTTGTAGTTTTCCAAGTCTTTACTGCAGATGTTGTTCAGCAGATATTGTCCACGGAGACTGTACTGGGGTCGTGTTGCTCCCACCCTGACCGAGTCCTTGGCTTCCTACTCCTGCGCTTTGTGTGTGGCCCTGCTGCCGCTTTAGCTAAGCTGCTGGCCCTGTCTTCCCTCACGGGTATCCACTTGCTAGGCAACTTGAGTGTTTCTGACCCCGCCGTGTTGCTTCGCTGTGGTGCAGTGAAGATATGAAAGTCCTCACTCATCCGGTGTTTACTGTGCAGCTTGTATAAGGCACAATGTCGGATCCGGTATCCGGTCTTTGCGCTTCACCAGGGTGAGTTATAGGGTAACTCTGTGTCCCGGATGTGTTCCTCTGCTTCTCCTACTCCTTTCCTCAGACCTTAGCCGGCCTGGAAGTGGACAGTGGACCGTGGGTTGGGCCTGACACGGCCCTTTTACACCCAGGTCCTTTCCCTCAGTCCTCTCAGGAACTGAACTAACTCCAACTGACTGTCACTCCAACTGTAAATAACATTAGCTCCTCACACCACTCTGCTCTTCCCCACTTCCTCTCCATACCAGAATATATAGGGAAGCAGCTTTAGCTTCCCCTTCTGACCTAGAGGTGCTAGAGTAGTGTTGCGGGTTGTGTAGGGAGTTAACCCTTTGTGGTGTTACTGTGGCACATTAACCCCTGGGGTGCCACATAGACTTGTATGGGTGCAGGTGATCCCAGATACGCAGTATAGGCTTGTATGGGTGCAGGTAATCCCAGATACGTAGTATAGACTTGGATGGATGCAGGTGATCCCAGATACGCAGTATAGACTAGTATGGGTACAGGTGATCCCAGATACGCAGTATAGACTTGTATGGGTTCAGGTGATCCCAGATTCGCAGTATATACTTGTATGGGTGCAGGTGATCCCAGATACGTAGTGTAGACTTGTATGGGTGTAGGTGATCCCAGATACGCGGTATAGACTTGTATGGGTGCAGGTGATCCCAGATATGCGGTATAGACTTGTATGGGTGCAGGTGATCCCAGATACGTAGTATAGACTTGTATGGGTGCAGGTGATCCCAGATACGCAGTATAGACTTGTATGGGTGCAAGTGATCCCCAGATACGCAGTATAGGCTTGTATGGGTGTAGGTGATCCCAGATACGCAGTATAGACTTGTATGGGTGCAGGTGATCCCAGATACGCAGTATAGGCTTGTATGGGTGTAGGTGATCCCAGATACGCAGTATAGGCTTGTATGGGTGTAGGTGATCCCAGATACGCAGTATAGACTTGTATGGGTGCAGGTGATCCCAGATACGCAGTATAGACTTGTATGGGTGCAGGTGATCCCAGATACGCGGTATAGACTTGTATGGGTGCAGGTGATCCCAGATACGCGGTATAGACTTGTATGGGTGCAGGTGATCCCAGATACGTGGTATAGACTTGTATGGGTGCAGGTGATCCCAGATACGCAGTATAGACTTGTATGGGTGCAGGTGATCCCAGATACGCAGTATAGACTTGTATGGGTGCAGGTGATCCCAGATACGCAGTATAGACTTGTATGGGTGCAGGTGATCCCAGATACGCAGTATAGACTTGTATGGGTGCAGGTGATCCCAGATACGCAGTATAGACTTGTATGGGTGCAGGTGATCCCAGATACGCAGTATAGGCTTGTATGGGTGCAGGTGATCCCAGATAAGCAGTATAGACTTGTATGGGTGCAGGTGATCCCCAGATAAGCAGTATAGACTTGTATGGGTGCAGGTGATCCCAGATACGCAGTATAGACTTGTATGGGTGCAGGTGATCCCAGATACGCAGTATAGACTTGTATGGGTGCAGGTGATCCCAGATACGCAGTATAGACTTGTATGGGTGCAGGTGATCCCAGATACGCAGTATAGACTTGTATGGGTGCAGGTGATCCCAGATACGCAGTATAGACTTGTATGGGTGCAGGTGATCCCAGATACGCAGTATAGGCTTGTATGGGTGCAGGTGATCCCAGATAAGCAGTATAGACTTGTATGGGTGCAGGTGATCCCAGATACGCAGTATAGACTTGTATGGGTGCAGGTGATCCCCAGATACGCAGTATAGACTTGTATGGGTGCAGGTGATCCCAGATACGCAGTATAGACTTGTATGGGTGCAGGTGATCCCAGATACGCAGTATGGGGTGATTGTTTCCTCAGTGTAATTAGGGCTGTAATAAATATCACAGATCAGACCTGCCCATAGGAATACATTGGTCCGAGGGCAATTACATTTTTTTTTGCAATACAGTAATTAAATGTATAGGCTCATGTGTTAGAGCCCTGACTATTTGTACCTTAACCCCCTGCATGCTGCAGTATACAGAGAGTCTGGGGTAAGGGGGATTCCCTTTAATTGATTAAATGGGGTCACACAAATGTGTGATAGCTGCCACATTGTTAATGGCACAGTTGCCCATAGGTATTGGCACCTGGCCAGCTGCACAATCCATGCTCTCAGGCAGCAGAGCAGCCATGGTGATGTGTGTAGTGACTGGCTGCACGGGGGATATCACCCTCAGCCCAGCGGCTCACAGTCATCATTATACAACCTCAATGAGCAATGCACTGCGCATGCGTCACTCCCTGCTTACCTCCTGTCGGAACCGCGCATGAGTCAGTCAGGAGTTCGCGTCATCAGTAATTACTGGCGAGAGGTGAATCTGTCGGCGCATGCGCGGTTGTGTCTGGTGAGTCCCCCCGAGAAGTCCCCTGTTAGTCTGTACTGGCAGCGAACCGCCGCAGAGTAATGTGACGCTACGTCTGTACATGGCGCTAAGTCTATGGAAAACATAAAGACGTAAGGAGCGAGTGTAGAAGTGGCAGGAATTCCCTGTCACGGGGACTCCACACAGGGGGCGGCGGTCACCATGTCAGGAGCTGGGTGACAGGAGCATGACAGCTCTACCCGCCCATATCAGCTGTCACTGCTGTGTCACACTATCACGACATGGATGGTCCTGTCATATCGGATCCTGGGTGACAGGAGGACCGCAGATGATGTGCCTGACATCAGATAGAGGGGCTGGGGGGGCTGAGGTCAGATAGAGGGGCTGAGGTCAGATAGAGGGGCTGAGGTCAGATAGAGGGGCTGGGGGGGCTGAGGTCAGATAGAGGGGCTGAGGTCAGATAGAGGGGCTGAAGTCAGATTGGGGGGCTGGGGGGGCTGAGGTCAGATACGGGGGCTGAGGTCAGATAGAGGGGCTGAGGTCAGATAGAGGGGCTGAGGTCAGATAGAGGGGCTGGGGGGGCTGAGGTCAGATAGAGGGGCTGAGGTCAGATAGAGGGGCTGAGGTCAAATAGAGGGGGGCTGAGGTCAGATAAGGGGCTGGGGGGGCTGAGGTCAGATAGAGGGGCTGAGGTCAGATACGGGGGCTGAGGTCAGATACGGGGGCTGAGGTCAGATAGAGGGGCTGAGGTCAGATAGAGGGGCTGGGGGGTCTGAGGTCAGATAGAGGGGCTGGGGGGGCTGAGGTCAGATAGAGGGGCTGGGGTCAGATAGAGGGGCTGGGGGGTCTGAGGTCAGATAGAGGGGCTGAAGTCAGATTGGGGGGCTGAGGTCAGATAGAGGGGCTGGGGGGGCTGAGGTCAGATAGAGAGGCTGGGGTCAGATAGAGGGGCTGAGGTCAGATAGAGGGGCCTGGGGTCAGATAAAGGGGCTGAGGTCAGATAGAGGGGCTAAGGTCAGATAGAGGGGCTGAGGTCAAATAAAGGGGCTGGGGGGCTGAGGTCAGATAGAGGGGCTGAGGTCAGATAGAGGGGCTGAGGTCAAATAAAGGGGCTGGGGGGCTGAGGTCAGATAGAGGGGCTGAGGTCAGATAGAGGGGCTTGGGGGGCTGAGGTCAGATAGAGGGGCTGGGGTCAGATAGTGGGGCTGGGGGGGCTGAGGTCAGATAGAGGGGCTGAATTCAGATAGAGGGGCTGGGGTCAGATAGAGGGGCTGGGGTGGCTGATGTCAGATAGAGGGGCTGAGGTCAGATAGAGGGGCTGTGGGGCTAAGGTCGGCTAGAGGGGCTGAGGTCAGATAGAGGGGCTGAAGTCAGATTGGGGGGCTGAGGTCAGATAGAGGGGCTGGGGGCTAAGGTCAGCTAGAGGGGCTAGGGTGGCTGAGGTCAGATAGAGGGGCTGAAGTCAGATTGGGGGGGCTGAGGTCAAATAGAGGGGCTGGGGTCAGTTAGAGGGGCTGAAATCGGATAGAGGGGCTGGGGGGCTGAGGTCAGATAGAGGGGCTGGGGGGCTGAGGTCAGATAGAGGGGCTGAGGTCAGATAGAGAGTCTGGGGGGCTGAGGTCAGATAGAGAGTCTGGGGGCTGAGGTCAGATAGAGGGGCTGAAGTCAGCTGGGGGGGCTGAGGTCAGATTGAGGGGCTGAGATCAGATGAAGGGTCTGAGGTCAGATGGAGGGGCTGAGGTCAGATAGTGGGGCTGTGGGGGGTCTGAGATCAGATGGGATGTGGGGGGCTGTGATCAGATATTCCCTGAACCCCCCACAGCCCTCTATCTGCCACTCTCATTTTTCTTCCTCATCTTTTTGATTCTTCGATATCGGGGTTTGTGGTATGAGCCGTAGTTATTTTCATCACCAGTTTGGGTTCATATGATTGATCTTTTTATTAAATTATTTTTCGGAGGTGAAATGACTAATGGATTTTTTATTTTCTTTTTTTTGTATTTTCATGTTGTCTCCCACATAAAACAAATATTCCAATATTTCATTAGTTTAAGGAGTGAAGGTGAAATATATAGGTTTTACTCAAACAAATAAATACACATATAATAATAAATTATATATCATTTTTTATTATTATTTGAGTAAAACTTGAATATTTAGTAATGGAAGTTATATAATTAACCTTCCTTTCATTTTATGGGTTAAAAACTTTCAATAAAAGTCAGTTTTGTCAAAATTGTGGAAATTGTTCCAGTGAGATATTGATTAAAATCTTATTTTTCCAAAGGGTGTACTCATTTACGCTGAGCACTGGAGGTGTGTATACCATATATGTATATTTTAATCAATATCTCACTGAACACAAGAACAGTTTCCACAATTTTGACAAGACTCAATTTCACAGAACATTTTTTAACCCATAACATGAAGGTAACGGTTAATAATATAACTGTTAAAAAAAATAAATTTTACTCAAATTAGTTGACTCAAAAAAGAGTACACCCCACATAAAAAACTACCACATCCAGTGTTTGGTATGTCCGCCATGATTTTTAAGGACAGCACAAAGTCTTCTAGGCCTGGAATTACTAAGATGGTGACATATTGCAGCATCTTTCTTTTTCAACATTGACCTCTCCTAGAGCCTGGATGGAGAGTGAGGACAACTTGTCTTTTCACAATTCCCCATAGGTGTTTAGGTGGGCTTAGATCAGGAGACACTTGGCCACTGAATCGCTTTCACCATGTGCATTAGTAATGTAGCTTCCCAACATCAGCAGCGCTCCTGCAGCCCCACAATAAGACCCTGCCGCCAACATGTTTTGCTATAGGTACTGTGCATTTTTCAAAATTAATTTTTTTAAAGGCATGGTACCTATAACCAGTGGTGTAACTTGAAGCTCATGGGCCCTCATGCAAAGGCTCCAACAGGGACCTCAATAATTGCAAATCTTTAATTGCCATAATCTTTTTCTGTAGATCAAAGGAACGTTTGGGACCCCCTAGGCTCCAGGGCCCAGGTGCGATTGCAACCCTTGCACCTATTGTACAACCCCTGGCAAAAATTATGGAATCACCTGGCTCGAAGGATGTCCATTCAGTTGTTTAATTTTGTTAAGAAAAAAGCAGATCACAGACATGGCACAAAACTAAAGTTATTTCAAATGGCAACTTTATGGCTTTAAGAAACACTAAGGGTACTGTCACACCTGGCCATATCGGTGGCGATTTCATAGACGATGCAGGGGCGTGGCCTATCACCGCCAATATCGCTGGTGCGTCGCCTAATGTAAAGAGGCGATGTCGGCGCTAACAATCGCCTTAGAGTGGTCGCCTGGTTTCTCAGCACTGCTCTGAAACCAGGCGAGCACTCTGGGGCGATGTGTACACATCGCCCCATGTTACATGGCAATCGCCGATGTTACAGGTGATGGGAGCCGTAGGCTCCCATGTTACACGATCGCCGCTGGGGTTTATGGACACCCCAGCAGCTATGGCATCTGTAACATCGCCGGTGCGTCGCCGGAGGTACTTTTGTAGACCAAGCAGGGGAAAAATTATGGGATGACTCAATTCTGAGGAAAAAATTATGGAATCATCTTGTAAATTTTCATTCCCAAAACTAACACCTGCATCAAATTAGATCTGCTCGTTAGTCTGCATCTAAAAAGGAGTGATCACACCTTGGAGAGCTGTTGCACCAAGTGGACTGACATAAATCATGGCTCCAACACGAGAGATGTCAATTGAAACAAAGGAGAGGATTATCAAACTCTTAAAAAAGGGTAAATCATCATGCAATGTTGCAAAAGATGTTGGATGTTCCCAGTCAGCTGTGTCTAAAATCTGGACAAAATACAAACAACATGGGAAGGTTGTTAAAGGGAAACATACTGGTAGACCAAGGAAGAGATCAAAGCGTCAAGACCGGAAACATAAAGCAGTATGTCTCCAAAACAGGTAATGCACAACAAAACAAATGAGGAATGAATGGGAGGAAATTGGATTCAATGCCTGTGACCGAACTGTAAGAAACCGCCTAAAGGGAATGGGATTTACATACAGAAAAACAAAAGCCATCATTAACACCTAAACAGAAAAAAACAAGGTTATAAATGGGCTAAGGTAAAGCAATCATGGACTGTGGATAACTGGATGAAAGTCATAATTAGTGATGAATTGCGAATCTGCATTGGGCAAGGTAATGATGCTGGAACGTTTGTTTGGTGTCGTTCCAATGAGATTTATAAAGATGACTGCATGAAGAGAACATGCAAATTTCCACAGTCATTGATGATATGGGGCTGCATGTCAGGTTAAGGCACTGGGGAGATGGCTGTCATTACATCTTCAATAAATGCCCAAGTTTACTTTGATATTTTAGACACTTTTCTTATCCCATCAATTGAAAGGATTTTTGGGGATGATGAAATAATTTATCAAGATGATAATGCATCCTGCCATAGAGCAAAATCTGTGAAAACATTCCTTGAAAGAAGACAAATAAGGTTAATGTCATGGCCTGCAAATAGTCCAGATCTCAATGTAATTTAAAATCTTTGGTGGAAGTTGAAGAAAATGGTCCCTGACAAGGCTCCAACCTGCAAAGCTGATCTGGCAACAGCAATCAGAGAAAGTTGGAGCCAGATTGATGATGATGAGTACTGTTTGTCACTCACTAAGCCCATGTCTCAGAGACTGCAAGCTGTTATAAAAGCCAGAGGTGGTGCAACAAAATACTAGTCATGTATGTGAGTGTTGTTTTGTTTGTTTGTCATGATTCCATAATTTTTTCCTCAGATTTGAGTGATTCCATAATTTTTCCCTCTGCTTGGTCTACAAAAGTAACCGTTACTGACTAGCATATTTTTTTTTCAAGATTTCTTTTAGTGTTTCTTCAAGGCAGAGAGTTGCCATTTGAAATGACTTTGCAATCACAAATTCTTTGGTATTATTATCTTCATTTAATTTGTCTTCAATGAAAAAATACAAAAAGAATTGTCCTAATTGGATATAATTCCACACCAAACATAAAAAAGGGGGTGGACAAAAGTATTGGAACTGTTAGAAAAATCATGTGATGCTTCTCAAATTTGTATAATTAACAGCACCTGTTACTTACCTGTGGCACCTAACAGGTGTTGGTAATAACTAAATCACACTTGCAGCCAGTTGACATGGATTAAAGTTGACTCAACCTCTGTCCTGTGTCCTTGTGTGTACCACATTGAGCATGGAGAAAAGAAAGAAGACCAAAGAACTGTCTAAGGACTTGAGAAACCAAATTGTGAGGAAGCATGAGCAATCTCAAGGCTACAAGTCCATCTCCCAGACCTGAATGTTTCTGTGTCTACCGTGCACAGTGTCATCAAGAAGTTTAAAGCCCATGGCACTGTGGCTATCCTCCCTAGATGTGGATGGAAAAGAAAAATTGCCGAGAGATTTCAACGCAAGATTGTGCGGATGGTGGATAAAGAACCTCAACTAACATCCAAACAAGTTCAAGCTGCCCTGCAGTCTGAGGGTACAGCAGTGTCAACCCGTACTATCCGTCGGCATCTGAATGAAAAGGGACTGTATGGTAGGAGACCCAGGAAGACCCCACTTCTTACCCCAAGACATAAAAAAGCCAGGCTGGAGTTTGCCAAAACTTACCTGAGAAAGCCTAAAACGTTTTGGAAGAATGTTCTCTGGTCAGATGAGACAAAAGTAGAGCTTTTTGTGCAAAGGCATCAACATTGAGTTTACAGGAGAAAAAAAGAGGCATTCAAAGAAAAGAACACAGTCCCACAGTCAAACATGGCGGAGGTTCCCTGATGTTTTGGGGTTGCTTTGCTGCCTCTGGCACTGGACTGCTTGACTGTGTGCATGGCATTATGAAGTCTGAAGACTACCAACACATTTTGCAGCATAATGTAGGGCCCAGTGTGAGAAAGCTGGGTCTCCCTCAGAGGTCATGGGTCTTCCAGCAGGACAATGAGCCAAAACACACTTCAAAAAGCACTAGAAAATGGTTTGAGAGAAAGCACTGGAGACTTCTAAGATGGCCAGCAATGAGTCCAGACCTGAATCCCATAGAACACCTGTGGAGAGATCTAAAAATGGCAGTTTGGAGAAGGCACCGTTCAAATATCAGAGACCTGGAGCCGTTTGCCAAAGAAGAATGGTCTAAAATTCCAGCAGAGCATTGTAAGAATCGCATTGATAGTTACTGGAAGCGGTTAATCGCAGTTATTTTGGCTAAAGGTTGTGCAACCAAGTTTAGGCTGAGGGTGCCAATACTTTTGTCTGGCCCATTTTTGGAGTTTTGTGTGAAATGATCAATGTTTTGCTTTTTGCTTCATTCTCTTTTGTGTTTTTTCATTGAAGACAAATTAAATGAAGATAATAATCCCAAAGAATTTGTGATTGCAATCATTTTCAGGAAGAAACTGAGTACTATCTGACAGAATTGCAGGGGTGTCAATACTTTTGGCCACAACTGTATATATAGATCCATTCAGTGTGTGTGTGTTTGTGTGGGGATGGTTGGGGGGAGACGTTGATCCTTGCAGCATGGTCGTTTGATGATCATGTGATCACAAGACCTCCATACACACCTAGTTACAATAATTATATTTCTACAGCACCAAGCTATTCTACAGTGCTTTTCAATTCAGAGGAGCCATGTACAAACAAAATAAGGCATATAATTCAAATATTGTCAAGAAAAGCGAGGTTCCTGCTCATAGGGTCACAAGTTATGAGAAAATACGGGAGACACAAAAGGTAAAACGTGCAAATACTGTATGCTCCTGCCAGTAATATAATGAATAGGGATAATCAAATAACACTGGTCATCAGTGGCGTAACTTGAAGCTCATAGGCTGCCTTCACACTTGCAGATGCATCTGCAGCGTTTTGCAGATGCATCTGCAAGTGTGAGCATGCTGACCGCGGTGCCTATGTTTATAATAGGGCGCACCGCGGTCTGAAAGCAGCCATTCACTCCTATATGTGTGCCGTCAGCAGGCGTATGCCTGCTGACAGATCACACACTCCCGTCCGCACCTTGGACGCTACATCTCGCGTCCATGCTGCGGGCGGGAGTGTGTGATCTGTAAGCAGGCATACGCCTGCTGACGGCACACATATAGGAGTGAATGAGAGCATTCAGACCGCGGTGCGCCCTATTATAAACATAGGGGCCGTGGTCTGCATGCTCACACTTGCAGATGCATCTGCAAAACGCTGCAGATGCATCTGCAAGTGTGAAGCCAGCCATAGGTCCTAATGCGAAAGCTCCAAAGGGAGGCCCCAATTGTTGCAAACCTTTAATAGAAATAGTCTTTCTATAGGCCAAAAGGACTTTTGGGCCCCCCCTGCATCGGTTGTAGTTATGTCACTGCTGGTTATTAGCCAGGATCTGTACACAGACAGAATAAACTGTTATTGAGCACATGGAGGGTGTAAACAGGATAGGAGGGACCAGATTTTGAGGAAGGGCAAACAGGGAATACCGTAATTATATTAGTGAGGTGATAGGTCAGTCTAGAGAATTGTATCTTTAGGGATTGCTTGACTGGATACTGAAAATTAACTGGTTTGTCTGTGTTTTGCATTCCAGAGAACTGGTGCAGCACAAGAGAAGTCCTGAAGAAGGGAAGGGGAGGTTTGGATTATAGAGGATGTTCATCTTATTTTATTAGTGGAACAGAGAGCACAGGGGAGAGTGGTAGACAGAAATGAGGGAGGAGATATTGTATGCATGCTGCAGAGTGTTGTGAATGAGATTGATGAGTTTATATTGTACTGTGTAGCTGATGGGCAACCAGTGCAATCGCTGGAACAGGGTGGATGCATCGATGAAGCTACTGCACAGAAATATGACCCCAGCTGCTGAACTGAAGATAGATTGCAGAGGAGAAAGTTTAGTAGGAGGGAAATCAGTAGAGAGTTGTAATAGTCCATCCAAGAATGAATAGGGCAACAATAAGAGAGTCAAAGCTGAGTCGGATTCCAAGATGTAGGTGACATGAGTGAGCGAGTGATCGGGTATAAGTAGATAAGGAAAGAACTGACTCAAATATAACCCAAGACTGGGCGTGCTGCAGTGGAGCAATGGAAGAGCCACATATGGAAATGGCAATATTGGGTTAGGTAGATTGGTAGACGGAGGAAACACAAGGACTTCAGTTTTTTGACAGATTTAATTTTAGGTAGAGGGAGGACATGATGTCAGGGACAGCGGACAGTCACTGGTGGGATTTTATAGTTATTTAGGGTGATAGAAATGCAATGTACAGCAATCTGAAAGGCAGAAATGGTAAGGCTATGTGCCACCAATGTGCAAGGAAAAACGCATCCCAACAAAATGTATGAGAATTCTGAAGCACGGCGCCACCTATAGGTTTTCTTCCTTGCAGATTTTGGTACAGAAAAAAAAGCAACATGTTCAGTCTTTCTGCGTTTTTCTGTGTGTTTTTCTTATCGACTATATCTACTAGTAGCTCTGGAACTGAGCATTGCAGGCTGCCAGTACCTACAACAGCTGATCGGCAGGAGTGTCGGGTGTCGGACCCTGGCTGATCAGATATTGATGACCACCTGTCCAATGGATAGGTCATTAATGGGAAAATAGGGGATGACTTCTTTAAACTAGATGTTGCCCCTGTGAGAGCGGTAAAGTCGCCATTTCCATGGTGTGTAAGCTGCCGACTATATTAGATGTGTATTATATCTCTATTGGGTTGGTGTCTGTCATCAATGATCCAGTTTGTGCAGTGGGATTTACCATGTCTCATTGTTTCTCCTAGCAGGAGCCTGGAGGTGTAACACACTTTAAGGAGCCAAAGGCAAATTGAAGCAATGAACATTATTTCAGTGAAGTTCATCTCGAGGACAATCCTCACGTGGAGAAAAATGTGAGAAATTCAAGGGAGACATTCAAATCCGCGTCCTTTCCTCCATCTCTGCCTGTGTCCAGGGATCATCTATCTCCTGGCATCTCGTCAATGGCAACCCAAAGAAGGCGCTTTGTAAAAGAATTTAATCCGTACATCACTTGTTATATCTGTAAAGGCTACCTTATCAAGCCAACAACCGTCACAGAGTGCCTGCACACATGTAAGTATTGAAAACCAAAAAATGAGCTGGAGCATAGCATTCACACTATGACCATTTCCAGATAAAATACAAGAGGAAAACACAAAATGAGCATATACCCTATAACAGCAATTAAGTAAATAGTAGTAGTACATGAAAATAAGACAAGGAAACTGGTTAACACTGTTTGATCAAAAGGCATAAAAGCCATCCCACCACGACAAGGTGTACCCATAGGGACAGTCCTATTCTAGTAGAGGGCCATGTCCTTCTCTGGCCTTATTCACACTAATGCAGGATTTAAATGTAAAGATCTATTGATTTAAATTCATTCTTATCAATAGATCTTGGAATAATAATAATTTCCACAATTGGATGTGCTGAAAAATTGTTCCTGTGCTGAGATAATCTACTATATAATCTCTTAATCGTGTCTGTCTGACGTCGAAATCGCGCGCCAGCCCCAGGGCGATCATTGGTGGCCGCCGCTGGTGGAGTATGCAAAACAGCCACGCGCCGCGGCCGCAATGCAATCAGCGACGCGCGATTTCCCTCACAGACACAGGCACCGTGCTGTCAGCCTCCTCTTGTCCGCACCCACTGGAGCAGGAGCGCCCACTTCTGGCCACCCGCCGCTCCATTCCCGCTACCCACTGCTCCATTCCCACCTCCCCTCGCTCCATTTCCACCCCCCCTCGCGCTATTCCCACCCCCCTCACTCCATTCCCTCCCCCGTCGCTCCATTCTCTTCCCAGCTCGCTCCATTCCCCACCCCCCTCCATTCCCCACCCCCCTCCCCCGCTGCTTCGTCTCAACCGCACCCGGTGTTTACATCGCCGCTACAGCAGGTAATGAGCGGTCATGTGACAGGCTCTGCACGTCACTTCAACCCGCCTATCACATGACCACTCATCACCTGCTGTAGCGGCGCTGTAAACACTGGGTGCGGGTGAGACCGGAGCGGATGGGAGGGGGAATGGACGTGCGCTGACCACTGGTCCTCCATCCTGCGCTGATACTGGCTCTCCATCCTGCACTGACCACTGGCCCTCCATCCTGCGTTGACCACTGGCCCTCCATCCTGCACTGACCACTGGCCCTCCATGCTGCGCTGACCACTGAGCCTCCATCCTCTGCTGAACACTGAGCCTCCATCCTGCGCTGACCACTGAGCCTCCATCCTGTGTGCTCACTACTGAGCCTCCATCCTCTACTGTCCACTGAGCCTCCATCCTCTGCTTCGTCTCACCCGCACCCGGTGTTTACATCACCGCTACAGCAAGCAATGAGCGGTCATGTGACAGGCTCTGCACGTCACTTCAACCCGCCTATCACATGACCGCTCATCACCTGCTGTAGCGGCGATGTAAACACTGGGTGCGGGTGAGACCGGAGCGGATGGGAGGGTGGATGGACGTGCGCTGACCACTGGTCCTCCATCCTGCGCTGACCACTGGCTCTCCATTCTGCATTAACCACTGGCCCTGCATCCTGCGCTGACCACTGGCCCTCCATCCTGCGCTGACCACTGGCCCTCCATCCTGCACTGACCACTGGCCCTTCATGCTGCGCTGACCACTGAGTTTTCATCCTCTGCTGACCACTGAGCCTCCATCCTGTGCTGACCACTGAGCCTCCATCCTGTGCTGACCACAGCCTTCATCCTGTGCTGACCACTGAGCCTCCATCCTGTGCTGACCACAGCCTTCATCCTGTGCTGACCACTGAGCCTTCATCCTGTGCTGACCACTGAGCCTCCATCCTGTGCTGACCACTGAGCCTCCATCCTGTGCTGACCACTGAGCCTCCATCCTCTGCTGACCACTGGCCCTCCATCCTGCGCTGACCACTCTGCCTCCATCCTGCGCTGACTACTGAGCCTCCATCCTGTGCTGATCACTGAGCCTCTATCCTGCTCTGACCACGGAGCCTCCATCCTGCGCTGACCAATGAGCCTCCATCCTGCGCTGACCACTGAGCCTCCATCCTGCGCTGACCACTGAGCCTCCATCCTGCTCTGACCACTGAGCCTCTATCCTGTGCTGACCACTGAGCCTCCATCCTGCGCTGACCACTGAGCCTCCATCCTGCGCTGACCACTGAGCCTCCATCCTGCGCTGACCACTGAGCCTCCATCCTGCGCTGACCACTGAGCCTCCATCCTGCGCTGACCACTGAGCCTCCATTCTGCGCTGACCACTGAACCTTCATCCTGTGCTGACCACTGAGCCTCCATCCTGCGCTGACCACTGAGCCTCCATCCTGCGCTGACCACTGAGCCTCCATCCTGCGCTAACCACTGAGCCTCCATCCTGCGCTGACCACTGAGCCTCCATCCTGCGCTGACCACTGAGCCTCCATCCTGCGCTGACCACTGAGCCTCCATCCTGCGCTGACCACTGGGCCTCCATCCTCTGCTGACCACTGAGCCTCCAACCTCTGCTGACCACTGAGCCTCCTTCCTCTGCTGACCACTGAGCCTCCATACTCTGCTGACCACTGAGCCTCCATCCTGCGCTGACCACTGAGCCTCCATCCTGCGCTGACCACTCTGCCTCCATCCTGTGCTGACCACTGAGCCTCCATCCTCTGCTGACCACTCCATCCTACGCTGAGCACCGAGCCTCCATCCTGCGCTGAGCACCGAGCCTCCATCCTGCGCTGAGCACCGAGCCTCCATCCTGCGCTGAGCACCGAGCCTCCATCCTGCGCTGAGCACCGAGCCTCCATCCTGCGCTGAGCACCGAGCCTCCATCCTGCGCTGACCACCGAGCCTCCATCCTGCACTGACCACTCTGCCTTCATCCTGCGCTGACCACTCTGCCTCCATCCTACGCTGACCACTCTGCCTCCATCCTGCGCTGACCACTCTGCCTCCAACCTGCGCTAACCTCTCTGCTTCCATCGTGTGCTGACCACTCTGCCTCCATCCTGCGCTGACCATTGAGCCTCCATCCTGCGCAATGCTAACCACTGAGCCACCGCGCAGTACTAACCACTGAGCCACCGCACAGTGCTAATTACTGAGCCACCGCGCTGTGCAAACCACTGAGCCACCGCACTGTGTAAACCACTGAGCGACCGCACTGTGCAACCCACTGAGCCACCGCACTGTGCAAACAACTGAGCAACCGTACTTTGCAAACCACTGATCCACTGCACTGTGCAAACCACTGAGCTAGCACACTGTGCAAACCACTGAGCCACTGCATTGTGCAAACCACTGAGCCACGATACAATGCTAACCACTGAGCCACCATATACACTTCTTACAACTGAGCCACCATATACACTGCTAACCACTGAGCCACCATACTGTGCTAACCACTGAGCCACCATATACATTGCCAACCACTGAGCCACCATAAATTGCTCACTACTGAGTCACTGTATACAGTGCTAACTACTGAGCCAGCATATACTGTGCTAACCACTGAGCCACCATATACAGTGCTAACCACTCATCCACCGTATACAGTGCTAACCACTGAGCCACCTTATACAGTGGAAACCACTGAGCCTCCATACAGAGTTAACCACTCTGCCTCCATACTGTGCTAAACACTGAGCCACCGTACAGGGCTAAGCACTGAGTGACCATATACTGTGCTAAACACTGAGACACCGCGCAGTGCTATCCATTGAGCCACCATACTGTGCTAACCACTGAGTCACTGTGCAGTGCTAACCATTGAGCCACCATACAGTGCTAACCACTGAGCCACCATACAGTGCTAACCACTGAGCCACCATACAGTGCTAACCACTGAGCCACCGTACAGTGCTAACCACTGAGCCACCGTACAGTGCTAACCACTGAGCCACCGTACAGTGCTAACAACTGAGCCACCATATGCAGTGCCAACCACTGAGCCACCATAGAGTGCTAATCACTGAGTCACCGTATACAGTGCGAACCACTGAGTCACCATATACAGTGCTAACCATTGAGCCACATTACTGTTCTAATTATTGAGCCACAATGTACAGTGCCAACCACTGAGCCATTATAGAGTGCTAATCACTGAGGCTCCGTATACAGTGCTAACTACTGAGCCAGCGTATACTGTGCTAACCACTGAGCCACCATACAGTGCTAACCACTGAGCCACCTTATACAGTGGAAACCACTGAGCCTCCATACAGAGTTAACCACTCTGCCTCCATACTGTGCTAAACACTGAGCCACCGTACAGGGCTAGGCACTGAGTGACCATATACTGTGCTAAACACTGAGACACCGCGCAGTGCTATCCATTGAGCCACCATACTGTGCTAACCACTGAGCCACTGTGCAGTGCTAACCATTGAGCCACCATACAGTGCTAACCACTGAGCCACCATACAGTGCTAACCACTGAGCCACCATACAGTGCTAACCACTGAGCCACCGTACAGTGCTAACCACTGAGCCACCATACAGTGCTAACCACTGAGCCACCGTACAGTGCTAACCACTGAGCCACCGTACAGTGCTAACAACTGAGCCACCATATGCAGTGCCAACCACTGAGCCACCATAGAGTGCTAATCACTGAGTCACCGTATACAGTGCGAACCACTGAGTCACCATATACAGTGCTAACCATTGAGCCACATTACTGTTCTAATTATTGAGCCACAATGTACAGTGCCAACCACTGAGCCATTATAGAGTGCTAACCACTGAGGCTCCGTATACAGTGCTAACTACTGAGCCAGCGTATACTGTGCTAACCACTGAGCCACCATACAGTGCTAACCACTGAGCCACCGTATAATGCTAACCACTGAGGCTCCGTATACAGTGTTAACTACTGAGCCAGCGTATACAGTCATGGCCAAAAGTTTTGAGAATGACACCAAAATGATATTTTCACATGATCTGCTGACCTCTGGTTTTTATTTGTGTTTGTCTGCTGTTTCTATCACATACAGAAATATAAGTGCAATCATATTATGAGTACCAAAAGGTTCTATTGACAGTTAGAATGAGTTAATGCAGCAAGTCAATATTTGCAGTGTTGACCCTTCTTCTTCAGGACCTCTGCAATTCTCCCTGGCTGCTCTCAATCAACTTCTGGACCACATCCTGACTGATAGCAGTCCATTCTTGCATAATCAATGTTTGCATTTTGGCAGAATTTGTTGGTTTTTGTTTGTCCACCCGTCTCTTGATTGACCACAAGTTCTCAATGGGATTAAGATCTGGGGAGTTTCCAGGCCATGGACCCAAAATCTCTATGTTTTGATCCCTGAGCCATTTAGTTATCACCTTTGCTTTATGGCAAGGTGCTCCATCATCTTGGAAAAAGCATTGTTGGGCGCCAAACTGCTCTTGGACGGTTGGGAGAAGTTGCTCTTGGAGGACATTCTGGTACCATTCTTTATTCATGGCTCTGTTTTTAGGCAAGACTGTGAGTGAGCCAATTCCCTTGGCTGAGAAGCAACCCCACACATGAATGGTTTCAGGATGCTTTACAGTTGGCATGAGACAAGACTGGTGGTAGCGCTCACCTCTTCTTCTCCGAATAAGCTGTTTTCCAGATGTCCCAAACAATCGAAAAGGGGATTCATCAGAGAAAATGACTTTACCTCAGTCCTCAGCAGTCCACTCCCTGTACCTTTTGCAGAATATCAGTCGGTCCCTGATGTTTTTTCTGGAAAGAAGTGGCTTCTTTGCTGCCCTCCTTGAAACCAGGCCTTGCTCAAAGAGTCTCCGCCTCACAGTGTGTGCAGAAGCACTCACACCAGCCTGCTGCCATTCCTGAGCAAGCTCGGCACTGCTGGTAGTCCGATCCCGCAGCTGAAACAGTTTTAAGATACGGTCCTGGCGCTTGCTGGTCTTTCTTGGGCGCCCTGGAGCCTTTTTGACAACAATGGAAGCTCTCTCCATGAAGTTCTTGATGATGCAATAGATTGTTGACTGAGGTGCAATCTTTCTAGCTGCAATACTCTTCCCTGTTAGGCCATTTTTGTGCAGTGCAATGATGGCTGCACGTGTTTCTTTAGAGATAACCATGGTTAACTGAAGAGAAACAATGACACCAAGCACCAGCTTCCTTTTAAAGTGTCCAGTGGTGTCATTCTTACTTAATCATGACTGATTGATCGCCAGCCCTGTCCTCATAAACACCCACACCTGTGTTAATGGAACAATCTCTAAAACGATGTTAGCTGCTCCTTTTAAGGCAGGACTGCAATGATGTTGAAATGTGTTTTGGGGGTTAAAGTTCATTTTCTAGGCAAATATTGACTTTGCAAGTAATTGCTGTTAAGCTGATCACTCTTTATGACATTCTAGAGTATATGCAAATTGCCATTAGAAAAACTGAAGCAGTAGACTTTCTTAAAATTAATATTTGTATCATTCTCAAAACTTTTGGCCATGACTGTTGTGCTAGCCACTGAGCCCCCGTATACTCTGCTAGCCACTGAGTCCCTGTATACTCTGCTAACCAGTGAGCCACCGTAAAGTCTGCTAACCACTGAGCCCCCATATACTTTGCTAACCACTGAGCCGCCGTATACTCTGCTAAGCACTCTGCTGTGGGCAGGAGGGGGCCAGGGAACAGCGGCCGGGTTTGGGCAGGAGGGGGCCCCCACCCCCTCCTGCCCGCACCCAGCCTCTGTTCCGCAGCCCCCTCCTGCCTGCACATGGCCGCTGTTCCTCGGCCCTCTCCTGCCCGCACCTGGTTGCTGTTCCCCTGGCCCCCTCCTGCCCGCACCCGCCCGCTCTTCCCCGGCCCCCTCCTGCCCACACCCACTCGCTCTTCCCTGTCCTCTCCTCCCCGCACCCGGCTGCTCTTCCTCGGTCCCCTCCTGCCCGCACCTGGCCACTCTTACCCAGCCCCCTCCTGCCCGCTGTTCCCTGGCTCCCTCCTGCCCGCACCTGGCTGCTGTCCCCCGGTCCCTCCTGGACTCCAGCAATGCTGCACACCGGTACTGCTGTAGGTATCTACTATATAATAGTCTACTTCTGTCTGTTTGTCTGTAACGCAAATCCTGCGTTGCTGATTGGTCGTGGGCGGCTAGCCTGACCAATCAGCAACAGGGACAGTCCGCCCGCAAATTGGCGCAGGATTTCAACCACACTTCGCTGATTGGTTGCGCCCGGCTGGTTGCCAGCAATCAACGATATTGGCGCAGGATTTAAACCCAGCTTCGCTTTGCATTATTCTTAAATCTTCATAAATAAACTACATACATACTCTAGAATACACCCATGCGTTAGAATCGGGCCACCATCTAGTCTTATATACGTGTCCCTGCTATGTACTGTGTAATGGCTGTGTCTGACTGTACAGGGACATGGTCTGATCATACCACACCTCCTGTGCTGAGATAATCTTATATATGTGTCCCTGCTATGTACTGAGTAATGGCTGTGTTTGACCGTACAGTGACATGGTCTGATCATACCACATCTCCTGTGCTGAGATAATCTTATATATATGTTCCTGTGATGAATGTATCTGACCGTACAGGACATGGTTTGATCATACCACATCTCCTGTACTGAGATAATCTTATATAGGTATCCCTGCTGTGTACTGTGTAATGGATGTGTCTGCCTATACAGGGTCATGGTCTGATCATACCACATCTCCTATGCTGAGATATTCCTATATATATGTCCCTCCTATGTACTGAGTAATGGCTGTATTTGACCGTACAGTGACATGATCTGATCATACCACATCTCCTGTGCTGATATAATCTTATATATGTGTACCTGCTATGTATTGTGTAATGGATGTGTCTGACCGTACAGGGACATGGTCTGATCATACCATATCTCCTGTACTGAGATAATCTTATATATGTGTCCCTGCTGTGTACTGTGTAATGGATGTGCCTGACCATACAGGGACATGGTCTGATCATACCACATCTCCTGTGCCGAGATACTCTTATATATGTGTCCCTGCTATGTACTGTGTAATGGATGTTTCTGACCGTACAGGGTCATGGTCTGATCATATCACATCTCCTGTGCTGAGATAATCTTATATATGTGTCCCTGCTTTGTACTGTGTATGTTATGCACTGTGTAATGGCCATGTCTAACTGTACAAAGACATGGTCTGATAATATCACATCTCCTGTGCTGAGATAATCTTATATATATGTTCCTGTAATTAATGTATCTGACCGTACAGGACATGGCTTGATCATACCAGATCTCCTGTGCTGAGATAATCATATATGTATCCCTGCTGTGTACTGTGTAATGGTCGTGTCTGACCGTACAGGGACATGGTCTGATCATACCACATCTCCTGTGCTAAGATAATCTTATATATGTGTCCCTGCTATGTACTGAGTAATGGCTGTTTTTGACCGTACAGTGACATATTCTGATCATACCACATCTCCTGTGCTGAGATAATCTTATATAGGTGTCCCTGCTGTGTACTGTGTAATGGATGTGTCTGACCATACAGGGACATGGTCTGATCATACCACATCTCCTGTACCGAGATACTCTTATATAAGTGTCCCTGTGTGTAATGGATGTGTCTGACCGTTCAGGGTCATGGTCTGATCATACCACATCTCCTGTGCTGAGATATTCTTTTATAGGTGTCCCTGCTGTGTGTACTGTGTAATGGATGTGTCTGACCATACAGGGACATGGTCTGATCATACCACATCTCCTGTACCGAGATACTCTTATATAAGTGTCCCTGTGTGTAATGGATGTGTCTGACCGTTCAGGGTCATGGTCTGATCATACCACATCTCCTGTGCCGAGATATTCTTATATAGGTGTCCCTGCTGTGTGTACTGTGTAATGGATGTGTCTGACCATACAGGGACATGGTCTGATCATACCACATCTCCTGTACCGAGATACTCTTATATAAGTGTCCCTGTGTGTAATGGATGTGTCTGACCGTTCAGGGTCATGGTCTGATCATACCACATCTCCTGTGCCGAGATATTCTTATATATGTGTCCCTGCTTTGTATTGTGTAATGGATGTGTCTGACCGTACAGGGACATGGTCTGATAATACCACATCTCCTGTGCTGAGATAATCTTATATATGTGTCCCTGCTATGTACTGTGTAATGGATGTGTCTGACTGTACAAGAACATGGTCTGATCATAGCACATCTCCTGTGATGAGATAATGTTATATATGTGTCCCTGCTTTGTACTGTGTATGTTATGTACTGTGTAATGGCCATGTCTAACTGTACAAAGACATGGTCTGATCATATCACATCTCCTGTGCTGAGATAATCTTATATATATATGTTCCTGTAATTAATGTATCTGACCGTACAGGACATGGCTTGATCATACCACATCTCCTGTAGGCGGCCATCACACGGTTCAATATCGCTAGCGATATTGTTAGCGATCACGTGCACGCGCGATCGCTAACAATATCGCTCACATCGTTGGTGACCTGTCACACAGACAGACTCACCAGCGATGTGGAGCAGCGAGATCACTGGTAACTATGGTACACATCGGGTTACTAGGCGCCGCGCGGCGCTTAGTAACCCGACGTTTACCATAGATACCATCTCCCAGCATAGGCTCAGCCGCTGGGAGATGGATCATCGTGGTGTCACACACCACGATGAGGCAGATTGATCAAGGGTTTATCGCTTGATATGAGCTCCGGCTCACCAATCTGCGATGTAACGATTGCACGCAGCGATGCACAAAGGATATAGTTTAAGCAATCAAAAAGCAGATCGATTAGGCGATATCGTGCATTAAATTGAAGCATGTGACGGCCGCCGTACTGAGATAATCATATATGTGTCCCTGCTGTGTACTGTGTAATGGTCGTGTCTGACCGTACAGGACATGGTCTGATCATACCACATCTCCTGTGCTTAGATAATCTTATATATGTGTCCCTGCTATGTACTGTGTAATGGATGTTTCTGACCGTACAGGGACATGGTCTGATCATACCACATCTCCTGTGCTCAGATAATTTTATATAAGTGTCCCTGTGTGTAATGCATGTGTCTGACCGTTCAGGGTCATGGTCTGATCATACCACATCTCCTGTGCTGAGATACTTCTTATATATGTGTCCCTGCTATGTACTGTGTAATGGATGTTTCTGACCGTACAGGGACATGGTCTGATCATACCACATCTCCTGTGCTGAGATAATCTTATATATGTGTCCCTGCTATGTACTGTGTAATGGATGTGTCTGACTGTACAAGAACATGGTCTGATCATAGCACATCTCCTGTGATGAGATAATGTTATATATGTGTCCCTGCTTTGTACTGTGTATGTTATGTACTGTGTAATGGCCATGTCTAACTGTACAAAGACATGGTCTGATCATATCACATCTCCTGTGCTGAGATAATCTTATATATATATGTTCCTGTAATTAATGTATCTGACCGTACAGGACATGGCTTGATCATACCACATCTCCTGTAGGCGGCCATCACACGGTTCAATATCGCTAGCGATATTGTTAGCGATCACGTGCACGCGCGATCGCTAACAATATCGCTCACATCGTTGGTGACCTGTCACACAGACAGACTCACCAGCGATGTGGAGCAGCGAGATCACTGGTAACTATGGTACACATCGGGTTACTAGGTGCCGCGCGGCGCTTAGTAACCCGACGTTTACCATAGATACCATCTCCCAGCATAGGCTCAGCCGCTGGGAGATGGATCATCGTGGTGTCACACACCACGATGAGGCAGATTGATCAAGGGTTTATCGCTTGATATGAGCTCCGGCTCACCAATCTGCGATGTAACGATTGCACGCAGCGATGCACAAAGGATATAGTTTAAGCAATCAAAAAGCAGATCGATTAGGCGATATCGTGCATTAAATTGAAGCATGTGACGGCCGCCGTACTGAGATAATCATATATGTGTCCCTGCTGTGTACTGTGTAATGGTCGTGTCTGACCGTACAGGGACATGGTCTGATCATACCACATCTCCTGTGCTGAGATACTCTTAAATATGTGTCCCTGCTATGTACTGTGTAATGGATGTTTCTGACCGTACAGGGACATGGTCTGATCATACCACATCTCCTGTGCTGAGATACTCTGAGATACTTTATATATGTGTCCCTGCTATGTACTGTGTAATGGATGTTTCTGACCGTACAGGGACATGGACTGATCATACCACATCTCCTGGGCCGGGAGGACACCAAAGAGAATACAGACATAATAACAAATTTATATTTATATAGCATCAACATATCATAGCACAGTTAACATAATTCACCAATCTAAATGAGAGTGAAAGATGGTGTTTTCAGACACGCCTAAAGCGTGTATCAGTGGGAATTAACATCATTTCCTTGGGTTAAAGCATTCCAGATACTGGTGATGCACAAAAAAAGCTTGAATATGGATTTGGAGTTTACATTATGAAGGATGCCGTCTTTCAGTTGCAGAGCAGAGAGTGCAGGGAGGCACTATGGATATTTTGTGGTGAATAAGTTTATATTGTATTATAGAAAAATATTGGATTCTAAGAGTCCTCAGTGTGGAAACATTTTAATGGTAAACATAGCAAACTTTCAGAGACACTATGGCCCCTTTGTCAGGCTGATAATGACCAAATTCTGAGACACATACATATATACATAAGCAAAAGAAGAAAGAAATTAGAGGCTGTAGTCAGTACGACAGGTGACATAAAGCAGAGTCAGGCTAGGTAGGGGTGGAGGAGATGGGGAGGTAAAATCTAAATTCTAAGATAAGCGGAGCAAATTGTATTATTGTTATATGGTTAGTAGTCTGTGGAAACTTGAAAATACTTAAGTGAGTTGTGGAAAGCAATAAATCAAAGCGAGAGAGTTCACAGAAGAAGTGTCAAATGTTCATTGTCCTCTAAATGGAGTCTCTTGGAGATGTGATATTCCTAAGTGCCCTTTCATTTTATATATATAAAGATGCATGAATCTGTGATGTCCCCAAATGTCCTTTCATTTTATATAAAAACGCATGAATCCATGTGAAACATTTAATCCTGTTTTGAATGTGTCAAAGGTCGTTCTCAATTTGTATTCCCAAATTCTTCTCTCTCTCTCTGAGATTTGAAGTTGCTTTTTGGAATGAGCAGCCTCATATCGGATTCACTGTGCTCAGGGCTGGAAAAATGCTTTGCTACAGGTAGATCCATATGCTTTTCTTTTATTGTGTGGTGATGAGAATTTATTGTTCTGAATTTTTGCCCGGTCTCCCCTATGTACATGACATCTGTTGGACATTTTGTACATATAATTAAATACACCACCAAATACATATTGATAACGACCTTTGACACATTCAAAACAAGATGAAATGTTTCACATGGATTCATGCGTTTTTATATAAAATGAATGGGCATTTGGGGAGATCACAGATTCATGCATCTTTATATAAAATGAAAGGACACTTGGGGATATCACATCTCCAAGAAACTCCATTTAGAAGACAATGAACTTTTGGCACTTCTGTGAACTCCCTCGCTTCCATTTATTGCTTTCCACAACTCACTTAAGTATTTTCAGGTCTCCACAGGCTACTAACCATTTAACAATAATACAATTTGTTCCGCTTATCTTAGAATTTTGGTTTCTCTTTCCCAGGTCCTCTACCCCTCTCCAGCCTGACTCTGCTTTATGTCACCTGTTGTATTCATTACAGCATCTAACACTGTTTTTTTTTTTTCTTTTGCTTATGTATGTACTAGATGGTGGCCCAATTCTAACGCATCAGGTATTCTAGAATATGTATGTAGCAGATTGGTCGCGCCTGGCCAGCTGCGACCAATCAGCGAAGCATGGTTGAAACCCGCGCCAATTCACTGGACTGTGCCTGTCGCTGATTGGTCGCGGGTGGCTGGCGCGACCAATCAGCGATGCAGGATTTCCGTTACAGACATTCAGACAGAATTAGATAATGATATAGTAGATGTATGTGTCTTCAGAATTTGTGTCATTATCTGCCTGATGAAGGGGCCATGGTGTCCCAAACGCTTGCTATGTTTGCCATCTTTTCAGTTAAGCATTAAAAGGTATCGACCACTGAGGACTCTCAGATTCCAATATTTTTCTATCTAGTGGCTAACATGGTACAATCATTTTTATACCTTATTGTATTATATGCATGAATTAGATTGACACTAGAAGGTTTTAATTGTAATAAAAAAGGCAAATCCTGCAGTTGTTGTGAGGTGCAGGTGATGATGGTGAGTGATTAATCAGACATGGAGAAAGTTCTAATGGTGGGGTTACACGTCCCGATATCGCGGCGATATCGGAGGCAACGGCGCTGGAGCATTTTTTCAGCCCTTTTCCCGATACCGCATCGGCGGTTTACACGCTGCGATATCGGGAAACAACGTCCCTCCGATGTCTACGCCCACCAACCCAGTAACGACCATTTAACATAGGAGTTAATGGGTAGCGTCGGCGTACAGATCGGAGTTGGGCTGTCACACGCTGCGATGCTGCTACAACGGCCATGCGATATCGGGGAGTTGAATAGCTCTGCTATTCAACTCCGATATCGTTTTGGCATCGTTCCAGCATCGCGTTGTACGCTCAAACCGTACAACGCGCAAACGATATCGGCTCCAACTCGCGACCCACGTGACTTTTTGTCGGAGTTGGGTCGGAGTTGGACGCCGATATCGCGCCGTGTAAACCCACCATAAGTCAAATATAACCTAAAAACAACCGACAGCTGCCTGGGAGGTAGTGCAGGGTCACACTCAGGAAATGGATATGTCAAGTTACATGTGAAGTGTCAATCATCTGCATTGAATAACTCTGTATTTGGTATACTGTATGATTTAAATATTATTTTTATTTTTTCAGTTTGTAAGACTTGCATTGTTCAACATTTTGAAGAAAGCAACGATTGCCCAAAATGTGGAATTCAAGTTCATGAAACCAACCCTTTAGAAATGCTAAGGTACAACAGTATTGAAGTACACGGGGTACAGTATTTCCAGTAGTGATTGCTGTTTTATGTCATTAATAATTATTATCAGTTCTAATGTTTTGTTTTGTTTTCCATTCTGTTGTAACATAAGAAACTTGTGTATAATATTTATTGGGTCAAAATATTTACCCAATAAATATTTTGCAATGTAATCTAACAGCACTATTCGGTAGAGACACAGACCCCGAATCCCGCCATGTGTTACTTAGTTTCCTGGGTGCCCGCAGTTATGGTAGGATCACAGTTTTCTCTGCTGCAGAATTAGCAGAGCTCAGATGTTACCTGTGTATAACTCGTCCACACCATAGCTTTCTGTGTACATTGTATAGTGACAGAAAGCTGCTAATCAGTCCAGGGGTGAGGTGGATCCAGGATACACAAAGCCAGTTGTCTATTAGTAAAGCTCCTGCTGATAAAATAATGATTACTGATTGTATTGAAACAGTAAAACAGCCCTAATGGCCCCATTACACCGTCAATGCCGTCAGCGATCTGATCGCTTGCGACATTGACGGCTGATCGCTGGTGAGCTGTCACACAGGCAGACTCACCAGCGATCATTTACCTGCGACATTGTGGAAATGATTTAAATATCGTTTCCACGATGTCTGCAGGCTGGTATCCATGGTAAACTGCGGGTAACTAGGCAGCGCGCGCTGCCAAGATACCCGATGTATACCTTGGTTCTAGCCTTCTCCGCTCACCGGCTGGTATCCAAGGTACACAGCGGGTAACTAGGGACCCTAGCGCGCGCTGCCTAGTTGCCCGCAGTTTACCATGGATTCCAGCTCCCAGCGCTTGCTGAGAGGCGCTGGAGTTGGCTGATCGCGCGTCCCTGTGTCACACGCAGCGATGCTGCATGTCCACCAGGCGACCATCGCCAGGTTTTCGGTCCAGTCAGAAACCATCAACCAGCAATTAATCGCTGGTTGATGCGCCCTGTCACACGCGTCAATATCGCTGCAACGTCACGTGCAGCAGCAATATTGCACGCGATATTGACACGTGTGACGGCCCCTTAAGTGTCATCGCTAGAATCAAAGTCTCTGCCCCTACATCATGGTGTTCTCAGGTTACATAACAAACAATTAGTGACAGATTCCCTTTAATTAGACTCTGTAACAGCACAGGCACAAGTGCACCTTTCTGTGCCGACGTCTAGCAAGATTTGTGAGACATCAGCACTATGTTCAAAGCAGCGGGACACCCGCTCCACTGCACAGGCGCGAGTGCGGCTGTTACTCAGTGCTAGCCAGAGGGGCAGGAATTTTCAAAACTGCAGGGGGGTTTTGCAGCCCGGAGGGGCGGTGAGCACCTCATCCATCATGACAAAATAGCAGCCTCCCGGTCTCAAAAGGAGGCAGCGCTAGATACAATACAAATTCATATTTCAGGTATGAGGGGCCAGTCTGGGCACATACAGGGGTTACTAGAACCCCATTTACATGATGTATAAGCTGTGGGCATAGTTTAAAATGCCTAAAGGGGGTGACAGGTTCCCTTTTAAAAAAAAATCTGCCAGTAGGATCAACCCACCTAAGCTGTATATATGGATATGTAGATCATAGGAAGCTGACTAAAATGATACCTTTACATTATGATCCAATGTCTTAATCCAGAGAAATTCACGTTTTTCTTAAAATATAAATGAGCTACTAAGATTTTTGGGCCGGACACAGTGACTTACCAGGGCCTTCATACTGTTTATATAACTAGATCGGAAAGAACAGCAGACTGCACTTCTCCAATACAGAGGTCAGTGTAAAAATGCATATATGTCAGTATGGCAGAACGATACCTAGGTATCCATCTAAACTATGTATACTGTAGGGCATATATCTTCCAGAGCATATACAGTATATGTCTGACGACAATGGTCATTATTGATATCAACACAAAAGGGTTAAGGTACCGTTACACACAGAGATAAATTGCTTGCAACTCACTGGTTGCAGTGAAATCATGGATACATTGTTCTATTTTGTTGCCGTGTACAAATTGAACAATGTGTCCATGATTTCACTGCAACCAGTGAGTTGCAAGTAATATATCTCTGTGTGTAACGGTACCTTTAAACTAGCAGTTGCTAGTAGCATAATTTAGGGTCTTTATACTGTGACTGCCATCCATCTGAAATTAACTATTGGGAGATCTTGAGCTTCTGTCTTGTAGCCTGAGACTAAGGCTGGTTTCACACCATGGTTAAATCCGATTCGGGGCTGTGCGGTGTGAACCGGACAGCCCCAGATCAGATTTCAGCCCCATAGTTTGCTATGTAACCGGATGGCAGCTATCTGTCATCCGGTTTCCATCTGTCCGAGAGGATCCGGGTGTATTCAGATTTCTCTCCCGGACACATAAATGCTGCTTGCAGCATTTTTGTGTCCGGGGCGATAAATCTGCCCAAATTGGATCCTCCTGGATCTGGGGCAATCCGGCGCTCCCTAACATGGGAGTCTATTGGGCCGGATTGGCCTGATCCAGGAGGATCCGGGAACCGGACACCGGCGGCTGAAGTTCAGCGTGAGGTACGCTGCACTTCAGCACCAGGGAGCTGTCCCCTGTGCAGCGATTCAGCACCATTTTGCAGGAGATAGCATCGCTCGGCTGAACCCGGCTACAAACAGGACCGGCGGGAATATTAGCCCTCCGGTTCTGTTTGCAAATCGTGTCCGGTGCTGTCATGTTCTCCCCTGACAGCCCCAGATCGGATTTAACTGTGGTGTGAAACCGGCCTAAGCTCAGGAATGTTCTGCTTGACAGGCAGAGCTCTTCTCACAATGATCCTCTCACATGTCCTTTTTAGCTGGATGCTAAACTAATTATCCAGTCTGCAACTGTGAGATGTGTAGAGAGAGATCTACTGGATTTACTCTTTACATGTTATGTCATGGAGGTTACTTTGTATATATCCCTTCCTACCTTGCATCATATACACGATGGGATGGTCTTTGATCGGAGCAGCTTTACATATTTACATGTGGGTGTCAGCTGTGTCGTACAGCCAGCACACACCTTCAGTTACCTGGATCCCAGCTCTCCTCCCATACTGACTTGTCAACTACTTTTTTTCAGTATTTAGTAACTCTTTAGTTAAAAAGTTGTAATGAAAGTAAAAGAATATCCTTCATTTTTCTGTCTCTATCTGTAGATTAGACAATACTCTTGAGGAAATCATATTTAAACTGGTGCCAGGTCTACGGGAAGGTAGGTTTCCTTTTTTACTTGATCTTGTAGATTCACAAATACAGATAGAAATAGCATACTTAGGGTACCGTCACACCTGGAGACATCGCCGGAGAGATCGCAGGTGACGCACAGGAGCGCGCATGTTTTTGGCACCCCGCCAGCGGCGCCGTCGCGTGTTTACACGCGGCGATACCTCTGGCGACGCTTTGGCGATGTTACAGGCGACGTTGCTGTTGGGGTGTCTACAAACCCCAGCGGCGATCCTTTAACATGGGAGCCTATGGCTCCCATCGCCTGTAATATCGCCGATCACAATGTTACACTGGGTGATGTGTACACATCGCCTGAGAGTGGTCGCCTGGTTTCACAGCAGTGCTCTGAAACCAGGCGACCACTCTCAGCCGATTTTTCGCCGCTTTACACGGGGCGACTCACCGTCGATGGCACTGACGATAGGCCACTCCTCTGCGTCACCTGCAAAATCGGCGGCGATGTCTCCAGGTGTGTCGGTACCCTTAGGATCCCATGGCAGAGACAATATCTAAGTGATAAGATGATATACTAGAGTTCCAGCTTTGCCCAAGAGCTTCCTATCTAATACAGTAGGGCTCTGTTCACACGCATGTAGTGAACCTCAATAGGAATTCATCAGTCTTCCATAGTTTGCATCAATTGTTTTTGCTTTAGAAACTAACAGAACCCCAGAGGACCCTATCAGGCCGTGTGCCCACGCTGCAGATTTGGTGCAGAAATCTTCTGCACCTTCTGGCAGAAAAACGCACCAAAAATACAATGCATTTTCTCTGCGTTTTTGGTGCAGTTTTTTGCCATGGATTTTTCATAATGAAGTCAATGGGTGGAAGGGCTGAAAAATGTAGGCAAAACTACACGATGAGTTCACATGCTGCAGATTTATTTCTGCATCCAAATCTGCATGGAAAGAATAAGCAACGTGTGCACAACACTGCAGAATTCTCATTGACTTTGCAGGCATAAGGATAGACATGCCGATTCATCTGCACCATAAAACGCACTTGTGTGCTCATAGCCTTAAAGTAAGTGTGGTTTTGTGTTAACATTTTCATTAATTGCTGCACAGATCCGTCTTAGGAAATCATGACACTAGTGTGAACAGAGCCTTTATGGTACAATATGTCCTGATATGACTGTCTTTCTTATGTTGCTGTAACTAGGAGAGCAGCAGCAAGAATCTGAATTTTGGAAGAGGAAAAGACCACAGGAAAATGGAGAAGGTAGATTGATAACTCTGGTATTATAGATTTTAGTATTTTGGTATTTTATATTTTAATATTTAATATTTAATATTTAAATATTTGCAGTTTATTGATGGAGTATATTAAAAGCCTTTATGCCTTTAATTTAAAGGGGTTGGTAACATCCTGCACTTGACAATGGACATTATACAGCACAGTGATGTCTGGTTTAAGATTTCCCTTTGTTGTCTGGGTCTTGACAGCCCCTTTAAACCATTCAGTTTTTTTAGTTTGCAAATTGTAGACTTTCTGTACATTTCACTTAAAGCACCACTCCGGCAGGTATTTTTGATGTCAGTGCTGAAGAGTTGCTTTAAATGTAAGTCCCCTGCTCCTGGTCTTATACTTACCTGCTGCTGTCTTCGCCTGCTTCCAGTGTCGCTCCTGTCGGTCTCGGGCAGTTTGTGATCTGCCGGCAGCTCCGCTATTTCATGGAGCGCGCCAGAGGATACAAATCAATACAAGTCTATGAGGGTCTCATTCTGGCTTTCATAGACTTGTATTGAGCGCTTGTGACATAATTTCTCACTTCTAGCCAGCCAGAAGTTACGGGCACAAGAGCAACGCCAAAAAAGGATGAGAATGCCAAATGGCGAGTATAAGAATGGGGCAGGGAAGGTACAGTTAAAGCGCTGTAGCACTGACAATAAAAACGCTGGAGTGATATATCAAAGGGGACCTTAGAGCTGAACCATGGGTATGATGAATCGGAGCCTGGCTGTGTTATTGCAACAATGTATGTTTACACTGATACACTGATACACTGTAGCATTTCAGAGAGAACATACTCTTCATACCCGGCCAGGGACAGCACATCTCGGATCACTAGTCCCAGAGTCAGGCTCCCGGCAGCTTCTTCCCGAACCCGCCCCAGGAAGCTGACAGGTCCGTCCTTATACAAACTCAAAGGGAGAGGAATGTTAGTCTAGAATGGCTGGCAGGGGAGTAAACCTCAGTCTAGTCATCCAAGATGCTTCATCCCCTGAATGCTCTTTAAAGAATGTTCTACCTGTAAATCTTACATGCAGTAATGCAGATAGACTCAGATTCTCGGGCTGCACGAATCAGCGTTCAGGTTCACCTGTTTAAGAGTAAACTTTCTGTTAAATGTATCTTCTCCTGTTCAGTATATATATGTATATATCGACTGGCTCAACGGAATATATTTCGGTGCTAAGGAAACTGTAGTCACTTAATTTAGAATAAACCTTGCACACGAAAATTATGAAAATTACGAAAAAATGAATCTGTTTTGTTCCAATAACATTTATTGAGATATCAGGTAAGGATGAATAGTATCATATATTCTTGACGTTTTGGCATTCATTCATGCCTTATTCATAAACACTGTAAAATCACAACATGACATATCAATCAGAATTACAGGTATATACAATAACAATACAATAATTCATAATCCATAATAATTCATCTCAATATTTTGTCCTTCTGGTTAAACTACACCATATCATCTCATATAATATTGGATAAACATCAAATAATTCCGGTATATATAATAGAAGAGTCACTATATCGTAGACCTATAAATATAAAAACAGTGATAAAAATATAAAACATAATAATATAAATGCAATCAAAATCAAGTACCTTTTGTACGCAATTCATTCATATACGAATATGATACAGTGCTTCAGTTGATAAACCGATAAATATCGTGGAAATCTGTCAGGTATAAATGACCCAATTAATAACCAAAAGTGACATGAGAACCCACCAAAACAATAACTGAAATAGAGAATATAATTTCCACTTCCTCTCTAATTATGCATATCCTTTCACTATCACCTGTAATTCTGATTGATATGTCATGTTGTGATTTTACAGTGTTTATGAATAAGGCATGAATGAATGCCGAAACGTCAAGAATATATGATACTATTCATCCTTACCTGATATCTCAATAAATGTTATCGGAACAAAACAGATTCATTTTTTCGTAATTTTCATAATTTTCGTGTGCAAGGTTTCTCCTGTTCAGTAGCACAGCAATCCTCTGCATTGTGGCTCTTGAAGATGGACAGTTCACCCCAGCACCATTGTCTGAACTATGCTCTAGCACAGCACATGCCCCTGCAGCAGTGGAGAAGCACAGGGCAGTGAGGGTGGTCGGATCCAGCAATCTGGACAACTCCAGGCCCCATACCCACTATAAGAGTTTGCGACAGTTTGGATGCACTGTTTTATCCCTGCATCTAAATTCGTTGCATTGTACAGTACAAGCATGGTGGATGTGATATATAGAAATCCCATGCCCACTGTGCCTGTTCTCTCCGCAGCGTAAACTGACATGTGGGATGGCTTCTCCGACCCTCAGCATGTCAATTTATTGCTGCAGAGATGGTTGAATGCAGCTCGTCAGCTGCAGCACCCCAGACACTGATTGTGGGCACAGGATGGCTGCGTTCACCCGTGGAGATCACCGGCTTCACCGCAGGAGGCAGAACACTGCGCCTGGATGCAGATGATAAGCATCATGGGCACAAAAAGGCTGTAAAGAATAGAGCTGGCAAATGGCACCGGCTCCTTATCTCGCTAACGGGACACTCTAGGACTGCCGAAATCAAAAATCCCTCTGTTCCTGACAACAGAGAAAATGTTTAACAATTAAAAGTTGTATGTTTTCTGAAGTATTTAGCAATTTTACCCATTTAAGAACTGTAGACACCTCCTGTAGATTCAGGTTATACATTATATAAATAATACAATGCAGCGATGGTCGTCCCCAATCATTTCATAGGAAATGTAAGAAAATCAAACTGTGCATCATGTAGATGTTCAGAGTCACAGTCAGTATGATAGGAATGTGGTAAATGGGATTCCTCAGTATAACGAATGGTGGTTGGTAATAAGTTGTATTCAGTGGTCAGGAAACGTCTATTTCCTGAAGCGAGTGCTGAACAAGTCCTTTTCTTTTCTGTACCGGGCAGTAATATATGTGCCCCGGAAGCCGGGGTTTCCTGGTGAATGACTTTCATTTCCTTAATTCACATTTAGTGATTTTCTGTTCATTATTTATTATGACAGCACATACATCAGGGAGAATGCCAATGTCATGTACAACAGATAATTGCTTAATCGCTTCCTCCAATATGTTAGACATCAACATTAATTTACTGCTGATTCATTTTAAAATATTTTTTAGAGCATCCAATTCTTCATTTTCTCTGACGTCCAAATCACTAATTTCGACTGCTAACAGCCACCACTAGAGGGAGTGTAAGAGCTCACTGCATACCATCAGAGTGAAATAATTAGTGCTGTCACCTACAGTAAGCTCGCACGCTCCCCCTGGTGGTGCAGACAGGCACAGTCTCATGTCAGCTGGTTTTTACCCCTATCCTACCACTACCTGTCCCTGCATCTTGCTAGAACATCCCTAACCATCCCTGTCTGAGCTAAAAGTGCAATAATCCATTTAAGTAGAAGAAATGACGGTACTCACCCCAAGATGTCTGTTCAAGTGCAAATATTTATTCCAGGTTAGAATGAGTATTACAGGTGTACAGGGAGGGAGGGTAGTGCGGAGGAGGACGACGGGCGCACCGTTTTACGTATATCACGCTTCAACGGGTCCAACTAGTTGGTGTGAGTGCTGTCATTTCTTCTACTTAAATGGATTATACAATGTATATATGACTTGAGCAACACCCCTTCGTCTCAATGCTGGTTAGAGTCCTTTCAAAAAAGACCACTAGTACCCGGGACTTCCATATTTTATTAAAAGTGCAATAAAAGGCTTGAGAAAAACAATTTATTAACCTAAATTTTCCTATGATAATGAGGGCTCCAGGCTACGGCGTAGACAGACAGGGGCGGTCACCGGGTCTCCATTCAAACCCCCCCCCATCCCTTTCCCCGCTGCTCTTAGCATGCCCTACTGGACGTCATCATTCCTTCTCTTTTTGCCCCCTATTTTGAAATCCCGCCTCCCCCTCACAGTATGATGCGCAGCCAGAACGTCATTTCCAGTCCTCCGCAGTGTGCGAGTGTATGGGCTGTATGGTCCAGCTCCAGCGCATGCGTATATTGAAGCCATGCCGTACACCTCATAAACCCCCACAATGCACCGGACCAGAACTGACATCAGGCTCCGCGTCATACTATAAGGACGAGGCTGGATTTTTTAAATTAGGGAGCAAAAAGAGAAGGAATGCTAAGAGCAGCGAGGTTGGGTGGGGGGGAAAGGGGAGAATGAAGACTCGGAGACCACCCATGTCAGTCTACGGAGTAGCCTGGATGCCTTGTTATCATAGGAAAATGTAAGTTAATAAATTGTTTTTCCCAAGCATTATACTGCAGTTTTAGATCAGAGAAGGATGGTTAGCGATGTACTAGCATGGTGCAGGGACAGGTAGTGGTAGGATAGAGGGGTAAAAACGAGCTGACAGGTTCCCTTTAATTGGAAGAGAACCAGTCACTAAGTCAAAAGAGAAAAATTACAACCTCTGGCAAAAATTATGGAATCACCTGGCTCGGAGGATGTTCATTCAGTTGTTTAATTTTGTAGAAAAAAAGCAGATCACAGACATGGCACAAAACTAAAGTAATTTCAAATGGCAACTCTCTGCCTTGAAGAAACACTACAAGAAATCTTGAAAAAAAAAATGTGCTAGCCAGTAACAGTTACTTTTGTAGAACAAGCAGGAGGGAAAAATGATGGAATCACTCAATTCTGAGGAAAAAATTATGAAATCACCCTGTAAATTCTAATTCCCAAAACTAACACCTGCATCAAATAAGATCTGCTCATTAGTTTGCATCTAAAAAGGAGTGAGCACACCTTGGAGAGCTGTTGTACCAAGTGGACTGATATGAATCATGGCTCCAACACGAGAGATGTCAATTGAAACAAAGGAGGAGGATTATCAAACTCTTAAAAGAGGGTAAATCAACACGCAATGTTGAAAAAGATGTTGGTTGTTCACAGTCAGCTGTGTCTAAAGTATGGTCCAAATACAAACAACATGAGAAGGTTGTTAAAGGGAAACATACTGGTAGACCAAGGAAGACATCAAAGAGTCAAGACCGGAAACTTAAAGCAATATGTCTCCAAAACAGGAAATGCACAACAAAACAAATGAGGAACGAATGGGAGGAAACTGGAGTTAATGTCTGTGACCGAACTGTAAGAAATCGTCTAAAAGAAGTGGGATTTACATACAGAAAAGCTAAACATAAGCCATCATTAACACCTAAACAGAAAAAAACAAGGTTACAATGGGCTAAGGAAAAGCAATTGTGGACTGTGGATGACTGGATGAAAGTCATATTCAGTGACGAATCGCAAATCTGCATTGGGCAAGGTGATGATACTGGAACTTTTGTTTAGTGTCATTCCAAGAGAATTATAAAGATGACTGCCTGAAGAGAACATGCAAATTTCCACAGTCATTGATGATATGAGGCTGCAGGTCAAGTAAAGGCACTGGGGAGATGGCTGTCATTACATTTTCAATAAATACCCAAGTTTACATTGATATTTTGGACACTTTTTTTATCCCATTAATTGAAAGGATGTTTGGGGATGATGAAATAATTTATTAAGATGATAATGCATCCATAGAGCAAAAACTGTGAAAACATTCCTTAAAAGAAGACACATAAGGTCAATGCCATGGCCTGCAAACAGTCTGGATCTCAATCCAATTGAAAATCTTTGGTGGAAGTTGAAGAAAATGGTCCATGACAAGGCTCCAACCTGCAAAGCTGATCTGGCAACAGCAATCAGAGAAAGTTGGAGCCAGATTGATGATGAGTATTGTTTGTCATTCATTAAGTCCAATGTGACTGGGCGAGGGCGACGCATTCGAGTGGTCGCCTGGTTTCACAGCAGCGCTGTGAAAATAGGCGGCCACTCTGGGGCAATGTGTACACATCGCCCCATGTAAACGGCCTGACGGCAATCTGACAGGCGACAGGGTTTTTAGACACCCCAGCGGCGGTGCCGCCTGTCAGATCGCCGGTGCGTCGCCAGAAGTGTCGCCGCATGTAACTATGCGATGGCACGCTGGCGAGGCGCCAAAACATGCGCGCTCCCGCCAGTCGGCGCCGACATCTCCGACGACGTCACCTAGTGTGACGTGGCCCTTAGTGTTTCTTCAAGGCAGAGAGTTGCCATTTGAAATGACTTTAGTTTTGTTCCATGTCTGTGATCTGCTTTTTTTCAACAAAATTAAACAACTGAATGGACATCCTTCGAGCCAGGAGATTCCATAATTTTTGCCAAAGGTTGTATTATTTGTTTTTGTTTTGTTTTTTAAATCTGCCGTACAGTTCCAAAAATATGAATTTTTTTATTTAGCGCTAATTTATTATCTTTACCAAGTGAACCTGGATCTATTATCTGTAGGGGAAAAATTATATGGGGGTCAATTTCTGATCCAAGGGGGATAAGGGGTTAAAGGTGAATAAGAATATGTCCTATTTTTTCCTAGGGAAACCCGAGCTCTGAGGACAATAGATGTAGAGATATATAGTAGGTTTTTTTTATGCCACTTTGATTGCAAAAACACTACCATGTGCCTTCTATTATTAACACCCTAAAGGCCCCGTCTCATGCTTCAATGTGTCAGCGAAACCGACCAACAATCCGACTTGACCTAGATCGCTTGAACGATGTTCAATGATCGCTAGTGAAATGTCACACGTATAGATCTCGTTAACGACGCAGCAACGATCCCGCTCAAGTGAACGATACTTGTGGTCATTTGATCACCTACGTCCTTCAGTCCTGAATAGGCGAAGTCGTTAACAACATCGTTATCGAGGTGTCACACACTCCGATGCTGCAGGTTGGACGGACGATCATCGTTTGGTTTAAGGTCCAGTTCACAAACCTCCCATCAACGATCTGCCCGATTATCGTTGATTGTTTGTACATGTCACACTGAACGACGTTGTTTGAACAACTGAAAACCCGTGACGTTTCAATGATATCGTTAACGATATCGTTGTGTGAGAAGGGGCCTTAAGAGTAACCTATGTCATCTGACAAATATGGAGAAGGCCAAGGTCTAGGAAGCTTCATTTTTTCTTCAAAATTTGTTGTTTCAGGAGGTGGCGGAAACAACTGGAGAACGTCTCATAAAGACAACGCCGATCCATATGCCCAGTTATACATATGGACATCATGTTGGGTCCCCACCCCAGACCTCCCTCTATAAGCCAGAACTGAGCCTCCCACTATAACCAGCTTCCATCTTGGTGGATTTCACATGTCCATATTTTGCCTGGCTGCTCATGCCTTTTTCAGGCACAGGCCTCTGTTTTCTGAGATTGTTTAAAGGGAACCTGTCATGTCATTTTGTGAAATTAAAACTGCCCCCAATGTGTTTTAAATGATGCAATGTGAATCACTAACATGGTTTTCTAAAAACAAAATTCCGTATTATTACAGGGGCATCTCAATGAATTATAAAATCATCAGAGTTAATTTATTTCAGTAATTCAATACATAAATTATATAGTCTTTATGTCTGTTAATGTTGATGACTATGACTTAGGCTACGTTCACACAGTGCGTAATTTTCGCACTTTTTTGCGCGCGATTTTCTCCAAAAGTGCATCTGCGTCTGTGTTTGTCGGCAAAGTGAATGGAAATTCACTTTTGCCTTGCAGACGTCACGTAAATTTACGCCACGCTTTTATGGGAGAAAGCGCATGGTTAAATTAATTGACAAGTCAATTCTTTCTGTTTTTTTGCGCACACTTTCTCCCATAGGCCCCTTTGTAAGCTCTGAATTACGCATCACCGTTCAGACAATACGCAATTCCAGCGCCTATAATGGCGGGCGCTGGAGGAGAAGCAGGATGTGATGTCATACGGGGGAGGAAGAATCCTGTGTTCCTCTCCGATGTCACATGCAGTTTGGCTTTCATAGTGTATCATATACACTGCGAAAGCTAAATAAAAGTTATCAAAAGGTATTAAAAATAAAAAAATAGAATACTTACCCATCCACCGGCTGTCCCAGGACCCGAGGCATCCAACTGATGTCCGCTGATCTGTAATTGGCCGTACAGATCAGCTGATGTGTCACGTGACATATCACATGATCGCTACCGGCCAATCATAGATCTTTAAGGTCCTGGTAGCAGATCAGACGTGGATGCCTCGGCTCCTGGGACAGCCGGCGGATGGGTAAGTAGTCTATTTTTTTATTTTTAGTACCTTTTCATAACTTTTATTTAGCTTTCGCAGTGTATATGGATACTACTATGAAAGCCAAACTGCATGTGACATGGGGGAGAAACACAGGATTCTTCCTACCTCATGTGACATCACATCCTCCTGCACTTTTGGCAGAGAAATGCGGCCGTAAAAAAAAATGCAGTGTGTGAATGCACCACTTTTTTATACCTGTGCTAAATAGCGCGGCCGCAAAACGCTGCAAAAAATGCAAGCCACCAAAAGCACAGGAAAAAAGCAGCATGTGAATGTAGCCTTACAGCCAATGAAAACCCAAAGGTCGTTATCTCAGAAAATTAAAGTACAGAGGATGAAGGGTTAAAAACCGCGCTGCTGTGTTCCACAAGACATCAAAGGCTGAATATACTATTAATTTATTAGTCAACTCTTTTCAGGACTCCCTGGCCCCTTTATCAGGACAAATCAATATCATATTGCCATGTTTCAGGGCGTTTCTGGGAGCACTGAAACATGTTGACTAATAAATCAATATTATATTCACCTTTTGATGACTTGTGGAATAAGGCAGCGCGGTTCTTAACCCTTCATCCTCCCTACTCTATATGAATCATGCTGGGGACTACACCAGCCGTGATCTGCTTTTATAGTGGCTGTGACTCTCACAACCACACAAGGTGAAGCCTCTGACATACTATTCAGGTAATATTTTATCTCTCAGACTCTTCATCCTCCCTATTTTCATTTTCTGAGATAATAACCTTTGGGTTTTCATTGGCTGTAAGCCATAATTCATCAAATTAACAGAAATAAACACTTCAAATAAATTATACTCTGTAATGACTCTATATAAGATATGTATTTCACTTTTCGTATTGAATTACTGAAAAAAAAATTGGTGATATTCTAATTCATTGAAATGTACCTAATCTTAAAAAAAGCCTTTATATGCTGAGGTGACAGCACACACATACCTGGCTTCAGTCATAGGCGAGGTGACTGCACACACATACCTGGCTTCAGTCATAGGGGAGATGACTGCACACACATACTGGCTTCAGTCATAGGGCAGGTGACTGCACACATATACCTGGCTTCAGTCATAGGGGAGGTGACTGCACACACATACCTGGCTTCAGTCATAGGGGAGGTGACTGCACACACATACCTGGCTTCAGTCATAGGGGAGGTGACTGCACACATATACCTGGCTTCAGTCATTGGGGAGGTGACTGTACACACATACCTGGCATCAGTCATAGGGCAGGTGACTGCACACATATACCTGGCTTCAGTCATAGGGGAGGTGACTGCACACACATACCTGGCTTCAGTCATAGGGGAGGTGACTGCACACACATACCTTGCTTCAGTCATTGGGGAGGTGACTGCACACATATACCTGGCTTCAGTCATAGGGGAGGTAGACTGCACAACATATAATACCTGGCTTCAGTCATAGGGGAGGTGACTGCACACACACATATGGCTCAGATAGGGATGTACGCACACACATACCTGGCTTCAGTCATAGGGGAGGTGACTGCACACACAAACCTGGCTTCAGTCATAGGGGAGGTGCTTTTATTTACTGTCACTCACTTTTGTTTTTAGAAAGCCATGTTAGTGATGCTGTCACGCTGGGTGTAGGGAGACACCTAGCGCAGGACGACAAGGGGGGTAAAGGAGTCCCTGATGCTAATGGCAAAAGGGAGATGTTGACCCCTAGATAAACTAGCACTGACACCTGGCTCCCCTAACGACCCTATACAGTTTCCGCAACTGTTGCCAGACAGGATACATATTCCCTGACTGTCCCTGAACTACAATACACAAAGATCAGAGCAGATGAACACTAGTCAGCCCAGCTACCAACTAAAGATTCACACCAGGGAAACAAACAAACAAAGAGGGAAGGGAAGAAGCACTTGGCTTGAGAAGATCCACATAGCTATCAACAGAAACTCCAGGATTCACTGCTTGAGCTGCGAAGCTACCTCCAAACACCTGACAAGCTATCACCAGCAGTGCATCCTGGGAGTCAAGGGGTATAAATAGACAGCTCAAGGTAAGAGATCAGCTGGGTCCTTGTGACCTCCAGCTTTCACTAAAAGGGAAATGCCTCTTAAAGTGACAGAAATAGTTTTCTAGGATTCTGACTGTTTGGCCAAATGCCGAGACCTTGTGCGAGTGGCCTCTACATTTTCATCCATGCTACACACCCGTGACAGATGACACATTACATCATTTAAAACATATTGGGATCAATTTAATATCACAAAATAACATTACAGGTCCCTTTAATTCTCTCAAGGGACATAGTTTACTTTGGATAGTGTCTGTTGGTGGAGGGGTCTTCTCACAATGTTGGGACCTCAAAATTTAACTGTGGTGAACCTGTCGGCAAGTATTCAGTACAATTCAATGGCTGACAGATTCAGGTATATGTTTCATGATGTTCTTCTAATAATGTGTTTGTCACAATTTCCCAGATCTGCACCCGCTGTCAGGATACTGCACACCAGTTTGGTCTTTCTTCATGTTCTTAGGATTGTTCCCATGAATATAACCTCATCCCGTTGCAGCATTCTGAATTTTAGCATTTGGGTATTAATGCCACTTTGGAAATATTTTCCCTTGTGTAACTGAAACATTGAATGTGGCCCCAGCAGCCGCCTTCTCTCTAGGGATAAAACACCAGTTGTTTAGTAGGTGGATTTAGCTCCACATTAATATAGAAATAAGTGAAAACATTGAGCTTCCAGAGATTGTGGAAATGACTCTGGGTGGGGCTTTATTTTCTCTCTTCATTAATGTGCGAGCGACACTTTAATTTTCTATTTATGTTTTGGCCTTTAGTTAATATAGCTGTTAACTGTATTTTACAGCCATTTGGAGGGATTGCTAATGCTGTGGTTAGTCCGTCTGTGGTCCAAATGGTGCAGCATGCCATAGTGCAAAAATGATGGCTGCTCCAATGCAGACCCAGTAGATCTCATGGGATCTGTCAGTCAGTGGATCCAGTTTATGGTTTCCTTTAGGACTTTGAATACAGCAGTAGTGACGAGACGTGAATATTGATCTCCCTGCCATCGGTTATTGGTTCTGCTCTAATGGTTGCAGTTTCCTTTATAATTATACATATATAGGCATGTAATACATATGTTTCTTTTATACAGATGGGCTTCCAAATAACAAAAGATTTAAGGACGATGACGAGGAAAATGATGAAAACAAAGACTACCACAGAAGTGACCCACAGATCGCCATCTGTCTGGACTGTCTGCGTAATAACGGGCAGTCTGGTGACAGCGTGGTGAAGGTACGCCCAGATGGCACTGTTAGATTTCTATGCTGGGTATTATCACAGACGGCTGACATCTGAGACATATACAGGTTATTACATGAGACACTGATGTTGTATGTTAGACACTAGTTGCTATAAAAGATAGATCAGAGATCACATTTTTTACACTGGTTTATATATCAGATAGTTCCTGTGATCACCGCTTAAGGAAGACCAATCACTTGCCAGAAACATGTATTTTTTTACCAGGTGTAAATGCTGAGTCACATATTGTTTTGCTTTTGTCCTGCACCTCCCCATTTCTGAGCTTTGGTCCCATCTTGCCTGTATATAAATCTGGACTATGTAGCCAAGTGGGAGGGATCATTATCTCTTCTCTATGGCTTACCCCCTTGGCTATCAAGAGTAGATTACTATGCAGAGAAGATGGGGACATATCTCAGGAACGGAGCTCACACGATGAAAGATGAAACGACCCCGGATTCAGGAGATCAGTGCCATGTTATTGATAAGTTGGTGTACTGTGTGTCTGCCAAAGCCACAATGCGCGTTTCGCACATGTCTGTGTCCTCAGGAAGTCTAAAATGTTTGGCTCTTGTTCCTTATGTAGTGTCCACATTAAATAGTGCCCACTGTGTCATCAGTACATGTCAGCTATGGCTGTCACATGATGTTGTCCAACTTTAAGCAGTCAACCAAACTGTGCATGGTCTATGACATGGCATGGTGTTATAGCCACGTGCAGAAGGTCATAAGACCATGACCAGGTAAGAACATGTACTGAGCAAGTTATTAACCCTGATTATGTCAATTAATTGTTCAAACACTCATCTGGTATAAACGTCATCATAAAAAAAAAATCTGAAGTGTGACATGCTGTTGTAAAGTGAAAAGAAACTGAATATAAAAATATAATTTTAAAAATACATGATTCCAATAATGTACACTTCTCAACATTAAAGGGAATCTGTCAGCATGATCAACCCTCCTAAGATGTCTATATGGTCATGAAGGTCATAGGAAGGTGAATAAAATTACATTTTGATATCTGTGATCTGATAACCTATTCCAGAGAAAATCATGTTTTTCTTATATATAAATAAGTTGTTCAGGACTATGGGCCGGACAGTGATCTCAAAGGGTATTATTGCCTCCAGAGATTATTGTAAATGAGACATGTAACTAACACAGAACAGGAGAACTGAACTTTGTCTCATTACAAACACATTTACTGCAGCTGTCACAGCTCTGCTGTATTGTAACGGTATTGCAACACTGGCTGACTGTCAGACAGAGGCTGAAGCACTGAAGACACCTCTAGATGTGTCAGTGATACACATAGCTCTGCAGTGAGATCAGGAGAGCTGTGAGCGGCCATCACACTTCACACTGGTAACGCTTCCTTTCATTTATAATCAACTATGGAGGCAGATTTTCATCCAGATCAGTGTCCGGCCCCTAGTCCTGAGCAATGCACACCAGTAGGGGTGCCTGTCATTCTATGCACTCATGGTTATGCCCATGGCGTGATCATGGCTTGCCATGACAGTGAAGGGTCTGCTGAATATCCCCCCCTGTTGCTTGTCATGACAGTTCTCCTGTGACAGCCAGGGTTTAGCTGCTGCACTGCTGTGTATTGCACATGTGATTGGAATAGTGGATTATTTTGCCCACCACAATACAAAAAAATGTAATAGGCAAATTTCCAGTACATGATTAAATGGATGGTACAACTCATCCCACAAAAATCAATCCCTCATACAGCTATGTCGACAGAAAAATAAAAAAAAGTTATGGCTTTTGAAATAACGGGAGGACAAACAAAAATTAAACAACGCCAAGTCACTAGGGGGTTAAAACTGTATCAAAGGAGGATCCGGCACCCAAGTCTTCTCTTGTTTAAAATCTTCCTTTATTAATCAAGTTTCATGATACAAATGAAAGACATGTACATCTTTGACACACTAGCCCCGCCTGATGCATTATTCATAGGCCTATGAGTAAGGAGTCATCCGAAATGTGTCAGGCAGGGTCAGTGGGCCTAAGATGTACATGTTTTTCATTTGTATCATGAAATGTGATTAATAAAGGAAGATTTTATACAAGAGAAGATTTGAGTGCCGGATCCTCTTTCATCTTTCATTCTTGTTAACTACACGTGTGGCAGGCCAGGCACTTTCCATGCATTGGTGGACTTGTGATGGCTTGTGGTGAGCTGTGTCCCTGTTCCATTCCCCATCATCAGTTAAAACTGTATCCCCAAGTAGGAAAAGATGCAATAAATTTGGAAATAACAGAATGAATAAATATGTTAAAGATATGCAAATTATAAACAATGTAAATAACATTTTCAAGCTTTTGAATGTTTTTCTGAGCAATGTTCTGCCACACTGAATGAACTTGAGCAAATCATCAAGATCTGCTTCTCGCCAAGTCCTTTGCAATTGTCGACCAATGATGTCCCAGATGTGCCTGATGGGAAACAATTCCAGAGATGCTTCATTCTGACCATGGTAGCACGTTATACCATCCAGGCTGCGCACAGTAACACAAGCAATATGCAGCTTGGTTTTGCTATGTTGAAAGATGGTTCCTGGGACACTTTGGAGATCTCCACACCCAAGTGCAGTCAGTGTGGTTGAACAATCCTCAGATAACCATTAATTATTGCCATCAGCCAATGTGTGTAGCTGTGGATATTGCTGGGTGTAAAATCAAGGTTCAACTTTTTGGCTACACTGTGCATCACCAAAAAAACTGCATACTCACAGTGAAGCATGGTGGAGGCAGCATTATGTTTTGAGTCTTTTTTTGGTAGCTAGAAATGAGGCTTTAGTCAAGGTGGAGATATATAAGCAGTTCCAAGCATCAGTCAATTTTACATCAAAACATTTGCCCCCATGCTACACAAGTGGAGATGAAGAGAAATGTCCCCTTTAACATGACAACGACACACCTCCAAATCAACAAAATAATGGCTTTGAGACCTTTTCTAATGACCCAGCCAAAGCGCAGGATCCAGTTAAAAACTCTGGTGACCTGAACAAGGCTGCTATACACATGAGATGGCCTCACATGCTGACAGATTTTGCGCTACTGCAAGGAAAAGTGGTCAAAGATTGTCTGGATGTTCCATGCTGATAGACTCCTACCAAAAAGACTGAATGCTGAAAGAAATTCAAAGGTTACTACAACAAAGTATTAGATGAAGGCTGTACATATTAATGCAACTATATTATTTTAGTTCTTTATTTTTCTTTTCCACCTGAAAAGATTTCAATTTCTAATTCAGTTAAATTGTACAGATAAGAGGGACATTAAAGGTGGAAAATATTCTGAAATATTCTTCTTGGTATAATTATTATTTTGATTGACAAAAACCTGGCGTTTTAACAGGGGTATGTAGACTTTTTATGTTCACTGTGTATATAGAATTATGGCCGAACATGTTGCACCTTGACATTGGTCCAGAAAGTGAAGTATTTTTCCAAAAAATTATTGGAATTACACGTTTTGTCATACACATGTTTATTTGCTTTGTGTGTATTGGAACAACACAAAAGAAAAGAACAAAAAGGCAAATCGGATATCATTTCACACAATACCCCAAAAATTTGGTCTGACAAAATGATTTCACATGCTTTGGAATAAATAATTGTGATCATTCACTTCCTATAATCACCAACAAGCTTCTTACACCTCTCACTTGGAATGTTGGACTCTTCTTTATAAACTACTCCAGGTCTCTCATATTTGATGGACGTCTTCTCCCAACAGCAATTTTAAGATCTGTCCACAGGTGTTCAATGGGATTTAGGTTGGATTTACTGAATTCAGAACTTCCCAGTTTTTGTTTCCATTTTTGGGTACTTTTTGAAGTATGTTTGGGTCATTGTCCTGCTGGAAACCCCATGATCTAGGACACAATCCCAGCTTTATGACATTGGGCACTACATTGCGACCCAAAATCCTCTGATAATCTTCAGATTTCCTGATGCCTTGCACAAAAGTCAATGCACCAATATCAGAGACAGCAAAACAACCCAAAAACATCTTTGAATCTTCATCATATTTAACTGTAGACCCTGTGTTTTTTTCTTTGTAGGCTTCATTCCATTTTCAGTAAACAGAATGATGTGTTTTACCAAAAAGCTCTATCTTGGTCTCATCCGTCCACAAGACAGTTTCCCAGAAGGATTTGGCTTATTGACATTTTGGCAAACTGCAGTCTAGCTTTTTTATGACCTCTATGCCAGAACTGGGTCTTCGTCTGTCTCCTGCCATTGTCTTAATTCATTCTAATGTCAAAAGATAGTTTGCACTGACACTGATGCATCCTGAGCTTGCAGAACAACTTGAATTTCTTTGAAACTTGATTGGGGCTGCTTATCACCCTCTGAACCATCCTGTGTTGCAACCTTTCATCAATTTTTCACTGCTGTCCAAGCCAGAGAGATTAGCTATAGTGTCATGGGTTGTAACACATCTTGATTATGTAGCGCATTATGGACAAAGCACATTAAGATCTCTGGAGGTTGACTTGTAAACTTGAGATTGTTATTTTTCAACATTTTGGTTCTCAAGACCCCACACAGTCCTCTTCTCCTCTTTCTGTTCTCCATCCTTAGTGTGGCACACATAGACACACAATGCAAAGAGTCAACATTTTATCTGGTTTCAGCTGTGATTTTCCTAATTGCCAAAGGTGAGTTTGAATGACCATCACATGCTTGAAACAAAGTTGTTTACCCCAAATTTTGGAAAAGCGTCAATGTTGTGGAATTTTGTGTGAAAATTATGTTCAGTTTACCTTTTTTCTCTCTTTTTGTGTTCCAATACACACAAAGTTAAGAAACATGTATATACCAAAACGTGTGTAATTGTATCATTTTCTGGGAGAAATACTTCCTTTTCTGGAACATTTTCACGGGTGCCAACACTTTCGTCCATGACTGTTAGGGAACTTCTGGAAGAAGATTGAGAGATAACTATGGACAGATATATACTCTTGTGTGCTTGTTATTTTACCCTACTACCCGTCTTTCATCGAGGTCAAAGTCTGAACAGGCTCTAAATAGATTTACTGTGTGAAGAAATGATTTATTAACCAGTCGTTCTCCATATATTGGATACAGCTTGATTGTTCTAATGTGTGCGTGTATATTCACTGTGGATGCACAACCAACATCTCATAGCAAACAAGGGACAAGATTTGATATGTATAGGAGTATATAATATTAACCCCTTTGCCCTCGATCCGATCTGTTGTCACATAATGATCAGAATATAACATTATGGATCCATGGTCAAGGGGCACAAGTTAATATTACTCAACCTTTGGTGGGTCCCTTGTGATCACATTTAACTAGTTATTGATTTGCTTTTGCAGGGACTGATGAAGAAATTCATCCGCTGCTCAACACGTATAACAGTTGGGACTATTAAAAAGTTTTTAAGCTTGAAATTAAAGCTACCAAGTACATATGAGGTAAGAAGGGTGACCTATTACATAGGCATTAGAGCAGGGGTGCACAACCTTTTTGGTCCGAGGGGCCACATTGTCGTATTGAACCACTCCCAAGGTCCACAATTAAATTTAAAGACGTATTACCATCTCTTTCGACATTATGGCTGTGTTCACACACCTTGAATACACTTTGTCTGAAATGCTTTTTTGAACAGATTTTTCTGTGCTTGCTGCAAAATGGCACTGTTTTTTGCTGTGATCTTCACTGCAATAAGAAAGCATTGTTTTTGTTGTGATTTCACCAAATTAATGTACAGAAATACATGTCATAAATGTTTGATAGTCCTTGGACGTTGAACCTCCACCTATCAGGAAAATAGAGGCCTTTTTTTCTCTAATCAGTACTTTAAAAAATTAGAAAACAAGCCTGACCCTCTCCATTGTAGATTATGGGTGTTGTAGTGATAGAATAATATTTCACATCTCCTGAATGTTATAGTGGTTTGACATCTGTCTGAGGACAGAGGCTCAGAACAGCTATCTCGGACAGACTTGGCACATGCCACTCCGTTTGACAGAATATTGAGAAACGTTGACTCTCTTTCACCCCTACACAGGGATCTTCATTTACAACGGGGTCTAGAAAATAGCTGCGTTCAGATGGGCTGCCATCTGGAGGGTGAACCAGAGGCAGGAATGGTAGTCAAGCAGAGTCAAAGCATGGAGGTCATGAAAAGGATATTCAGGATCTGTTAGAGTAGTCGGGCGAGGTGGGTCAAAACCGACATGGCGGCAAAGTACAAAATCGTCAGGCAGGAGAAGCATCCAAAAACAGACCGAGGTAAAACAGGAAAACATCAATACAGAGCAGGAGAACAACCTGACCGAACCAGGAAAGCACAAGATATATCTGGCCATTTCCAACAGAAAGCTGGAAGTTTAAGTAGGGTGTGGTGCCTTCTAATAGGCTGAAGCCAAGAGCTGATGACTTCAGCTGAACAGCACACACATCCACTCTGTCAGACTGAAAGTACTGCAGGTCCCAGCCACTCTAACCTTAGTGGATGGGCAGGTCATGCGCTCATCAGATTCTCTGGCTCTGACTTCTTCTCTATCACCAGCAGCACCTACAGAGTGAATATGGCAGTGCCGGATGACAGAAGCAGATGTTGCAGGCTTAGGTGGACAAATAGAAGAACCACATACATGCATAGTCTCTAGGAAATATACTCCTTCCTTATGTGTCAAACAGGGGTCAAAAGACCCCATTGTCCAGAAATATAGGTTAATCAAAATGAATCACCATGAAAACTATTTTTGAGCCGCCATGCACAGACAAACATCCCGATTTATGGAGGAAGTACATTGTAACCCAGTACAGTATTCCTAGTCTGTGCAACCTGCTTTAGGGTACAGTCCAAAACGGGGCTTAGTGGGTGCAGCACAAACACAAAGTTATAACCACAGCATCTATGAACCTCAGATGAACCTTTATTTCCATTGTCCAAGTCCCCATCTTTAATCAGAAGCAATCTGCATAACGGGGTAGAGCAGTGGAAGAAACATCAACATCCTATAACCGTCGGCAGAACCCATGATCAGCTTATTATTATATACAGAGAGTAGAGGGGATGTGATGGTGACAGGCGACACATTGTGACATCCTAGGCTGCGCCCATTGACTGAATTTAGGCATCATAAATGGCGAGTGTTCTCTGCTGTTTTTCTCATTTACTGACCCTTACTGCAGTTCATTACTCTACAAGGAAAGATTCAGATCCACACTGTGTTATCAGATCTATTTCTTATTCTGGATGTAGCTAAAAGCCTAAAATGTTCCCTTTGACAACAGCACCTTTGTCCTATTGTATTCTGGGGTTTCCCACTGCAAAGCCCAAACTTGTTTGTGGGGTCTTGGGTATCTCAAGTGACCGATGCACGGCACAATGGGCACAGCAGGTCCATTATTATCCTTACATAAGGCTGTAGTGACATCTGAGCTTTGCCTGAAGCAGCCGAAAAATATTTAGTGAAACCCGAGCAGTATTGTGCAGATCTGTACAGCTGTGTAGGCACATCCGAAGGCAGACTCCGCATCAGGTTATATATGTACACACTTACACAAGCTGCAAAAAGGGCCATTTATATTGAACAATTTCCACCCACCTCTTAAACCTTTACCTAATGTCTGGCATTTAGAAGATTTAGCAGGTGTGTCTACCCACTGTCTGTTTTTAGGCGATGTCTCAGGGGCTTCAGGTTTCAGTACACAGCACAGTTCTTGTCTCAGAGACAAAGACAGTTGGCAGACAGAGGTCTCCGAGCTTCTGCTTACTCCTATTTTTACAGACAAGCTTTGTGGTATATAGCGGTAATACATTGCCTTGAAAAAGTATTTATACCCCGTGAACTTTCTACATTTTTACATATCACACCCACACACTTAACTGCATTTTATTACAAACACAAAGTAGCAAGTGTTGGTGAAATGTCCTCATCACTGTATATAGCCCCTCATCACTGTATATAGCTCCCATCCTGGTATATAGCCCCCTTATCACTGTATATAGCCCCTAATCAAGGTATATAGCCCCCTCATCACTGTGTATAGCTCCCTCATCACTGTAAATAGCCCCTCATCATTATATATAGCCCCTCATCACTATTGGGTCCCCCCAATCATTGCCTCTTATCACGTTATAAAGCCCCCCATCCTGATATGTAGCCCCCTCATAACTGTATATGGCCCCTCATCACTGTACATAGCCCCTCATCACTGTATATAGCCCCCATCCAGGTATATAGCCCCTTCACCACTGTATATGGCCCTCCATCCTAGTACATAGCCCCAATCACAGTATGTGGCCCCATCACTGTATATAGCCTCCCATGATAATATATGGCCCTCCATCACAGTATGTGGTCCCCCCAATCACTCTATGTGGTGCCCCCTTCATTACATGGGGCTCCCCACCTCTGTATGTGGCTTCCATGCTGTCGCACACAAGAAAATATAAAATGATTTTACTTACCTCTCCATTGCTGTCCTGCAGCACCATCTCTCCTCCGGTCTTCCTGTCTGTGCCATCATGTGAGCAGCGCACTGTGATGATGTCACTGTGCTGCACTGCTCACATGACCAGGTGACCGGGACAAACAGCAAGTCCGGAAGAGAGATGGTTCTGCAAGAGAGCAATGAAGAGGTAAGTTACGGTAAATAATTTATTATTATTTTGTTGTGTGCGGCAGTATGGGGGCCACATGCAGTGATGGAGGGTGTATACCAAGTGTAATGTAATATGCAGCACTTCCTTGCCCCGGTCACCTGCCAGCACCAGCTTCAGCGCTGAGAGGTGATGACCAGGGAGAGTGCAGTGCATATTACACTAATGAGCAGACCCACATGACGTCCTGCTGCTTTTGCAGCACGCACCAGGCTCCTCCAGCCCCCGGTCACCTTCCAAAGCTGCCCCCCTACTGACACTGAACACTGACTTGGGTATAAGCCAAGGGGGCATTTTCAACAGAAAAAGTGGGCTGAAAAACTCAGCTTATACTCGAGTATATACAGTATTTTAAGATAAATTTGAAAATTGTGACGTGCATTTGTATTCGGCCCCCCTAACACAATACTTTGTATGATCACCTTACGCTGCAATTACTGCTGCAAGTCTTTTGCGGTGTGTCTCTACAAACTTTGCACATCTAGGACATCTGTGAACAAGGAATTTTCAAGTTTTACCGCATATTCTCAATGGGATTTAGGTATGAACTGTGACTGGGACATTCACACCCAAAGAAAATTTGTGGATATGATCCATGCCACTATATAATGAAAGGAACCACTGGAGTAGATCAAACAATGGTGGCTTTATTCATTCTATGCATTTCAAAGCGTATCCTCAGTAATGCGTAGAATGAATAAAGCCACCATTATTTGATCTACTCCAGTGGTTAGTTTCATCATACGGCTGTGCGGAACATATACACAAATTTCCTTTGGGCTCATTTGGCTACCATAGTACACATGGATTGTGGATCCTGCAGCAGCCGGTTCATGAGCTATATACTGGTTGTGTGTCACACAACCTTTCCAGGTGAGCAGTGACATCAGTCTCAAAACAACAGTGTATTGCAAAGATAAGACCCTATATGCCTATATGCACTTTTCTATCATCTTTCAGCTATTCTTGGGACATTCACACACACATATGCTTTGATCTAAATCATTCCATTGCAGCTCTGGCAGCATGATTAGGGTTGTTTTTCAGCCATCAACAGGTTTTCTTCCAGCCTTGGCCTGTATTTAGCTCCATCCAGCTTTCTATCAACTCTGATTAGCTTCCCTGTCCCTGCTAAATAAAGTATCTCCAAATCATAATACTGCCACCACTATGTGTAACATTGGGAATGGTGTTTTCAGGGTGATGTGCTGTATGAGTTCTCCTCCACACATAACATTTTGCATTTAGCACAAAAAGTTCTACGTTAGTTTCATCTGACCAGAGCACCTACTTCCACATGTTAGCTGTGTCCCCATTATTAGCATTTTGCAAACTGTAAACAGACCTTCTTATGTCTTGCTTTCAAAAATGGCTTTATTGTTGCCACTCTTCCATAAAATCAAGATTTGTGGAGTACATGACTAATAGTTGTGCCATGGACAGATTCTCCTACCTGAGCTGTGAATTTCTGCAGTTCTACCAGAGTGACCATGGGTCCCTTGACTGGTTCTGTAATTAGTTCACTCCTTGCTTGGGATATAATTTTCGGTAGACGGCCATGTCAGGTTAGGTTTGCAGTTGTGCCATACTCCTATTTTTGAATGATGGATTGAACAGTGAAATGTTCAGCGCTTGGGCTATTTTTTATAACCTAATCCTGCTTTACTCTTCTCCACAACTTCATCCCTGACCTGTCTGGTGTGTTCCTTGGTTTTCATGTTGCTGCTTGATCCCTCATGTTATCACACTAACATGTGAGGCCTTCACAGAACAGCTGTAGTTACACTGGGAATAAATTACGCACAGACTTAGTTTACTAATTAAGTGACTTCTGACGACAATTGGTCACTCATTTTATTTAGGCGTATCAGACTACAGGGATCTGAATACAAATAAACCACGTATGTTTTTCTTTACACTTAAAAAATACTTGCTACTTTGTGCGTGAATATCACACAATATCCCAATAAAATACAGTTATGTTTGTGGGTGTAATGTGAAAAAATTGTGGAAAAGTTCACGGAGTGTGAATACTTTTTCAAGGTGCTGTAGCTGTAATTTAAAAGGGTTTCCAGGAAATAAAAAAATGAATCTGATGGCAGTAAATGTGATAAAGAAAATCGCTTAGTAAAACCCCTGCACTACCACTGCGGCATCCCTGCTAAGTGGCCAGTCATTGACCTCGGTGGTGATGGCCACTAATTGGCACAAGAGGCCATTGATGGGTGAAGCCACCACCACATGTGCAGCAAGTCACCACTGCAGGACAACTCAACAAGACACTACTACAGTATTAGCCACCAGATCAGCTTTCTCCATCCACTGAATGGCAAGTCTGTCTAATTTAGGCTCAGTTCACATTTTAATGAGATAATTGGAGGCTTTGCTGCACTTCTGGCATCCTATTGTAAGTGATTGGGATCTGTCTGTCACTTGTGGTGTCTCTTATAACAGATCTAACAAAGCGTCATGGCTTCTGTTAATAACTCAAGCCACAACACAAGTGTAAAGAGCACCAGCAGTGGTCCCACGCTCATATCCATATTCTTGTGTGAGTTATCATCCCTGCAGAAAGGAATGATGGTCCTCAGCATCATTTACCAGCAGAATCATCCTTACTATCCTACCACAGTACTGTATGTACATGTCATTCCTTCATTCTACAGGGAAGGGACATCAACGGAAAGGGAAGATTCAAGCAAGTCTTTAAGATTAAGACTATATTGACCACTCCAATCGGTGAGAAGTGCCCCATACTCACAGTATGCACGATTTCTTTCATTTTTCAGCTGGATGTACTATGCAATGGAGAAATCATGGGAAAGGATCACACGATGGAGTTCATCTACATGACAAGATGGCGACTAAGGGGTGAAAATGTAAATATGTTTAATTATCTCTTTACTTAGATGTGTTTTTAAGTTTATTTGTAAAAAATAGTAGGGTATATACAAGATCAGCCAAAACATTAAAGCCACCTGTCTGATATTGTGTAGTTACCGCTTAAGTGGTCAAAGCATCTGTCACCATTGAGGCTGAGATTCCACAAGATTGCTTGTATTAAATTGTCACACCAGACAAATTAGCCTTCACGTCCTACACAAATCAGTGACCTTGGTTGGTAGGTCCTAATCTCTGTATCCTTGGATCACTCCATGAGACGTGCCATGGAAGATGCTCAGATACAGTCGTGCAACCAGCACAATTTGGCCTTTTTTAAAGTCGCTGAAATCCTTACATTTGCCAATTTTTCCTGCTTCTAATTCAAGATATGACTGTACTCCCTTAACAGGAGCCATCGTCACAAGATAATGAAACTTTCATCTCACTTAACAGTGGTTTAATGTTATGCCTGATTAGTGTATATACTTATCATCTGAATATTTAAGTCCCCTGTCAGTCCTGACCGATGTTTTTACTAGGCTGCCGTGGATTAACGTTTCTTGTGATCATACATTTTGTAAGAATTGATTGAGGGGTGGCTCATTTACTGTCTGTAGAACTGACAGAGATTGCCAACAACAGGAGTGGGCTACCATTGCTAGTCCCATATATAATGAATGCAAAGGCTGCACACGCACAATTGCCATTCCACCCAAACTGAGGTCACAGGACCCCCGTTCTTGGAATTAGTTTTGGTTCCAGCTATTCTGTGCTAAATGGGTGACAACACCTTCAAAGGTCCCCATGCACATTAGACTAAAATCGATTGAACCCAACAATACTGGCGAATAAAGCCGACAGTCTATTATGTATCCCCCAATTCCCAACATCCGGATTGTTCCCCCAGAGATGATGTTGGGGGAGGGAAGAATACAGTCGGCAGAACCTTTGTAGCCAATTCTTATGTGATCCACGAGAAAAGCTGCTGCAGACAGGCATTTCTCCTAGAGAACACATAAGCGCTTGAGCAGTCCTGTGTATGGGGTAGTTGAGAGAGACAGATGTCAGTGTAACAGCTTTTCTGCCTACAGATATCTAATGTGTATGGTGTCCTATAAGGGATTCCCCGTGAATGTAACAAAATGGCCATCTGTCATGTAATTGAAATGGTAGCTCGTCCCAGTCACTTGTTGGGACGGGCTGCAGTCTGAAGAAACGGTCCCCGAGAACTGTATCTCAACTGATAGAAGAGCAGTATTGAAAGCACCGCCCTGCTCTTGTGAGCCCAGGAAAAGGTCCATGATATCAAGGAATAAATCTTTTCCTTGGCTGACCGAGCACAAACTATTTTTATTTTTCCAGCCTCAGTCCTCATAGCTAGCCGATGATGCTCATTTATGTCTTTTCCTTTCACAGCCCTTGTCCGGCAGCTCTCTGGTATATGTGCTTGTGATGCAGCTCCTCTGACAGTTGAGACACAGGTCTCAGGAGCGGTGTAAACTACATCCTATCCTGAGACGTACAGTATTTGGGACAGGCTTCAGTTTGAATTACATGATGAGGACACTTTATCACATTTGTGGAAAACCCCTCTTAGGGCCCTTTCACATCAGCGTTTTTTTAAATTTGCATAACGGTTCCACTTGCGGCACGGTTGCGGTTTTTTCCATAGGAAGTATAGGGGACTTGCGGCAGATGCGGCAAGTGCGGTATTGCACTTGCGGCAGGTGCGGCAGAGAAAAAAACCGCGGCTTACTGCGGTTTTTTTCTCTGCCGCACCTGCCGCAAGTGCAATACCGCACTTGCCGCATCTGCCGCAAGTCCCCCTATACTTCCTATGGAAAAAACCGCAACCGTGCCGCAAGTGGAACCGTTATGCGGCAGTTGCGGCAGATGCGGTTTTTTCACCGCATCTGCCGCAAATTTAAAAAAACGCTGATGTGAAAGGGCCCTAAGAGAACATTCCACAGAATGTCTGTGTCTGCCTATAGCTCCTGTCTCCTTTCCCTTCCATAAAATATTATGAGCACTAACTGTCATCTCCTATCTCCATAAATTGAAGACAGATTTTTACCGTGAATGAGCGTTGGAGGAGAAACAAGTAGATCTCTCTGATAGGAAAATTTGCACAGCTATTGATTTCTGGGGAAAAATCAATGATAGTTATGCTTTGATGCTTACAGTTAGGACCCTGTTGAGCTTTTAGTTTTATTTGCTAAATACATTGTGGGCCATTAATAGGGTGGGCCGTTTATATGGATGCACCCAAACAAAATGGGAACGGTTGGTGTTATCAACTTCCTGTTTGCGGCACATTAATATATGGGAGGGTGTACTAATGTGCCACAAACATGAAGTTGATATCACCAACCGTTCCCATTTTGTTTGGGTGTATCCATATAAACGGCCTAGTCTATAAATGTCCCACCCTGTATAAGTCACCACAATATCTAAAACAAAAAATAGGAAGGAACTATGTTATGTCTGAGAGAATGGAGGGATTAGTAGTGATATTGCGGCTCGTTGGTCCTCGCTCAGTGGCATACCCAGCCGTGCTGATTCAAAACTGACACATATATGTCTTAGTTCGAAAGAGGAAGTGTGTCGGGATGTTAGGAAAGGGGAAGAACACGGGAAGTTATATTTATCACAACTCTAAAGTGGTCAAAAGAAACCATCAAAAGGCAACATTTAACAAAGTCAAAATGCAGAACTCATTATAATTTAAGCAATTTGTTAGCACAAGAGTACTACGGTATATAGTAAGATTGATATTGTGTGTATATCACTGGCCTGAGTTATTTATTCTTATAGTGACAGCCAATGGAAACATTAGTATTTACCCGCAAAGGTCAAAAAACATTCCTTGTTCATGGCCTGCTCACACAGCTGAAGGGTCATCAGAAAGACTTTTCAGATTCTAAATCGAACCAATGTATTTGCGAGATACATAACTCTGCTTTATAGTGAAGGAAGCCCAATCTTGGCTATTCCAAAGGCCATATATATATTGATTCCTAGAGACTTTTATTATAACGGCTGTGTTTTGTGCTGCAAGCAAAGCAATTTTCATTTTGCTTACAGCCCTGGCATAGTAGTTTTCAGAGACACTGATGGGCAGAGTTCAATGGCTGGAGTACAGCAGAGCAATGGCAGTGGGGAAGCAGTGGGTCTCAAAGGGGGGAAGTTATACGCATGGGCTACAGGAGGACAGAAGATGCTGTAGGGGTAAAGTTATAGGCCTGGGCTACAGCTGAGCAAAGAAGGAGGGGAACTTGGAGGCTGGTTTGCAAGACTGGAAAATAGCAGAGAAGTATGAAAGGAACTGAATCTGAAGGTACCATCACATGTTGCCATGTGGCTTCCATATTGCTGGCGATGTGACGTGAGCACGCACGTTTCGGGCACTTTTTTCACATTGCTGTGGAGCTGTCACACGTAGCTATCTAGCATGCAATCTTCGGCGATCCTGCGTTCCGGAAATCGCCTGCAGAAGACTGGAAGCGATCTTCCCTTCACACATCGCCGCGTCACACTCCACAATCGTAGAAGCGAAGTGGGCATACTGTTTCGATAGGGGCGTGCTAGAGTGTGTTTCACCTCCCCCTATCACTGCAATTGGTGGACGGAACTGTGTTCCCATTGGTCAGTTTTGCATGAACGCACGGGTCATCAAATAAGGCAACTCGGACACGGGCAGCCAATCGGAACACAGTATCACCCACCAATTGCCACAGATGCGGCGCAAAAAACACCATCCAAGTACACCTACGGGATTGATTTCAGGATCGCTGTGTACGTCGCTATCACCCCGTGACACGCCAGGATGCGCTGATATCGCCTGGTGGATATCGCCTGATTTCACTGCAGGGCAGAGCAATCAGGCGGCGCTCCACCAGCAATTTTTCGCGGTAGAATCACCCAGTCACACGCCACTACGCACGTGCGGTGTGGTTTCCCATTGTCGAATGCGGGAATTGCCAACGTTCTCGCCGGTGATATGGAGGCGTGTGATGGTACCTTTAGAGGTGGAGTTATAAGCAGTAGATAGGAGGATGAGCTAGAGGAGTGGCAGAGCTGTAAGCCTGACTACATCAGGGCAGTAGATAGGAGGATGAGCTAGAGGAGTGGGGAGCTGTAATCCTGACTGCATCAGAGCAGTAGATAGGAGGATGATCTAGAGGAGTGGCGGCGCTGTAAACCTGACTACATCAAAGCAGTAGATAGGAAGATGAGATAGAGGAGTGGCTGAGCTGTAAGCCTGACTACATCAAAGCAGTAGATAGGAGGATGAGATAGAAGAGTGGCAGAGCTGTATGCCTGACTACATCAGGGCAGTAGATAGGAGGATGAGCTAGAGGAGTGACAGAGCTGTAAGCAGGGGCGTAACTACAATAGGTGCAGGGGTTGCGATCGCACCCGGGCCCTGGAGCCTAGGGGGGCCCCAAAAGTCCCTTTGGCCTATAGAAAAAGACTAATACTATTAAAGATTTGCAATAATTGGGGGCCCCGTTGGAGCTTTCGCACCGGGGCCCCTGGGCCTGAAGTTACGCCACTGGCTGTAAGCCTGACTACATCAGGGCAGTAGATAGGAGGATGAGCTAGAGGAGTCAGGAGCTGTAAGCCTGACTACATCAGTGCAGTAGATAGGAGGATGAGCTAGAGGAGTCGGGAGCTGTAAGCCTGACTACATCAGGGCAGTAGATAGGAGGATGAGCTAGAGGAGTGGTGGTGCTGTAAGACTGAATACTGTTCATTAAGGCAGTAGATAGTAGAAGGGGGCACTGCAAGCTTTGCACAGAATAGCAGTGAATTAGGGGGGCTTAACAGGTAGAGTTTTTAGCCTGGGTTGCAGCAGAGCAGCAGGTAGGTGCGGGGCCTAGAGGAGTGGAGTTGCAGACCTACGTTTCAGTGAGATAAGGAAGACTTAGGGCTTCTTCAGCAATGTAGTTTTTCAAGTATTACTGCCACAACGACACATCCCAGGAAGTAGCAAAGCAATGCTGTACAAATATATCATAATAGTACGTTGTAGGAAATCATCCAAATAAAATGAAAGATGATGTGCTGTGGATGGAGGTCTGTGCTGAGCTTAGACTATGAATAATACTGTTTATTGCTGTATTACCAGGGTTATCGGGTTTTCTATTCATCACCCTGGTAATACATGGCCTTTCCTGGATCCATGAGTCATATGTGGGGATAGAGAGTAATTAGTTCTGACAGTTGTTTTCTGTATTCTGTGAAAGGTACAAAGTATTGATTTTTTATTATCCTGTTGTTTTAGAAGCATTTTCTACCAAATACTTTAGCTATTTCTACATGCCGTTGTGGATGTCTTGTTCTAATAAGCACATAATCTTCTTCACAGTTTCAATGTCAGAACAATTCGGCAGCTCTACACATGTCGCTCAGTGATATTGCGCCCCTTGTTACAGAGACATCCTCAGCCGTATGTATAAATCTGATGTTCCTAAATGTAAAAACACATTGCACAACCTTTATGTGATAAATGAGGAAGCCAAGCACAAAACCATACATTCTCTGTCCTATGGCTCACACATATCTATAGCAATTCATTTATCATACTTTCATTCATCCTGTGCTCCTCTCACAGTAGACTCCTGGTCACATTTTACATCATTTTGTAGTTTGTTAAAGGGTTTCTCAGAAAGACAGCTATGATCCATGTGTCCTAGTAAGATAATAGATGGGGGGAATCCATCACATGAGTACGGAGGATGATAGTTCTCATGTAATGTTATGTGCCAGACCCGGCTGTCCCGAGTGTAGGGTTTTATCACATTATAACTATAATACAATGTAAAGTCTTTCAAATCTAGGAGAAGGCTGGATAAGTAAGGCACTCTTATTTCTATATTTTGTTTTTTATTAACTAACATTTTAAAATTAATATTTTATATTTTTTCCCTACATTTTTTAATTTTCCACTGCCAGCGTCTGACATTACTGGTAGAATGGGTGGTCTCTGACCAATGAAACACTCGAGAATCCCCAGAACAGCTCCTCTAGACCCGTGTGCGAATGGAGCTATGGTCAATTGTGCATTTTAATGTTCCATTGACTAGCATATGAGGAGCTTCTCAGTCCCATAGACAATGAATGAAGCGGTACATGCATGCTTGAGAACTAGTCTATTCACACTCACACAGGGGACACTGGGTCCTCTGTCCTGGCAATTAGTGTGTCAGACAACACTGATCTATCATTAATCTTCTATGTGTGGAAAGATGAAAATGGATAATACCCATAATACCTCTTTAAATGATTTTTACAGGAACACATTTTTTATATTGATCAGTTTGCGTTAGTTAAAAATAACATAGTTCCCAGTTATTGATCTTCCCTTGCTCCAGTGCTCCATCACTGTTGTTTCTTAAGGTACCTTTATACGTGGCAACTTTTCTAGGAATTTCACTGGCAACTTACTGGTTACAGTGAAATCATGGAGACATTGTTCCATTTGTACACAGCAACAAGATAGAACAATGTGTCCATGATTTCACTGCAACCAGTAAGTTACCAATGAAATTCCTAGAAAAGTTACCGCGTGTAAAGGTACCTTTATGACAGCCAGCAACTCATATGACTGATGCAGACAATCACTGTGCTTATTGGCTTCTCATCAGCCCAGTGATTGGCTGCAGTGGTTACATGGGCTGTGGTCGTGACATCACCACTGCAGCCCATCATAAAAGATTAGAGCGCAGGTGGAGGAACCAACAAAGCTTGGTACAGTGGGTAACTTCTGAGTTTATTGTCAACTAGCGCAAACTCCTGAAAAAAACTTTAATTCTGTCAAATCAAAATACGCAAGTATCTACACTAGTAGCTATATGTGATATCTACACAAGTAGCAGCCTGTACAGGGAAGCCATTAATAAGAAATGCATTTGGATTACTCTTTGTGCATTACCCAATGTCTTCTGTTTTGTTTCCTTCTCCGTTTAGTCTTATCCCATGGTTTTGCAATATCGGCCAAGAATTGACTTTGGTTAATCGGTCGGAAACACTGAGAAGAATCCTGCACTATACGTTTACTCATCGACAGATTGCACAATGAATGGATGTGCCTAATTACATGGACTGAAAGGACTCGCTCTATTTTACAGCATGCAGAATATGGATGTGGTCTTTTCTCAACCCACCAGTAGTGTCATCTGTAGCAATTGTCCTCTCCTAGCTATGCTAGCCACAGGTTGTGTTATCAAGCTTTGGTGGATGTAACCGGTGTACACAGCCATGGAATCTGGTTAGAGCCATCATATTGCATCACTGCTACTTTAACCCCTCGTGGTTTCGTTGTTACCAAAATCTTTGGTATAATACTCATGGTTCGTACTGTAGTGAAATCTATAAGGGTTTCCCATGTATAATTGTGACTGACAATACCTAGAACCTACATGATTCACAATCTGATTAGTATATTGTCATTTTGAAGGGAGTACTAACATAAGATCAGCCCCTGTGATTGCTACAATGGAGGACTACATTAAACTGTCTTCCGCAGTTGGGGTGAGGGGGATTTTGTATTGATCAGCAGTCAATGCATTTTCTCAGCCCCTCCATGGACTCTGTATGGGAGCTTTAGAAAAAGCCAAGTGTACCTTACAGAAACCCTCAGTCAATAGTAACTCCTCCACTTTTGGAGATTCCCATCTCCTATTTTATTGATTACTAAACAGTCCTGACAACAAAATGTCAGATGTGCCATCTCCTTTTACAGACTCTTAAGTCTCATTAAAGAGAACGTGTCCCCAGCGAACCCCACTCTGACTTGCAGTAATTGGTGATTGGCCTAAAAGAGTAGAGGGATGCATCATATCTAGCTTGTCTTTTCCTGCAGTAAACCCACAAAGGTCTGTGCACTGCGGCCTCATGTAGGAGTGTGCTGGACTAATGTAAAGTGCTTAGGAGTCCTGTCCTTTGTATGTAAATAGTGCACGTGAGTGATTTAGGGGCGTACTGCAGACAAATGCTAGTGAGCCTACCATGGAGTCCCATGCTGGACGAAATAGTAGTGTGGACCCTTTAATTGTTTCTAAAAAAAAAAAGTGTTGTAAGCTGTTTATTGATTACTGAAGTTCAGGAGGCTTTACAATGGTTATGGATGCCATTTAGGGGCAGAGGAGATGAAGTGTGTGTACGTATCCACCTCAACATTTAATTCAGGGACATGATACCTTCCTTCTCGTGGGGACCCAGTTGCAGAAATTATGTTAAAATTGGTTGCCCACTACTGGACAACTCCTTCTCAATAGAACCACAGAGTTGAGAAAAATAACAAAATATAGACGCTCAACTCCCAAACTGGCCATGCTCCTCCTAGGCAACACTACCCTGCTCCGACAGTCCACAGTAAAGGAAAGGATTTCCAGCTCATCCAAAAACGTCCTTGTAGATAGTAGGCTGCTTGATGCAGTGCTCGTGACCGGAGGATTTGGCGGCCAGAGATTCAGTAGAGAAGGAAATGAAGCAAAAATACAGCAAGGAATAAAATTCTGAAATGTATTAATCCATCATAATTAAAAGAGAGCATGACAGTGAAAAACTATGCAAAAAACTTCATAGGGTCGTCTATACACGTGTTGATAGTAGCTATGAATGAGCTCATCTATTGATCGACACACGTAAGGACATCCCTATGAAGTTTTTTGCATGGTCATACTCTGTTTTTATTATGATGGATCAATACATTTCAGAATTTTATTCTGTGTTACTGGACTTCATCTACCGATACTCTGCTCCTACAGTCTGTGAACTCTGCAGACAATGAGCTGCGCAATATTCTAAATGGATGTTGATAACAGCAGACTAAGAAGAGAAGAAGTGCAGAGCCTGGCAGAGTGGAGTCAGTCCGGGAGGAATCTTTTTTTTTTCTCATAGGCCTATTAATAAGGGGCTGTCCATGTGTGAACAACCCATTTCATTTGTCTGATTAGACCGGTTTCACACATCCATGGTTCAGTCTGATTATAGAACCGCCATGCAAGGAACGGCTCCTGAGCTGTCCAGTCTCATAGGCGTATATGAGGCAGTCAGGAAACTCGGGAAAAGTTGGGTCGAGTATGAACTGTGACCCACAGATATGCGAAACCGGACTTACTTAACGGGGATTTGAAAGTAAAACAGCCAACAGTTGCAAATGGGGTTTTATCATTACAAAAACATCCCCTATTGCTCCTAAACCGCTGCTCTCCTAAACCAATTGCCTGAACTTTTGGCATCTGTGATCGTAACTCCTCAAACCAAGATGTTTAGTGACATAACTTTCTTTTATTACAGGATCCCAGCATCTCGGCTAGCACATTATAAGCAATGGGCAACCTCTGCTATTTCGGTATATTCCCCATATCCCATTGCCAGTTAAATCCAACACCCATCAGCCCCATGTGTCCAGAGCTTCACATACTTATTCCGTTCTTCTTCATTGCCAAATGTTTAATTTGCATTAGTCTTCCACTTTCTTTTTTTTTTTAAATAATTTATTAAATGCAGAGATAATGCAAAAAAAAAAAACCTCTTGAAAATTCCATGTCCCGGCCATAAGTGACATAATAATAATTCTGCGTGGTCTACAATCTCCTCACATAGTAATGATGTATTGTGTACTTTTATTTATACCCATTCTATATGAGTGCGTCTCCTACAATCTGTACATAAGCCTTTTAAAGACTAATGTTGGTAGCACTTACTAGTATTATAGAAAACTGTGTGCCTCATTGTACAGTGATATACAACTAATATGAAAAATACCTAGAAATGTATATATGCACTGTGCACATTTAGGACAGATCCTGTATTATTCCCTGTGTGGTGAGCTGGATATATTTTCTTATGTTTGATTACAAATATGATATATAATATGGAAAGATGCCTTCAACATGTAACCAAAAGAACCGTACGACTACAGGAGAATCTCTATTATAAGTGATCGTTCCATGACCAAATTCCTTGCACTACCACGTCTGAAGAAGGGACTCGATGTCGGGAAGTATATTTTTATAAGTTATTTTCAGTTCAAATTGTATTTTGTACCTGTTCAAGAAGTAAGGTCCTCGCCTGTTCTCTCATTTCCTTTCAGATTGAAATTTTGTAACGTTGCTCAAATTGAAATGGGTTTTATAAGAAATGGCACATTTTGTAAATAGTCTAAAGAGATGAACGTCTATCTAAACAGTTTACTCTAATATAAAACTGGATTGTTGGTATTATACCTATGCGTATTTGTGTTTTATTGCGTGCTCGGACATGATAACCTATCACAAGTTGCAGGGTGCTTTATTGAAATGCTTCAGTTATTTAAAGACTCAGGGCACCAATAGATGAATGTGGAACAGGGCCCCACTCCACCCTGATTATGTCAAACAGATTCAGAACATATTAAAGCTTATGGGTATTTTGCTTCCTGCTGTGCCATAGGTCTTTCCCTAGTGCATAGGAAAAATACACACAATGGTACCAGTAGAGGGATAATGAATACAGTAACGTCATTGAATAAAAGGAGGCCAGGAATAATGCACATTGAGATGTCGCAGGGCAAATGACACTATTCCGTCCTCATCCTTCTCGACCTCTCTGCTGCCTTTGACACTGTTGACCACTCCCTCTTACTTCAAATTCTTGAGTCTCTTGGCATTACTGACCTTGCCCTCTCCTGGATCTCCTCCTACCTAACGGACAGGACCTTCAGCGTCATCCCACTCCCACACCTCCTCCTCGCCCCACCCCCTCTCTGTATGTGTCCCCCAAGGCTCGGTCCTGGGACCACTACTCTTCTCCATTTACACCCTCGGCCTAGGCAACCTCATCGAGTCACATGGCCTCCAATACCACCTCTACGCTGACGATACCAGCTCTATCTGTCTTGCCCTGATATCTCCTCCCTTTGTTCCAAAATTCCTCCATGCCTATCCGCCATTGCATCCTTCTTTTCTACCCGCTTCCTAAAACTCAACATGGACAAGACCAAATTCATCGTCTTTCCCCCGAACAACCCGCCCCTCTTCCTGACCTATCCATCACCGTCAATGACTGCACACTCTCACCCCTCGCCCACACCAAGTGCCTCGGGGCAATCTTCGACTCCTCCTTCTCCTTCAAGCCCCACATCCAAGCCCTCGCCGCCTGTCGACTCCAACTAAAAAACATTGCCCGTATCGTTCCTTCCTTGACCACAACACAGCCAAGACACTTGTCCATGCCCTCATCATCTCCCGCCTGGACTACTGCAACCTCCTGTCCACCGGCCTCCCTGCCTCCTCCCTCGCACCTCACTGCACCATCCTCAACTCTGCTGCCGACTCAACCACCTATCTCCCCATTACTCCCCTGCCTCCCCTCTCTGCCGAGCCCTCCACTGGCACCCCACCCCCCAGCGATCTCGCTTCAAAACCCTAACCCTGACATACAAGGCCATACACAACCTGTCCCCTCTCTACATCTCCGACCTAGTCTCCTGCTACCTTCCCTCACGCAACTTGCGCTCCTCTCAGGAACTCCTTCCTCTCAAGACTTCTCTCGTGCTTCTGCCTTACTCTGGAACTCCCTCCCCCACCATATCAGACATTCCCCTTCCCTGGGAACCTTCAAGAAAAACCTGAAGACCCACCTCTTCCTACAACACACACTGAGACCCAAATCCACTGCACCATCTCACCTCTCCCCTTCCTACTGTCTCCTTCCCTACCCTCTCTAGACTGTGGCCCTCGCGGACAAGATCCCTGGCCCTATTGTATCCCCGTCTGATTGATTTGTCGTAGTTTTTGACCACTTGTCTTTGTTTACCCTCTAACTTGTAAAGCGCCATGTATCCTAATAGCGCTATATAAATACTAATAATAATAATAATAAAAATAAAATGCACACTTTAATGTCACAGCCCAGAATAATGGCCTCCAGTCATCAGGACAGGACAGAGGAAAGGAACTGCGGAGAATGATACAAACCCTTCTCAATCATCATGTGTGCCTCGGTCAAAATAACAAGACTTGCGCGCTATTTCAGCAGGGTTTGCACTCGTTATCCTACAAATCACATGATGTTATGTCACGCGAGCCCTGCACCCAGTCAGTCCTGGCTTCCCACGACCCACCTTCAGAGGTATCAAACATCAAAAGAAAGTGAGTGGCCAGCTGCAGTTTTGACTGAGGAGGGGTTGTCCAAGCAGTGGAGACTCCTGTAAATGAGCATATTGCAAAGTTCCTTTCTGTCCTTTCCACTTGGCCCAACAGGTGGTGTGGATATACCACAAGTTTTTTTAGTCATCTTACAGAACTGATCATGCTATATCTAAACAAAGGTTAAACAGCAAGGTACCTACCTCTGCTATGGAAAACCTCCATAGGGTTGTCCAGGGCTGTGATATTGATGGCTCTCCTCAGGATATCTACTATATAATTGCCTAATCGTGTCTGTCACGGAAATCGTGCGCCAGCTCGCCAGCGCTCATTGGTCGCCAGCAGCCGTGGCGACCAATGAGTGCAGTGTATGCAAAAGAGCCACACGCATTCAAAAGAGCTGCGCAAATTCAAAATTCCCGCTGCGGCTCATGTACTGCCGTTTAGAGGTCCGCGGCGAGGCAGCCGGGAGATGACCGGCGTTAGCCGGTCATCTCCCGGCTGGCTCGCCGCTGACATCTGTGCAGCAGTAGATGAGCCGCAGCTATCTGCCGCACAGAAGTCCACGGCGAACTAGCCGGGAGATGACTGGCGTAAGCCGGTCATCTACCGGCTGCTCGCAGCAGTAGTACCCCAAGCGGGATTCAAATCCCCCGCCAAAGAGCACTACTTCTCTGATTGGTCACCGCTGCCGGCGGAAACCAATCAGCGGAGCGGCGGGAAATATGAATCCCCCGCCGTTGAGAGCGGCGCCCAATCACCAGTGTGGGATTCAAAAACCCCTGCCAAGCCGTGCGACCAATCAGTGCACTTGGCGCGTGTTTTGAAACATGCTTCGCTGATTGGTCACCGCCGGCGACCAATCAGCGATGCGGCATGTCTTGGCGGGAAATATGAATCCTGCGCCGCTGATTGCTAAGAGCGGCAACCAATCAGCGGCGCGGGATTCAAAACTCTTGCCAAGGCGTGCTCCACTTTGCTGATTGGTCGCCGCGGCTGGCAGCGACCAATCAGCGAAGCTTGCTTTAAAACATGCGCCAAGTGCGCTGATTGGTCGCTGCCGCTGGCTACAACCAATCAGCGAACCGGAGCACAGCTTGGCGTGCAATTTGAACTGCCGCTCATAGTGTGACGCACTTCACTGCTGTTTACAAGGCTGCCAGTCTTAGTGTGGCGTACTTCACTCCTGTTTACAAGGCTGTCAGTCATAGTGTGACACACTTCACTCCTGTTTACAAGGCTGTCAGTCATAGTGTGACGCACTTCTATTTACAAGGCTGTCAGTCATAGTGTGACGCACTTCTATTTACAAGGCTGTCAGTCATAATGTGACGCACTTCACTCCTGTTTACAAGGCTGTCAGTCATAGTGTGACGCACTTCACTCCTGTTTACAAAGTCTGCAACTCATTTTGTGACGCACTTCACTTCTATTTACAAGATCTGCCACTCATAGTGTGACGCACTTCACTCCTGTTTACAAGGTCTGTCAGTCATAGTGTGCTGTTCTTCAGTCACATTTACTTCACACATTGTGTCAGTGACAGTCTGAACTACTTCAGTCACGTTTATTTAACGGGTTTAATTGGTCGTAAGCGCAAATACGCCAATGACGATGAAAGAAAAGCTGCAGAAGCAGCAAGGCGACGACGACGTCGACACTAAGAGACACCACAACAAACTGCCGTGAGACAAGCCCAGGATGCGGCATCTCACAGACGTCGTTGGCAACAGGAGACACCACAACAAACTGCTGCCAGACAAGCCCAAGATGCCGAATCTCATAGACAGTGTTGGCTGAATGAATCTCCAGAAGGCAGGGCAAACAGACAACAACATGTTCGCGCCATTCATACAACACGAATGCTCTACCAACTAAGGCAAGCCCAGGAGAATATTCAATAGACACGACAGACGCATAGGTAGATGATAGATAGATATCATGTATTCATTGCATTGTTCTTAAATCTTCATAAATAAACTACATACCGTATATACTCGTGTATAAGCCGACCCGTGTATAAGCCGACCCCCCTACTTTTGCCCCCAAAACCTGGGAAAATCTATTGACTCGTGTATAAGCCGAGGGTGGACCCTAGCACAAGTATACAGCCCCCAGCAGTGTGGTATACACCAGTCCCAGAGGTAAATACAGCAGCCCCAGTGGTAGTATACACGCAGCCCCAGTAGTATATACTGCCCCAGTGGTATATACAGCTCCAGTGGTAGTATAGACGCAGCCCTAGTAGTATATACAGCCCCAGTGGTAGTATATACAGCCCCAGTGGTAGTATACAGGGCCCCAGCAGTATATACAGCCCCAGTGGTTTATACAGCCCCAGTGGTAGTATACAGGGCCCCAGAGGTATATACAGCCCCAGTGGTAGTATATACAGGGCCCCAGCAGTATATACAGCCCCAGTGGTTTATACAGCCCCAGTGGTAGTATAGACGCAGCCCTAGTAGTATATACAGCCCCAGTGGTAGTATATACAGCCCCAGTGGTAGTATACAGGGCCCCAGCAGTATATACAGCCCCAGTGGTTTATACAGCCCCAGTGGTAGTATACAGGGCCCCAGAGGTATATACAGCCCCAGTGGTAGTATATACAGCCCCAGTGGTAGTATATACAGCCCTAGTGGAGTATACAGGGCCCCAGCAGTATATACAGCCCCAGTGGTTTATACAGCCCCAGTGGTAGTATATACAGCCCCAGTGGTAGTATACAGGGCCCCAGAGGTATATAGCAGCCCCAGCGGTAGTATACAGGCATCCCCAGTAATGCAGGGCCCCCCCAGCGTCTCTCCGGTCACCTGTAAAGGAAGCTATACTTATCACAGTGCTCTGTCCGCGCCCGCTCGCACCCGCTCTCAGCAGCCGACAGTGATCCTCCATCTTGCGTCTTCTTTCTTCCTGTTTCCTGTGCTCGTCGCAGGGAATGACGTCATTGCCCGCGACGAGCACAGAAACAGGAAGAAAGAAGACGCAAGATGGAGGATCGCGGTCGGCTGCTGAGAGCGGGTGCGAGCGGGCGCGGACAGAGCACTGTGATAAGTATAGCTTCCTTTACAGGTGACCGGAGAGACGCTGGGGGGGCCCTGCATTACTGGGGATGCGGGGGCTGCTGTATACCGATGTATACATCGGTATGTACCGATGTATACATCGGTATACAGCACTGACTCGCGTATAAGCCGAGGGGGGTACTTTTCAGCCCAATTTTTGGGCTGAAAAACTCGGCTTATACGCGAGTATATACGGTACATATTCTAGAATACCCGATGAGTTAGAATCGGGCCAAAATCTAGTGTAATCAATAACAGCCTGGTGATGATCAATGCTCAGCATCCCCAATGACGTCTTCTCTAATAGTTGGGCGTTATCAATAGGCTGAGCTCTGACACTATGCTTCACTTAGACCTGTGTGGCTGACACCCTGTTGGTAACCTTGTGTCCATAAATACCACTAGTCTCCTCCTTGTCAGTATGGCTGGATGCAGGTGCTACAACCGCCCCCCATGCCTGGGTTGCAGGGGAATAAGCATCGGTGTTCAGACACTTGGGTTGCCTACCGGTGAAGCTGGCAACTGTCTGCTAGGTGCAACGGATATTTTACCTGCCTAATTTTGGCGAGTTTTTTTTGTGTGGGGTGACTAGAACAACACAACTCCTTAAACTGTGTACTACTGCCCGCTGTCAGGAATTGGAGCTGAAAAACTAACTTTAATATGAGCTAAGCTGCAGTTCCCAAGAATGGCCACCAGACATTGCAATATCGGCTAGGTACACCGTGTACATCTAGCTACATCATGATCTGCCACCAGCTGATCAGTGGGGGTGTGGGAGTTGGGATTCCTATGGATCTGTTACTCATGACATTTTCTAAGGATAGGTCATAAATATAGCCTGCTCAATACATTTAAAGTTAGCCTGTCAGGCGATTTATGCTACCCAAACCACGGGCAGCATGAATCAGGACATGACTGTGATTACAGTCTGTTATATTGTGCACTGAAACAATTTGGGTATAGAAAGAGAAGGCACTAGTCCAGCGCTGCACCCGGCCAGCTTCTTTCTGCACCTCTCTAGTGGATTCACAGGTTTCTTCCGTGTGTACATTGGGAAAAATCTGCCAGTCAACTAGAGCTGTGGAGGAATAGCCGAAAGGGACAGCACAGGACTGGTCGCGCCTCTTTCTAAAGCATCGGGCTGTAAATTAAACGCAGTGGTGTAACTTAATATGAACCTGTTGTTTGGAGTCACCCACACCATACTGAACCACATGTTTACCATAGAGTTTATCAGTGTTATACTAACTCCTCTTCCTACAGGCTGTGTATCACAGGGAAATAATGGAGGCAATTTGTTCCTGTTTTATCTCACGCCTTGCTCACATAGTGCACCCACTGTTTGTTTTTGTAGTCTCTTAATTTATTTTGCTCTCAGTTTATGTTTTAGAATCTCTATTAGAAATCCTTTCTGTTACTGCGGCTGTGTTAATGTTGCCACTGAGTAAAAACTACAAAGTGTGATATCTTATAAAGTGTCAGCAGTCCAAGTGCTTTTCTATTTTACTAAAGTTTAAGCATACAGTGTTGGCCAAAAGTATTGACACTGCTGCAATTCTGTCAAAATACTCAGTTTCTTCCTGAAAATGATAGCAATCACAAATTCTTTGGTATTATTATCTTTATTTAATTTGTCTTCAATGAAAAAAACACAAAAAGAATTGTCCTAAAGCCAAATTGGATATAGTTCCACACCAAACATAAAAAAGGGGGTGGACAAAAGTATTGGCACTGTTAGAAAAATCATGTGATGCTTCTCTAATTTGTGTAATTAACAGCACCTGTAACTTACCTCTGGCACCTAACAGGTGTTGGCAATATCTAAATCACACTTGCAGCCAGTTGACATGGATTAAAGTTGACTCAACCTCTGTCCTGTGTCCTTGTGTGTACCACATTGAGCATGGAGAAAAGAAAGAAGACCAAAGAACTGTCTGAGGACTTGAGAAACCAAATTCTGAGGAAGCATGAGCAATCTCAAAGCTACAAGTCCATCTCCAAAGACCTGAATGTTCCTGTGTCTACCGTGCGCAGTGTCATCAAGAAGTTTAAAGCCCACGGCACTGTGGCTAACCTCCCTAGATGTGGACGGAAAAGAAAAATTAACAAGAGATTTCAACGCAAGATTGTGCGGATGGTGGATAAAGAACCTTGACTAACATCCAAACAAGTTCAAGCTGCCCTGCAGTCCGAGGGTACAGCAGTGTCAACCCGTACTATCCGTCGGCGTCTGAATGAAAAGGGACTGTATGGTAGGAGACCCAGGAAGACCCCACTTCTTACCCCGAGACATAAAAAAGCCAGGCTGGAGTTTGCCAAAACTTACATGAGAAAGCCTAAAACATTTTGGAAGAATGTTCTCTCTTTTTGGGCAAAGGCATCAACATGGAGTTAACAGGAGAAAAAAAGAGGCATTCAAAGAAAAGAACACGGTCCCTGCAGTCAAACATGGCGGAGGTTCCCTGATGTTTTGCGGTTGCTTTGCTGCCTCTGGCACTGGACTGCTTGACCGTGTGCATGGCATTATGAAGTCTGAAGACTACCAACAAATTTTGCAGCATAATGTAGGGCCCAGTGTGAGAAAGCTGGGTCTCCCTCAGAGGTCATGGGTCTTCCAGCAGGACAATGACCCAAAACACACTTCAAACAGCACTAGAAAATGGTTTGAGAGAAAGCACTGGAGACTTCTAAGGTGGCCAGCAATGACTCCAGCCCTGAATCACATAGAACATGTGTGGAGAGACCTAAAAATGGCAGTTTGGAGAAGGCACCCTTCAAATATCAGGGACCTGGAGCAGTTTGTCAAAGAAGAATGGTCTAAAATTCCAGCAGAGCATTGTAAGAAACTCATTGATGGTTACCGGAAGTGGTTGATCGCAGTTATTTTGGCTAAAGGTTGTGCAACCAAGTATTAGGCTGAGGGTGCCAATACTTTTGTCCGGCCCATTTTTGGAGTTTTGTGTGAAATGATCAATGTTTTGCTTTTTGCTTCATTCTCTTTTGTGTTTTTTCATTGAAGACAAATTAAATGAAGATAATAATACCAAAGAATTTGTGATTGCGATCATTTTCAGGAAGAAACTGAGTATTATCTGACAGAATTGCAGGGGTGTCAATACTTTTGGCCAACACTGTAGATCTTAAAGGTACCGTCACACGTAGCAATATCGCCGCCATATGGCCAGCAATTTGATGTGAGCGCGCACGTTCCGGGCACTTTTTTGCATATTGCCATCGCCCTGTCACACAGACATCTTGCGTGCGATGTTCAGCGATCCTGCATTCCGGAAATCGCCTGACGCAGACCGGAATCAAATTCACATTCCTACCTCGCCACCAAATCGCCGCGTCACACGCCACCACCTCATCAGCGATGTGGGCGTAGAGTCTCAGCGCGACGGCTGTGACCCGTGGAAGGGTATTTACCCGAAACGGTGCCGTCGTCACCTATGCTCCCCCTCCCTGCACCCTTTTGTATGCTGCTCCTGGACTAAATAAAAAGAAAAATACCGCTATACGCCGTTCTGGTGAGTGCCGATGTTTTTTCTTCTTTTTGCTTGATTTCCAGTACTGAGACTGTTTCTGGCACCTCAGACGGTCCTGTGCCTCCCCCTCACACGTAATTGAGTTCCCCAGTGGGAACCCCAGTATTAGCTTTGGTGGTGCCCCTTTTCATTTCTGCTCTGGACTAATTTTTGCAAATGCACACAGGAACAAAGACCTACATTTTTGGAGACATGTCCTGTGGTCTGACAAAACTAAAATTGAACTGTTTGACCATAATGACCATTGTTATGTTTGGAGGAAAAAGGGAGAAGCTTGGAAGCCCAAGAGCACCATACTGACTGTGAAATACGAGATGGCAGCATCATGTTGTGGGGTTGTTTTTCTGAAAGAGGGACTGGTGCACTTCGCAAAATAGATGGCAATACTGAAGCAATATCTCCAGACATCAGCCAGGACATCTTGAGGTTGGGTGTTGGATGTTAAAGGTTGGGCAGAAATGGGTCTTTCAAATGGACAATGACCCGAACCATACTTCCAAACTGATTACAAAGTGGCTTAAAGGGTATGTCACACGCGTCAATATCGCCTGCACGATCACTGCTGCACGTGACGTTGCAGCGATATTGATGCGTGTGACATACTGAATCAACCAGCGATAAATCGCTGGTTGATGATTGCCAGGTTTTAGAATCTGTCCTAAAACCTGGCGATGGTCGCCCGGTGGACACGCAGCATCGCTGCGTGTGACACCGGGAGTAGCGATATTCCAGCTCCCAGCGCCACTCACAAGCGCTGGGAGCTGGTATCCAAGGTAAACTGCGGGTATCTAGGCAGCGCGCGCTGCCTAGATACCCGATGTGTACCTTAGTTACCAGCCTCCTCCACTCACTGGCTGGTATCTAAGGTACACAGCGGGTAACTAGGGACCCTAGTTACCCGCTGTGTACCTTAGATACCAGCCGGTGAGCGGAGGAGGCTGGTAACTAAGGTACACATCGGGTATCTAGGCAGCGCGCGCTGCCTAGATACCGGCAGTTTACCTTGGAGACCAGCCTGCTCCCGCTTCCAGCAGCCTGGCAGCTGGAGCAAGACATCGTGGAAACGATATTTAAATCGTTTCCACGATGTCTCTGGTCCATTGATCGCTGGTGAGTCTGCCTGTGTGACAGCTCACTAGCGATCAGCCGTCAATGTCTTCAGTGAGATGATTGCTGACGACATTGACGGCTGATCGCGTGTGACACCCCCTTAAGGATAATAAAGTCATTGCTTTGTAGTGGCTATCACAAAGCCCTGATCTCAATCCTATTGGAAATGTATGGGCAAAGTTGAAATGGCAGGTGTGAGCAAGGTGACCTACAAACATAGCTGAGTTACACCAGTTATGTCAGTAGAAATGGACCAAATTTCCTACCAACTATTTTGAGAAGCTTGTGGAAGGATATCTGTCACGGATGGTAGTAATGAACCAAGGGGTTAGGCAGCAGAATGGCAGAGATGGGCTAAGGGAATCATGGAAGCTAGTCTGATCCTGTAGACTGGGGTTCCCTAGCTGACCCTGTTCCTAGAGATACCTCTAAAGGTGAGGATGTCTGGGTTGCTAAACTTGCCCTGCTCTTGACCATCCCTAGGCTATAACCCCCTCACCTCCACCAAGGGACTAGGATGGTCACAGCAACTCCAAGGAAAGGAAGAGACAGCTTCTGAAAACTCCTGTAGGAACTGCACACAGAATAACACAGGTCCTAGAGTGATTGAACTCTATATGTGATATCAGCTGGCAGAAAATGGAATTACTTAACAGCTGGGAGAGTAGTCACCCGACACACACACAAGCTCACCTGCAGAGCCATAGGAGTTAACCATTCGAAGACTGAAGGAAATTAACTCCAGTTTACCACTGCAGCAATTCACAGAGACACTCTGCACTTGACACAGCTCACCTGAAGAGCCACAGAAGTTAACCCTTAGTAGACGAAAGTAAATTAACTCCATTTAACTACTGCAGTAATTCACAGAGGCTGCAAAGTCTCACATGACAGTAACTCCCCACCCCCCCATTTATGAGGGGCCGCTAGACCCTAAATCGGGCCCGTCTAGAAACGGTCTAAATTTCTTGAACCATGACCTGTGGAAGATATTATGGGTATTAAGCACTTATCTACAAGGACAGGAATAGCAACTGTCTTTTCATCAATCACCATTACAGCAGAAATGGTGGCCTCAGACACGAAAATGATGGTAACATGCACCCCCTGGTCATTTTCCTCCACATGACCAGAGGAACATGGCTCAAAAGGCTGAGCAGCCAATTTGGAATGGAACAGACAAGCTTTAATAAAATGATCCGAACAACCGCAATAGCAACACACTCCTTTGTCACGATGAATCGCAGGGGACCTAGTATTAACAGTCTCTAGCTGCATAGGTTTATTCAACATAACCTGTGGAATCTCCCCAACAGAGGAGACCACAGGGGGCGAATATGATGTAGGTCTCTCTCTGAGGCATCTGTCCAGCCTGATAACAAGGGACATTGCAGCCTCCAATGACTCTGGAGCAGCGTACTGAGCTTGCCCACCAACCGCAAAGATGGAGAATCAGTCGGCAGAGAGAAGGCCCAAGCCTGGGGATCCCTCTTAAGAAGGGAGAATATAATCCCTACACACTATTCCTCACTCCCTGAAGAACGAGGGTGGAGCCTGAAATATAATTTACAGGCTTTTCTGAACATTGTAAATTTCCCCCTCCGAAAAATCGGTCAGGGAGAGATATATTGGGTTCCGGTATGGCCAAGGCTTGACCCAAGGCTAGATAGTCAACAACTTGATGTAGTTGCTGCATCACCTGGGTACACAATTCAGCTACCCCCTGAGAGAATTCCTGAACCAGGAGTGCAAGAGCTTGTGAGGAAGCCATATGGCTTCAGAACAATGTTAGGTCATCGGTAATGTCATGGGTGGTAGTAATGTACAAAGTGGTTAGGTAGCAGAAAAGCAGAGATGGGCTAAGAGAATCAGTAAAGCTAGTCTGACTCTTTAGACGGAAGTTCCCCAGCTGACCCTGTTCCTAGAGATACATCTAAAGGTGAGGATGCCTGGGCTGCCAACCTTGCCCTGCTTTTGACCAGCCCTAAACTATAAACCCTTCACCTTTTCCCAGGGACCAGGATCGTCACAGTAACTCCAAGAAAGAGACACGTTCTGAAAACTCCTGCAGATACTGCACACAGACTAACACAGGTCATAGAGTGAATGAACTGGTAGGAAATGGAATTTTTTAACAGCTGGGGGAAGTGGTCACCAGACACACACACACACACAGCTGACCTGGAAGTTAATCCTTTAAATACTGAAGGAAGTTAACTGCATTTAACTACTCCAGCAATTCACAGAGACTGCAAAGCAGTGTACATGTAACAAAGCTCAACTGAAGAGCTACAGAAGTTAAAACATTCTCTCTATCATTAGTCTGGCATTTGGCAAATATAAATAATTATTGTAATCCTAATTGACCTAAAAGTGGAAAGGTTTATTCTGATTTCATGACAGATAGTGAGAAACTTCCTTTTCGCTAACTTGGACAACCCCTTCTCAATCTGTGTTCGAATAAAAACACCTCCGGTGCTGGCGTCGCGCCAGTGGCGCTGGTGCTCGTTCTGCTGGGGCTCATGTGACGTTACTTAATGCGAGTCTGTGCCCAATTAGCGTCATCATCACTCACCGTCTTTGGACAAATCAAACATCATTAAGGAGTGAGAGATCAGCCACAGCTCTGATTTCCTCTTGATGTTGATTTGTCTGATGGGGGGATAGTGATGCCAGCACTGATTGAGCACAGGGCTTGTGTGATGTAACTTCACATGAGCCCCAAGAACGCACATGCTAACGCTGCTGGAACTACATTAGAGGTGAGTATAAGTGTTTTTATTTTGATGGGGGTAAACATTCAGATTGAGGAGTTGTTTGAGTAGTGCTCAACCCTTTAAGTAGTAGGTTTTCTGCATACACGTCCCGATTCAATGATATGAATTGTATGGATGGTCTATAAATAGTAAACATATGAGTAATGTATTTTTCATCTACGTCCAGCGGCAAACATGGCATCTCCAGGTATTGTATCAGCTGAGACGTCAAGAAGAAATTGTCTGAATGCTATAAATACAAAGAACTGAACAGCAGGTGCAAAACCCCGTTCAGTTCCCCCCATCAAGTTTATTAACTGTTTTCCCTCTCGTATGTTTATTGTGCTCTGCATGGTTAATGTTTCAACTGCAAATTACAGTCTTGAAATACATATACATATATTCAGCTTTTCCAAAGTGCTTATGGTGAAAATGATTACTGACAATTTAATTACAAATTCAACCCGAGAGGTATCGACCATTAACCCACAATTTCTTTTTTTTCATACAGCATGCATTTCTTTATGAAGAAATAGAATTTTACATTTCTGTAGCTGGGCAGGCTCTTTAATAACATGTTATGTAACAGCTTTTATACGGGTAATAGAATTTTTCCTAACATTTTCCTTAAAATGAGAAGTGATTTATGGGTCCAGTTTCCATTAAACAAACTAAAATCTTTTGGCAGGCTGTAATTCGAGCACCTCCTTTTAATGGCAGAAATCCAACAACTTCATTTGGAAGGTATGTTGCTGCATTTATAATTCATAAAACTCTTGGCATTAATCCCATAAAGCAACGGAGGGAAGGAAAATGTTCTCATGCAGTTTGAAAACATTGGACGCTCTATTTGCTAAGCTGCTAACTTTTTTTTACAACCATTTGTAACTTTCTTTTCTAAGTAAATGTTATTTTTACAGAAATGTTCAATTTTAGTGATGAAACTAAATCATATAAAGATACAGTATAACAGACGTGAAAAAAATAAATAAATGTATATATCGATATCGACACATTACTAGCAAAAAAACAGAAAATCCAAATTCTTTAATACTGCTAGAATTAGACTTAAAGGTAAATTTGTTGGGGAGTACATACTGTATATATTGTTCATATTATTTATTATTATAGCGCCTTTTATTCCATGGTGCTTTATATGTGAAGGGGCGTCCATAGACAAGTACAATAATTATGAACAATACAAGGCACGGACAGGTACAGGAAGAAAGAGGACCCTGCCCGCGAGGGCTCACAGTCTACAAAGGATGGGTGAGGATACAGTAAGTGAGGAGAGAGGACCCTGCCTGCAAGGGCACACAGTCTACAAAGGATGGGTGAGGATACTGTAAGTGAGGAAAGAGGACCTGCCCATGAGGGCTCACAGTCTACAAAGGATGGGTGAGGATACAGTAAGTGAGGAGAGAGGACCCTGCCTGCGAGGGCTCACAGTCTACAAAGGATGGGTGAGGATACAGTAGTGAGGAGAGAGGACCCTGCCCGCGAGGGCACACAGTCTACAAAGGATGGGTGAGGATACAGTAAGTGAGGAGGAGGACCCTGCCTGCGAGGGCTCACAGTCTACAAGGGATGGGTGATGATACAGTAAGTGAGGAGAGAGGACCCTGCCTGCGAGGGCTCACAGTCTACAAAGGATTGGTGAGGATACAGTAATTGAGGAGAGAGGACCCTGCCTGCGAGGGTTCACAGTCTATAAGGGATGGGTGAGGATACAGTAGGTGAGGAGAGAGAGAGAGGACCCTGCCCGCGAGGGTTCACAGTCTATAAGGCATGGGTGAGGATACAGTAGGTGAGGAGAGAGGACCCTGCCTGCGAGGGCTCACAGTCTATAAGGGATGGGTGAGGATACAGTAGGTGAGGAGAGAGGACTCTGCCAGTGAGGGCTTACAGTCTACAAGGGATGGGTGAGGATACAGTATGTGAGCAGAGAAGACGCTGAATGTGAAGGCTCACAGTCTACAAAGGATGGGTGAGGATACAGTAAGTGAGCAGAGAGGACTCTGCCTGCGAGGGCTCACAGTCTACAAAGGACGGGTGAGGATACAGTAAGTGAGGAGAGCGGACCCTGCCTGCAAGGGCTCACAGTCTACTGTATAAAGCATGGGTGAGGATACAGCAGGTGAGGAGAGAGGACTCTGCCCGTGAGGGCTCACAGTCTACAAAGGATGGATGAGGATACAGTAAATGAGGAGAGGGGACCCTGCCTGCGAGGGCTCACAGTCTATAAGGGATGGGTGGGGATACAGAAGGTGAGGAGAGATGACTCTGCCTGCGAGGGCTCACTGTCTACAAAGAATGGGTGAGGATACAGTAAGTTAGGAGAGATGACTGTGCCTGTGAATGCTTACAGTCTACAAGGGATGGGTGAGGATACAGTATGTGAGCAGAGAAGACGCTGCCTGTGAGGGCTCACAGTCTACAAAGGATGGGTGAGGATACAGTAAGTGAGGAGAGAGGACTCTGCCTGCGAGGGCTCACAGTCTACAAGGGATGGGTGAGGATACATTATGTGAGTAGAGTGGACCCTGCTCTCGAGGGCTTATAGTCTACAAGAAATGGGTGAGTATACAGTAGGTGAGGAGAAAGGACCCTGCCCATGAGGGCTCACAGTCTACAAGGTCTGGGTTAGGATACAGTAGGTGAGGAGATAGGACCCTGCCCATGAGGGCTCGCAGTCTACAAGGTCTGGGTTAGGATACAGTAGGTGAGGAGAGAGGACCCTGCCCATGAGGGCTCACAGTCTGCAAGGTCTGGGTTAGGATACAGTAGGTGAGGAGAGAGGACCCTGCCCATGAGGGCTCACATTCTACAAGGTCTGGGTTAGAATACAGTAGTGAGGAGAGAGAACCCTGCCCTCGAGGGCTCACAGTCTACAAGGGATGGGTGAGGATAAACTAGGAAAAGGTAGAGCTGGTGAAAGGTTTTCGCAAAACTCTAAGTCATTTGAATAAGAGGTAATTTTGGTGTCACTGGGACCCCAACAAACCTGAACCATGAGTGGAGATATACATTTTTGGCCTCCACTTCATTCATTGTCTATGGGACTGCTGGAGACAGCGGAGGGCAGTGTTCTTCTATTTCTAGTAGCCCGATGGACTATGAGTGCAGTGATGGCCAAGTATGCATACCTCCACTTCTGGTCCTGGAGCCACATTCTTGGGAAGAATGAAGGTCATATTAGTTACACCTCCAGCTATTCAGAGAACTTGCCATTTTGGTAAACCTCTTTAGCTACTTTTGGACTGGCTATAAACTCTATGCATATGGGCAGTGCACACTTTACTCTGCATTGACATTCTAAATCACCAATGTAGAGTAAGCAATTTGTATGAAAGTATGCAGCTGTAGGAGTGGGGAGATCAGACACAGCCAGATTTCCCACAGATAATTAAAATATGGTTCATTACCCTGTTTACCTTCTTGAATGTTGTTTATTCAGAATAGAAGCATCACTTGGGTATACAGATTAGGAAAACTTGACTGTGCTTCCTCCTCTGGATCCAGTGATCATGTGACTGTTGGGTGTGCAGAGGAAGCAGGAACTGCTAAAAGCAATGGGATGAAACTGAATGGGAGGAGACACAGATTAGATATTAGAAAAAACTTTTTGCCAGTGATGGTGATCAATGAGTGGAACAGGCGGCCACGAGAGGTGGGTGGTGAGTTCACCTTCAATGGAAGTCTCCACAGGCGGCACGGTGGCTCAGTGGTTAGCACTGCAGCCTTGCAGCACTAAGGTCCTTGGTCCAATTCCAATACCTTACCAATTTCAATACCAAGGGCAACATCTGCAAGGAGTTTGAATGTTCTCCCTGTGTTTGTGTGGATTTCCTCTGGGCTCTCCGGTTTCCTACCACATTTCAAAGACACATTGATAGGATGTTTAGATTGTCAGCCCCAATGGGGACAGTGTTGCACATGAATAAATATTATTATTAGAGGCTGGACAGACATCTGTCTGAGACGATTTAGTAAATCCTGCTTTGAGCAGGAGTTTGGACCACATGACCCAGGAGATCCCTTACAAGTCTACCTTTCTATGATACTATGATTGAAGGAAACTCAGCTGTGCTATGCAGGAAAAAGCTTGAATTTCCCCTGTAATTGGGACTAATAAACTAGTCCCAGGTACAAGTGAAATCAGCAATAACAAGAATTTATTAATATGTTAAAATGCTCCCAAAATACTATTAAGAGCTTCAAGGGGGCACAGTGTGTAAAATAAATTGAAAACTAAATAAAAAAAATGTAATTAAAAAAAGCATAAATAAAACAAAACAAAAAAGATATTTTGGCCCCATAGTATCCTATGGGACCGGATGGAGCCGGATGGCAGAGAGCTGCCATCAAGTTTTCATGTGTCTGGGTGCATCCGGTAGGAATCTGATTTTTCTTCCCGGTCACAAAAACGGAACATCCAGCATTTTTCTGTCCGGGAGAAAAATCTCCCCAAATCGGATCTTCCTGGATCCGGGGCAATCCAGCGCACCCTAACATGGGAGCGTATGGGGCCGGATTGCCCCGATCCGGGAGGATCCGGGAACCAAACACCTGCGGCTACACGCCACTGTTATTTCAGGACCGCGGCTAGCTCCCCAAGAGGTCCTGAATCATCAGCAGCAGCAGCTGAGTCCGGCTGCACACCGAACCGGAGGACATATTTGCCCTCCGGTTTTGTGTGCTGATTCGGTCCGGGGCTGTCAGCCTTAAATTGCTATTTCTAGCCCCACAGCCATTGATTACGTATGTCCAATATATGTAAACAATTTCTGAATCAAGGAAAATGCAATTTCAAATATTTTAGCATTACTTTGTGGCTGTTAAAAAATACTTCCTATTTTTTTAACGTGTTCCATTAACAAAAAAATACTGATGAATATATACTGAACAAAAATATAAAGACACCACTTTTGCTTTTGCTCCCATTTTCATGAACTGAACTCAGACTTAGGGCCCTTTCACATCAGCGTTTTTTTAAATTCGCGGCAGATGCGGTGAAAAAACCGCATCTGCCGCAATTACCGCATACCGGCTGCACTTGCGGCGCGGTTGCGGTAAACGCCATGCAAAGTATAGGCGTACTTGCGGCAGGTGCGGCAAGTGCGGTTTTGCACTTGCGGCAGGTGCGGCCGCGAAAAAAAACGCAGTCAGCTGCGGTTTTTTTCGCGGCCGCACCTGCCACAAGTGCAAAACCGCACTTGCCGCACCTGCCGCAAGTACGCCTATACTTTGCATGGCGTTTACCGCAACCGTGCCGCAAGTGCAGCCGGTATGCGGTAATCGCGGCAGATGCGTTTTTTTCACCGCATCTGAGGCGAATTTAAAAAAACGCTGATGTGAAAGGGCCCTTATTCTATACACACAAAGGCCTTTTTTTCGCATATCATTCACAAATTTGTCTAAATCTGTGTTAGGCCCCTTTCACATCAGCGGCAAGCACTGATCGCAGCAGTTGCGGTGAAAAATACACATCTGCCGCAGTTACCGCATAACGGCCGCACTTGCGGCAAGCCCCATGCAATGTCTATGGGGCTCGCGGCAGGTGCGGCAAGTGCGGTATAGTTGCGGTTTCGGCACTTGCGGCAAATGCGGCCGCAAAAAAAAAGCGGTCAGCCATGTTTTTTTCGCGGCCGCATTTGCCACAGGTGCTGAAACCGCACTTGCCGCACCTGCTACACACTTACCACAAGCCCCATAGACATTGCTTGGGGCTTGCCGCAAGTGAACCGCAAGTGCGGCCGTTATGCGGTAACTGCGGCAGATGTGTTTTTTTCACCGCAACTGCTGCGATCAGCGAAAACCGCTGATGTGAAATAGCCCTAAGTGAGAATTTCTTTGCCAAAATAATCCATTCACCTCATAGTTGATGTATATCAAGATGTTGATTAGACAATTATTACACAGGTGTGCCTTTGGCTCACCACAATAAAAGGCCACTCAAAAATGTGCAATTTTATCACACAGCACAATGGCACAGATGTTGCAATTTGTGAGCAAGAGTGTGATTGTCATGTTGACTGTCCAGAGCTGTAGCTCATGAATTGAATGTTTATTTCTCTACTATAAATCATCTCCAAAGGCATTTCAGAGAATAGGGCAGATTATCCAATCAACCTCAAAACCACAGACTATGTGTAACCACATCGGCCCAGGACCTCTACATCCAGCATCTTCACATCCAGGATCATGTGAGACCAGCCACCTGTACATCTGATGCCACAATCAATTTGCATAAAAAAATAATTTCTGCACAAACAATCTCTGGGAAGCTGCACTGCTGCTTGTCGTCCTAATCGGGATCTCCACCTGACTGCAGTTCACTGTCATAACCAACTTGAGTGGGCAAATGCTCACATTTGATGGTGTCTGACATGTTAGAGAGGTGCTCTCTTCTCGGATGAATTCCGGTTTTCACTGTACAGGGCAGATGGCAGACTGACAACTGGTGGTCACACCAGATACTGACTGGTTTTCTGACCTTCACAGACTCCCCAAGACTGTAAAACAGCACACTTTGGAGTGGCCTTTTATAATGGCCAGCCTAAGGCACACCTGTGCAATTGTGGCACCCCAGGACTCCGGTTGCCACAGTGGCACTGCCTCCCTCACAGGGGGTTATGTCATGCCTAGAAGCAAGAAGGGGTCCCCCAGTCAGGTAAAGCCAGCATCCAACACTGGTCCTGACTGCAGACCAGAAGGGGAGCTCTGAATCGGGTTTCAGGGGTGCTTCCCTATAAATTATGGCCTGACGGAGGTGTTAGGCAGAAAGTTGGAGAGCGTTAGGGCGTGTGGAGTAGTGCAGATGTCCTGGGGACTGGAGCCGGTTGGAGCTCGTCCCAGGACAGAGAAGAGCTAGTGATCGAGAGGTGTCAAGAAGAACCCGGGGAGTGGAGCTGTGACTGAGCTCGACCCGGAGGAAAGCGCTAGAGACCAGATGCCAGAGTCCGTGGTTGCTTGGGTACTGAAGTCCCAGCAGCCAAACCCAGAGGGCAACGGATTGCAAGTCTTCTGGCCCTACTCAATACCCGACGGCAAAGCAGCATAGCAAAACCCGAGATAGACTGTGTAAACTGCCCTGGGTCCCTGCTCTACCCGTGGAGAGCATAATAACTTGCTGCATCACCAACGGCCCCAGAGGATCTGTACTGAACCGGGTCATGACCCGTGACCTCCCCAGAGAACTCCCGACTCGGCTCCAAGTACCCCACGGTCCTGGGTGGGTGGGTGTGTCAACTTGGCGTCATGAACAGGATTTCGTGCCCGGTGTCAACGGGTTCTGTGTGCCATAGACTTTATTGAACTGTGTGACAGTAGCCATTACCGCACCAAGCGGCGCACGCGGGGAGCCGAATGAGGTTGTGTCATCATGGGCAGACCTCTAGAAAGAGTGCAAAGAGAAACCCTTCCCCGCACCCTGACATCAGCAGGCGGGAAGCAGGAGGAACCGGCCCGCAAATCCCCTGTGCGTTTGATTTTCCCGCCGGCGGAACGGTAGACTGATTTCCCCAGAGAGATTGAGAACCTGGCTGTGGTTCACTAGGGAGAAAGGAAAATGTCTAGCTCGGGTCGAGATGTACATGCAGCCGCAGTAATGCTGTTATCGATGCCGTATATACCCGGGGCAACTTGGCTGCCTCAGTAGTCAGGGGAGTCGCACACCCTGAGCGATTTTAAAGAGAGACTGCATAGTTTATTTAAAGCGTACCTCCTGACACAGAGTCACAAAGTTAGCATCCTTATAGGCGGCTAATCGGTGCAGCCAAGAGGGAGGTAAAGTCCTGTCCAGACACAGACAAGAGAACTGTTAGACAAATACTGGCCTGGCTGAAAGATACCTTTGATACCCGTACAGCAGCGGAGATTAAAATGAAGTTCTATGGGTGTAAGCAAAGGGTGCAGGACAGTGTACAGGTCTATGCTTTAAACCTGCAAGAGGCGGTGCAGGCTGTTAAACAGGTGGACCCTGACAATGTGAGAGATGACGACAGACTGCTGACAGAGCAGTTTATTGAGAGGCTCCTGTCTAACGGTCACCGGACACAGCTGCGCATTATTTGAAAACAAGGGTGGGTGCACCAACTCAGGTCAAGATGTCAAAGTTGGAGGGGTGTTGCTTGTCAACGAAGCAAGCGTAAACAAGGGAGGGAAAGAGTTGACAAGAATGCAGTGCACTCCACAAAATAAAGTATAACACAAAAATCTATTGAAACACATAAGTTAAAAACATCTAAAAACAGCTAGAAATGCAAAAAACCACAAAGCCCATAAATGGGATGGGGCCCCTGCGGTTGTAAATGACAGAAGGATATCCCAATCCAATACATGCAATTATAAAATACACGATTGGCAAAGGAAATCAAAGTCGAATATCAAGCGTCACGCCTCCCTGACGAAGCCGCCATAGTAGCAGCGATACGCGTGGGACACGGGGCCCCAGCGTCACCGTTTTGATCCCGGCTGCATTACCCTGATATTCAGCCTGCTGCATTACCCGGCATCAGCCCTCTCCCCTTCCCGCCATAGGAATTTTCACACTTGGATCTTTGACATTATTGTGGGTGAGACCTTATATGGTGGTTTTTCCACTAGCAGCTACGGCTTTTTTGTATTTGCTTGGGTTTGCCTACAGCTCCTTACATGCTTATTGACACCTTGGCACTTTCTACAGCGTTTGTTATTCAAAGTCATGCTCTAACTATAGCATTTGCCTTGAGGATATTTCATTCTTTAGAGTGACTTTACTAATTACAACTGCAGTGGGTCCCATTGGACACTGCTTAGTGTGTATATGGACTTTGATTTCCTTTGCCAATTGTGTATTTTGTAATTGCATGTATTGGATTGGGATCTCCTTCTGTTATTTACAACCGCAGGGGCTCCTCCCCATTTATGGGCTTTGTGGTTTTTTGCATTTCTTGCACTGTTTTTAGATGTTTTTAACTTACCGTATATACTCGGGTATAAGCCGACCCGTGTATAAGCTGACCCCCCTACTTTTGCCCCCAAAATCTGGGAAAAACTATTGACTCGTGTATAAGCCGAGGGTGGACCCCAGCACAGGTATACAGCCCCCAGCAGTGTGGTATACAGGCCCCCCCAATGGTATACAGGCCTCCCCAGTGGTAGTATACAGCCCCCAGCAGTGTGGTATACAGCAGCCTCCCCAGTGGTATATACAGGCCCCAGCAGTGTTACAGCAGCCTTCCCAGGGTATATACAGCAGCAGCCCCAGGGTATATACAGCAGCAGCCCCAGGGTATATACAGCAGCAGCCCCATGGTATATACAGCAGCAGCCCCAGGGTATATACAGCAGCAGCCCCAGGGTATATACAGCAGCAGCCCCATGGTATATACAGCAGCAGCCCCAGGGTATATACAGCAGCAACCCCATGGTATATACAGCAGCAGCCCCAGGGTATATACAGCAGCAGCCCCATGGTACATACAGCAGCAGCCCCAGGGTATATACAGCAGCAGCCCCATGGTATATACAACAGCAGCCCCATGGTATATACAGCAGCAGCCCCAGGGTATATACAGCAGCAGCCCCATGGTATATACAGCAGCAGCCCCAGGGTATATACAGCAGCAGCCCCATGGTACATACAGCAGCAGCCCCAGGGTATATACAGCAGCAGCCCGAGGTATACAGGCCCCCCCCATGCTCCGTAAACCTGTAAAGGAAGATGATTATACGTATCACTGTCCCGCTGCCGTCCCCGCTCTGCATCGCGATCCTCCATCTTCATTCACCGGCTTCCGACTTCCTGTGTTCTGCGCCAACAATGACGTCATTATCGGCGCCGACAGGAAGCCGGAAGATGGAGGAGCGCGATGCAGATGAAGGATCGCGATGCAGAGCGGGGACGGCACCGGGACAATGATAAGTATAATCATCTTCCTTTACAGGTTTACGGAGTATGGGGGGGCCTGTATACTGATGGGGGGCCTGTATACCTCTGGGGGGGGGGCGCCCGTGTAGTGATTTGCGTATAAGCCGAGGGGGTAACTTTTCAGTCCAATTTTTGGGCTGAAAAACTCGGCTTATACGCGAGTATATATGGTATATGTTTCATGTAACCTAATTAAATAGATTTTTGTATTATACTTTATTTTGTGGAGTGCAGCACATTTTTGTCAACTCTTTCCCTCCCTCACAGCTGCGCATTCTGGCCCTACAAAATCTGGACCTAGACTTTGCACAGTTTAAAGACCGGGCCATTCGGGTGCTGCGTGAGGCAACCCCAAGCGGCACTGCATCTACTCGGCGCCTTGCTATCACCTATCACTAGGAGGCAGCGCCCTTCTCCCCAGTACCCGAGGGGGCTGATGAACTGACTTTTCATAATTCCTCTGCAGATCTACGTATCCAGATCCAGGAGTTGACCAAAAGTATGGCTGCGTTAACCAAAACCAGTCCATGCAAGCTTCACTCCAAAAGGAAAAGATTCAGCTGGCATCCAGTCCAGATGACGTCCCGTGGCAATTACAGAAAAGCTACACGTAGCCACTGATTCTACCCCTTTACAGCAAAAGCATGGAGTTTACCGGGTAGTCCAAGAGTATGAGCCGGTCTGTAACAAACACCCACTAGACTTTTGGCAGGTAAAAGGGGTCCAACACTCTATCCCCACGGGAGACCATCTACCCATTAAGGAGAGGTACGGGCCTGTGCCTCCAGCTCACTATCAATGTGCCAAAGGAATGTTATGAGAGATCAAGAAGGCTGGGGTGATCAGAGATAGTTGCAGCCCCTGGGCAGCTCCACTATGGCACGATGAAAATGTTTGTTGATTACAGGCAAATTAACCACATTACACATAAGGACCCATTACCCAGAATTGAGGAATCATTAGCTGCCTTAAAATCTACTATTTCTCCACTTTAGATCTTACCAGTGGGTACTGGCATTTTCCCGTGGCAGAGGCAGACATAGAGAAGACCACGTTTACCACAACAATGGGGCTCTGCGAGTTTAACTGCATGCCATTCGGGCTCTGCAATGCACTGGGAACGTTCCAGTGGTTAATGGAGTGCTGCCTAGGATACAAAAACTTAGAAATGGTCTTGCTGTACCAGGATGACGTCATTGTCTACTCAAAGACATGCGAAGACCACTTGGAGCACTTGGCAGAGGTATTCAAGGCCTTATCCTGTTTTGGCCTAAAAGTAAAGCCGTCCAAGTGCCACCTGTTGAACACCAAGGTGCAGTACCTAGGTCACGTGGTAAGCGCCGAAGGTGTGGCACCAGACCCAGAAAAAGTCACCGTGATTAAGGACTTGCAAAGACACTCCACTCTTAAGGAAGTGATGCAGTTCCTCGGACTGGTAGGCTACTACAGGAAATTCATAAAAGGGTTCACCAAGATATCAGCACCCCTACAGGACCTCTTAGTGGACCAGTCCAAAAAGGCCAAGAATCCGAGTCCTCCATTCAAGTAAGAAAGAAGAAGACTCCTTCACCAGGCTGAAGATGGCTCTTACAGGAGATGAGGTCCTGGCCTACCCTGACTATGGCCAACCCTTTCTACTATACACAAATGCCAGCAACGTGGGATTGGGAGCCGTGTTATGCAAAGTGCAAAGAGGCAGAGAAAAAGTGATTGCCTACGCAAGCAGGAAGCTTCATCCCACGGAGAGGACCCCTGACAACTATAGTTCCTTTAAGCTGGAGTTTATCGTCATAGCCTGGACAGGGTAACGGAATGCTTCAAGCATTACCTGTCCCCAGCAAAGTTTACCATCTTTAAAGATAACAACCAGCTGACCCACCTTGAGACGGCGAAGCTGGGTGCGCTGGAGCAGCGATGGATAGCCCGGATATCCAAATATGAGTTTACCATCAAGCACCAGTGACGGCATACCACTGCCCCACCACGGATGGGCAGACATGCAAGATAGTGACTCGGCCGTCCGCCTAGTAAAGGAAATGCTGGCACAAGCAGACTCGCACCCTGGTCCAGATGCTCCACAAGAGACTTAGCAGCTGTGGAAGGAGAAGGGTAAATTATTAATCTATGAGTGGGAACCTGAGTTGGAGAAGTGTCAATTCCAGAACTCATGAACTTGTTTGGCAAATAGTGGTCCCTAAGAGGGATGCCTTGATGGTCTTAAAAGCATACCATGATGGAGCAGGTCATTTCGGGTGGAAGAAACTGGAAGTCCTGCTACGAGAACAGTTTTACAGGGTTGGCATGAGGAAAGCGATAGAGAGATGGTGTTGCGATTGTGGTCCATGCAACCTGAGGGGAAAAGACCGTGAAAGCTAGAGTGTTCCCATACAGCCCATAGTTACCAAACAACCACTTGAACTGGTAGCCTTGGACCACATTAAACTAACCCGAGTTAGTTGGGCTATAGCTACGCTCTCGACATAGTAGACCATTACTCCAGGTTCCTGGTAGTCATGCCAGTGATGGATCAAATGGCTAAGACAGCAGCCAGAGCGTTTCAACAAATTTTGTCCACCGCACAAATACCCTGAACGAGTGCTCACCGACTAGGGCCCAAACTTTGAAGCAGAAGTGTTCCCTAAGTTTTGTAACCTGCAAGAAAATCAGGATGACGCCGTGCTACCCCCAGACCAATGGGTTATGTGAAAAGGTGAACCAGGTAGTAATAGACCTGCTGAAGATCCTGCTTCTTGAAGAGAGAAGCCAGTGGTGGGGGGCGTGGCCGAGCTTGGAATGGCACAGGCTGCTTAGAGCAGGAGCTCCAACAGAGATTGGCTTCAACTTGGCACAACAAGGTGAAAAACCCCTCTGGGAAGCCCTAAATAAGTTACCTGGTGACCTGAGGACACAATGGTTCCAATGGTGCGCGGCAAGTCAGCAAGAAGGAGATCTCCAAAGAAGGTGACTGCATATTTCTTCAGAGACCAGGTACTGAATACAGCCTTAAACATGGCTGCAGCTCCTCATTCCCCAGCCCCCTCTCTCTGTTCTTCACAATCTGGCTCGCACACAGCAACCTCAGACGGGGGAGGGAAAGCTCAGACAGACATTCCACTTACACAAAAAACAATGGAACTTTACTAAAATCTCTGAGGCAAGAACTCCAAGCAGATCTTGAAAGAATGATAGCTGAGTTTAAGGTAGAAATCAAGGGAGAGCTCCAGGATTTGGGAACTAGAATAGACCACCTGGAGCAGAAGCTGGCAGAACTTACTAAATCTAATAATAAACTAATAGATGCTAATGAGGCTTAAGAAAAGGTGGTGTCCCAAATCCACAACATAAAAGGCGAGAGATTTATTGCTTAAAAAGAAGATTCAGCCTACATATCCGAATGACAGAAGAGCTCCTAAGGCACAGAAAAAGAAAAAACTTGACCCAGACTGGTTCACAGCATGATTGATTACTGGATAGCTGTTCTCTGCTTCCTGCTTTCTACTCTGTCTGGTGCCTCTATGGCGGTGTTGAAACCAGGCAAAGTTGCCCACAGAGTGTCTTTTTTTAGTCTCTTTTACACATTTTTTTCCCTTTTTTCCATTTTCTCCACTGTTTGCTTGATTTTGGAACTGTAAGGGGACTTCCTCTTATGATGAAGCAAAAATTTAGGCTTGATAACCCTGCATTTGTTTATACAAGCAAATTTGTACTTCTGTTTGTCCTCCCCATGTTTTTCACACATTTAGGAGCAATGGTTTCACATAAAACAGTATATACCGGTAGTATTAATACTGTATAATCCAATAGGAACATTTTTAAGACAAAAAAACTCACCGAAATTTTGACACTTTGTTCTCTACCCCTTGCATCTAGCAGGTTGCTGCAGATTCCCCCAGGAGGTAATACATGCGTCTAGACACTGGTGCTCAGTCCCCTGCAACCTAAAACATGGGGGCGGTTTGTGGCAACCAGGTGACCTGCCATGTTAACAAGGAGGGGCTGGTGGTTGAATACAGACACATGGACACCATTAGGCCTCTGCCACTCACATACAGGTGATACAAAGTGTCTGAGCCTATTGGTGACGCCTCCTTTTAGACCGGGCGGGCTGCTCAGCACTGAAATATGCATCACTGTGACAGACGCCCCCTAGAGGAAAACAACCTTAACTGCAATGGATAAAATTGTCCTCGCCATGTTTTTCACACATTTAGGAGCAATGGTTTCACATAAAGCAGTATATAGTATTAACAATGCATATTAAGGTTATATGTATAAATGCCAATGGTTTGAACTCACCAGTTAAAAGATCCATCTTGTGGAAGAATATTTCTAAAGAAAGTGCTGATGTAATTTGTGTTCAAGAAACATACTTGTTGGCACAAGACAATGCGAGCAATGCTAAAGAACCCTCGATATCTACATCAGTTTTTGGCAAACATCAAGACTAAAAGAGTGGCTATTTTTATAAGAGACTCCCTATCCTTTAAATTGTATGACATTACTAGTAATCCGGAGGGGCGTTTTATTTTCCTTGATTGTTCTTTAAACAACACTAGGTACACGATTGTATCTCTATATGGCCCAAATACGCACCAGTTCTCATTTATCAGACAAACACTTAAGACAGTTCAGGTGTACTCCAAAGGGTTTAAAATTGGCTGTGAAGATTTCAACCTCCCCTGTCTGCCGTTTTGGATTGCTCAAACAGATGTACCGCTAGAGGTGAGATGAAATCACTGGTTTCAGAATATAACTTGCATGACATCTGGAGATATTTCCACAGCTCTGAGAGAGATTACTCCCATTTCTCCCCTGGATTTAATTCCTATAGCAGGATAGACTATATTTTTGTGGATGATAGATTTCTAGGTTGTGCGCTTGAGGCAATGATAGGTGTGATCTTGTGGTCTGACCATGTTCCTGTCTCACTCACCATATCTGATAGGGACTCTTCGGTCAAAGCTAATAGGTGGCGTTTAAATGATTTTTTACTGACCAACAAACAAAACATTAAATTAATAGAGACCAAGTTAAAAGACTTCTTTGACATAAATGATAATAACTCCACCTCAGACAAAGTGGTATGGTAAGCTCACAAGGCATACATGAGAGGTATTTTTATTAAGATGGCATCAGTAGAAAAGAAAAGAAGAGAGGCGGCAGTGTCAGACCTATTAACTCATATTAACAATCTGAAACAAGTCAACAAAAAAAAAACCACCCCACAGTTGTCCCAAAAAATAACGGAACATACTGTAGAATGAGGCTGCATGCTCTATTTTAATTCCAGTACGAAAAAGCACTTATAAAGTCCAAAACAAAATACTATGCCATGGGAGATAGAGCAGGAAAGATTTTAGCTAGGAGAATCAAAAAAAGAGAGATAAGAAATAGGATTGCATACTTGAATAAACCTGATGGGACTAAAGTACTAAATCTGATTGACATAGCTAAAGAATTTAGGCAATTTTATTATTCACTGTACAACCTAAAGGATGACCCCCATACAGTTCAGCTTAATCCGCAAGAAATTGGTAATTTTCTAGAAAAAATCTCACTCCCCAAAGTATCAGCGGCTCAGTTAAGTGATCTAAATACTCCCATATCTATCACTGAAATAGAACAAATAATCTGTTCTACTAAAATTTCCTCTGCTCCGGGCCCAGATGTTTTTTTAACACCTATTATCATTGTTTGGTCAAAACATTAGCTCCTTACCTCCTAAAAACTTTCAACTTTTGGAAATGTAGTTCTTCAATAAGCCATGAAAACCTTGAGGCAGTAATCACAACCATTCCTATTGTGTAGTATTGAGGCAGCGGAAACTCTAGAACAACTTGAAGACCCATCAGCTCTGGAAACAGACGCCACACCCGCAGTGGATCAAGAGAATCAACCCCCTGCCAGCGGCAAGCCCATCATGCCCATGGTAAGTCTAAGGAGTCACAGGAAGCTGCTTAGCCTACCCATGAGACATAGGCCTACCTGTAGTACAGACACTAGTGGGTCCACAACAGTAACAATAGACACTTTAGACCAGGAAAGGTCGGTAGAAACACTCATTCTATGTAAGTCACAACGTAGCACCCGGGGTCAAACCCCCGTAGGCTATAGAGAGTAAATAGAAGGGTTAGTGTTACCCCTCGGGGGTCTGCTGCCCGTGCCCGCGGCCTGCTGCCCTTATACCCTCTGCTTGAGCAACATTGCTCCTCTCACTTCTGGTACCACTGCTTATACACATGAAACTGTCTCCTACTCAGTTTCTGCTGGAGAGACTGCAGGGATCTGGCTCCTCCCTCCAGCCAATCACCAAGTCTCTGTGTCCTGCCAATCAGGACTGCCCTGTTCTGATTTAAACCTCCTGTTTTCAATCAGTCGGGGCCAGGGCAACTTCGACCTTCACCTTCCCCTGGGTGAAGTTGCCACTTCTGGTCTGTCAGGTCGCTCTCCGTTTGGTCTGTTACCTGATCGCTCTGTGTTACCTCCCCCAGATCTCGTTCCTGCCGGTTCCTGGCTGATCACCGTGTTCCTGGATGGTCTCCTGATTTCCTCCAAGCTGATCGCTGGTTCTCGCCCGGCTCCGGATCCCCCGTGGTCCTGGATTCTCCGTGTTCCTTGATCTCCCTGTGTTCCTGGATCTCTCCGTGTTCCTGGATCTCTCCTGTGTTCCTGGTTCCCCGTGTTCCTGGTGCTCTGTATTCACGGTTCTCGTTTCGTATTGTATTTCCGGGTGCTGTTTCATTACCACGTCGCCTGCGGTCGGTTGAACACTTGTGTCCGTAGCATTGGTCCCTTCGAGGCTGATCCCGGCGGTATCCCTGTATAGGGGTCAAGCGCTCCGGGGTCTCCCTCGCTGGGCTCCCGGTGTTGCGACCTTGTGGCCCTCTCCAGGGGCGTGTGGTTCTGTGTTATAGTTCTGTTTAATAAACCCGTTGACTCTACGGTACGTGTCTGCCTCTCTATCACCCGGTATCAGCATCCGCTTTACGCGGTCCAGTGGGTCCACGTGTGAGTCCGTCAGTAGGACGTGACAGTTAGTTAAAATAGTAAATGTAAATATGTTTGTTTTTATGCAACCGTAAGCCAGAGTACGTACAGAGACTGCTGTTAAAACTTTTGAAATATTCATATATTAGTTAAATATGGACAAATGGACCACTGGACTAGATGTAGTCAGGACAATACTTGTATACAAGTTTCATTTTAGGCCTAGAAAATAAGCCGCTGGCGTGGCTGAAAACCAGGCTCATCGATAGAGTGCCCTGTAGCCACGCCCAGGAATGATGCACGAAGTGGGTTTGGGTGGTTCCCATCAACCAAATTCCAGTACCCAGAAAGAGACAATTCCTGGATAAATGACGTAAGGACTAAGTGCCGCAAAGACTGCTTTCCTATTTTATTGGTTTTTGTAATTTTTGCATTTTTGAGACTTTGTACATTTTTGATAATGTAAGTTGCTAATGTTATTAATTCTTTCACTTTTCTTTATGTTTCCTCAGTCTGGGAGTACAGAATTAAATTGGGGGGGGGGAATGTGGCACTCCAGGAGTCCGGTTGCCACAGTGGCATTGCCTCCCTGACAAGGGGTAATGTCATGTCTGGAAGCAAGAAGGGGTCCCCTAGTCAGGTAACGCCAGCATCCAACACTGGTCCTGACTCCAGACCAGAAGGGGAAGCTCTGAAAATGGTTTCAGGGGTGCTTCCCTATAAATTCTGGCCTGGGGGAGGGGTTAGGCAGAAATTTAGAGAACGTTAGGGAGTGTGCAGACATCCTGGGGACTGAAGCCGCTTGGAGCTCATCCCAGGACAGAGAAGTGCTAGTGACCGAGAGAAGTCGAGGAGAACCCGGGGAGTGAAGCTGTGACTGGACTCTCCCCGGAGGAAAGTGCTAGAAACTGGATGCCGGAGTCCGTGGTTGCTTGGGTACTGAAGTCCCAGCAGCCAAATCCGGAGGGCAGAGGATTGCAAGTACTCTGGCCCTACTCAACACCCAACGGCAAAGCAGCAGAGCAGAGCCCGGAGCCGCCACCGAGGGGCGATACCTGGAACAGGCTCGAGATGCCTGCCATACGGGTAAAGGACTAGACACACAGGAAGAGGGCCGCAGCACAAATTTAGGCAGTGAGGTTCAAATAACACTACACACAAGGAAGGCCTCTAAACCCACCAGGCTAGGTTTATCCCCAATTGTTTCCCGGCTGCCTGGATCACCATTATCATCTGTTACCAACAACCATCGAGTAATGGTAAAGGAATTGTTCATCATTGTGTCCTTCAGTCATTTATGAAAGGCAGTAATTCTGGTATTAATTAGGAGCGCTCGGTAAAGAGAAGCAGATACCAATAATTAAAGTAGACCTGTTTATTCTGGTTTGTCCACTACACGCGTTTCAACAGCGGCCTGCTGTCTTCCCCACCTGAGGAAGACAGCAGATCGCTGTTGAAACGCGCATAGTGGACAAACCAGAATAAACAGGTCTACTTTAATTATTGGTATCTGCTTCTCTTTACTGAGCGCTCCTAAATAATACCAGAATTACTGCCTTTCATTACCATTATCCCTTATGGGATCTGGCTGGAGCTGCACAGTAGTGAGGAAGCTTAGTTAGAGAATTAAAGAACCTGCCCTGATGTCAGAGATCCCTGGTTAGAAGACCTAGGCGGAACACGTGACCTGAGGAGGCGGCTGGGAGCGGCGATGCTTGGAGCGATACATTGGAATCAGCAGCTACACGCTGACACCGTGGTTGTGCACGGACAGCACAACCAGTCCAGGTGAGTGGTGACAACCGCCACTAACAATATATCCCCATTAGACCATCGGGTATTATTCAAGATTGCGCCTCTCATTTTTGTAATTTCATCTTCAGTCATTTATTGCACCCTCAGTCCTGCACCCCACTGTATCCTATTCCCAGTATGAACGGTGTAAACTGCCATGGGTACTTACTCTAGTCGTGGAGAGCATAATAACTTGCTGCGTCACCAACCGCCCCAGAGGATCTGTACTGCAGCATCAGCCATCCATCCCAATTGTCGAAACCCACAGGTGGCGTCATATTGCTCAAGTGGTTAGCACTGCAGCCTTTGCAGCACTGAGGTCCCAAGGTCCTGAGTTCAATTCCCACCAGGGACACCAAGGACAACATCTGCAAGGAGTTTGTATGTTCTCTCTGTGTTTGCGTGGGTTTCCTCCGGGCACTCTGGTTTCCTCCCACATTGCAAAGACATACTGATAGGATGTATAGATTGGGAGTCCCTAGAGGGACAGTGTTGCAAATGTATGTAAAGTGCTATGGAATTAATAGCGCCATATAAATTAATAAATATTATTATATTATATAAATTTCCCCCATTTATTGACATCTCCAGGGCCACGGACCCGGGTCACGACCCCATGACCTCCCCAGAGAACTCCCGACTCGGTTCCGAGTATCCCACTGCCCTGGGTGGGCGTGTCACAATAATCATACTGTCTAATATTCCACATCTGTGAGGTGGATGGATCTCGGCTAAGAAGAAGTGTTCTCTATCACAGAATTAAACAAATTAGTGAATAATATTTGAGAAAATTCGGCCTTTTGCGTGTATAGAAAAAGTCTTATATCTTTGACTTCAGCTCATGAAAAATGGGAGCAAAACCAAATGTGTTGTGTTTCTATTTTGTTCAGTGTAAAAAGGACACAAAAATGCATAATACAAGAAAAGAGGCAAAAATTATTTGAATATCCAACATTAGGGTATGTGCCCACATATAAGGTTTTGCTGCAGAAAAAAATGCAGCAAAACCTTAGGGGTTTCTAGTAAGGCTATGGTCCACAGGTGAGGATTTGCTGCATTTTTGGGATTAGGTTTTGCCTTAGTTTTATGCTAATCTAATCCTGTGATTTTGGTTTCCAGCAAAACCTATGTGATTCAGAAAAAAGCTGTGTACACATATGTTCTCTCTCTGCAGTAAGTGTCAACACCACAGGTTTTGCTGTGTTTCTGCTGCAGATTTACCATAGAAACTATAGCAAACACACAGAAAAGAATTGACATGCTCATTCTTTCAAAAATGCAGCAAAGCCTGTGGTGTTTCCACTTTCTGCAGAAAAATAAAACCAGTGTGTGGCGACAGCTAATCCCTCAAATAGGTTTTGCTAGGAACCAAAAATGCAGAATTAGATTAGCGTACATTTACATAAAACCAAGGCAAAACCTGACCCCAAAAACACAGCAAAACCTTACGTTTGGACACGTACCCTTAAGGTACCGTCACACGCGGAAATATGGCTTCCATATCGCCGCAAATTTGTGTATTTCGGCTATGTGGAAACCACATCCCCTGTCCGTAGTGGCGTGAGACAGGGCGATTTTACGGCGAGAAATCGCCCCAATCTGCTGGGAAATCAGACGATATCCACCAGGCGATTTCTGAGCATCATGGCGTGTGACTGGGCGATAGCGATGTAGAAAGCCATCTGGAAGCAATTCCAGAGGTGTGCCTGAGCGTTCTGTTTGGCGCGCCCCGTCTGCTGCGATTGGTGGTCGCTCCTGCGTTTCCATTGGCTGGCTATGACTAAGGCGCCATATTTGAATCACGATATAGTAGAATGGAGACATGCGTCATGTAGTGGGCAGACTTCCTGACAAAGCTGACCAATGGCGACGCAGTTGTGTTGGCCAATCGGAGTGGAAGGGCGCGGTGTACAACACTCTGGCACACCTGTCTCCTCACCGCGCTGACAGTCTACGCCCACATCGCTGATGCGGTGAGGTTGTCGAGCCCACTGGGACGGGGGTACTCAGTACCGGACTGGGTCTGCTACTGGGGAAGTCACGGGTGGTCCTGGTCCGGACCGTGTCCCGGGCCCTGGCAATAATAAGGGGATATTTACAGGGGAATGTCAGTCGTGACGCCACCCACTGTGTGCGGCCAGTAATGGGGCCACCGCTGCTGCAGAACCTCCGGGGATGATGGAATAGTTCCCGTGAGCAGAACTGTGTTCCCAGGGGCAGTGATGCTTAAAGTCTATAGTGTAGTGTGCAGGCCTGGTGCTGAATGCAGTACACTTACTGTCCAGATGCTGCAGGAATCCTCCTTCAGTGTTGGAGCCTGCACGCTGTGGCTCTGCAGGTGGGAATCGGCTGCAAACCTGTATGATGGGAGTTGTATTCAAGCAGAGACACACAAGGGAGACGTATTCAGGGTTCTCCGTGTTTACTTCTCGAGTTCTCAAGTTCAAGTTACAGTTCAATACAGTTCTTACAGTTCAGTCTCAATACACGGGCTCACTCTCCCCTCCGGGTTCCCTTTACTCTCTGCAGCCAGGTCTCTCTCTCTGTGACCCCTCACTCTGTCTCTGTGTCTTTTCCGGGCTGTATCATAGGAGGGCTACTCCGCCTGCAGTCTGTCGTCTCGGCTGTAGTTCTAGGGCCCGGTATCACCGTCCCTCTCTTCCCTCTCACACTCCTGGGGTGCTGGCTTTGGACGTGCTTTCTCTCTGCGGCTCGCACTGGCTCTGTTCAGATTCTGCGCTCCTACACCCCACTGTGCCAGGACGTGTGGATTCAGTCTTTACTGCTCAGCCTACCTCGGCCTACTGACTCTTTCCTGCTCCCCCTTCTCTATTTCTACCTTCTGTCACCTGACTTCGTGTGTGCCCAACCCACTTCTCTGAATCCACCACGCCTCGTCTGCCTAGATTCTCCAGGCTCCGGGCTGGATGCTGCCCTCTACTGTACGTGGGTCGTGCGGGCAGTGAGGGTGTTGGTGTTCAACTGTTGTTCTACCTGCCTGGCTGCAGTTCCCTTTGTGGCCTCCTGGTCGCAGGGGCGCCACACTCTCCCGGAGTTAAACCAGCGCGTCCCCGCGCTGCCCGTCTTGGATTCCCCTGAAAACATTTTTATTTTTCAAACATTAAACAGTAAGCATTCTTGATTTCTTCCAGTCCGGGAGGCTCGAGTCTTCAAACATTACTTAAGTTAACTATATACACTTGCATGGGTATATCTACGTCATTACCCTTCTGGACCTCTATTGGGTCTAATGCTACAACGCATTTTACTTTACTTTCTCTGTAAAACACATAATAAACATTACCTTTTCAAAAGTATAAAAATTCTTCTCCTTTCAAAAGTGCAAAAAGTTCAGATTTTCAAAAAGACGTTCAAAATTCAAAAAGTCAAAAGCAGTTCAAAGTTCAAGATTCAAAGTTCAAAGTCTCATGTGCACTACTTCTCATGTGCACAACTGGTCTTAAAACCAAAGGGGAGCACGCTTGGTGCTCAACTATTTACAGTTCAAAGTTTATACCGACTCATTGTTCGTGGTATTAATGTCAATAAACATATAAGACAGACAGGGGAAAGCTAACATTCATTCAGGATTGGGATGGGGACATAAAGGATTACACCTCATTCACACTTACAGTTTCCTCTTCTGGATGTAGGACCCGTGTTTTCATTCTTTCATCTGCTGCTTCAGCGGTAACACTTGGGATGTTCTCCTTCTGGGGTACACTTCCAGGTTTTGTAATGCAGTTACTAGGAGGTAGCTTTCCGGGGTCTGAGTGATAGCATCCTTCAGGATCTTGGGTGCAACAGTCTCTAGGATGGTCACTGGATCCGTGTTAACTGCCGTATCCGTGTACTATGGCATGTCTGGATCAGCGTTGGATTCTGGATACTCTAATGCTGGCATGTCATCTTCTTCGACAGTATCTAAGCATAGTCTTTTAACTTTTATGCCAAATGGGCCACGTTCACCTTCAACGATATGGTAGGATACCCACTCTCCGATTTCCACTTGTCTGGGTGGTCTGATGGCAATTGTTTTTCCACCTCTCTTTTATTAATGAAGATATCCCATCTAGTACCAGGTTCTCAGGCAAAGGCAAAGCCCCTTTCTTCTATGACTTTCACAATTTGGCCCTCATGCCGTGCGGATCTCTGTATTTCTCTATCTCTTCTGGCTAGGTTTTTGGCCTCTTTAGCACAGGTGATCATGATCTGCTTTTGCACTTGCCGTTCTCTTTCCTCCTTTTCCCACTTTCTAACACACCTTCGGATGTATTCCTCACAGGTGATCAATTCTGCAGGACCCACTTCACTATCTGCGTCTCCTAAGAAGCCCATTAAATCATCACAGCTGGCATCTCTCTCCCACCAGCAGCGGAGCTGCTCCCCTCTCACCTCAGTAGTAGTCGGTGGTGGTATCAGGGGCTCCGGCAGGGATAGCCAGTGCTGTTCCAGGGCTCCGAGCGGGTCAGCTTCCTTTCTTACAGGGCGCTGTGCAGCTCGTGGGATTGTCAGATCTACCAAGGTTGCAGTACGGCATTCTCCTTCGCTTTCTGCGCGATCACGTGTATCTCCAACCCAGCCGGGTTGTATGGACAGAGTCTCATAAGCTTGGCGGTGTTCAATATCAATATGAATCCGGGTCCGATGCTCCTCCTGGGCCCGTGTCATCTGCTGGGGTAGCAGTCGCAGCACACCTTGCTGGGTGTCTTGGACGTGCGGACGCTCTCTGCTGCCTTCTGCCATCTTTTTACGGTCACGCAAGATCTCTCCCTGGCCGGGTTCCTCCACCGGTTCGCTCCGTGGGCCCTCTGGGATCACTTGTGGTCTTACGTGTACAGCGTTCTTCTCGGCGTCCTCTGCTTTCGTCCTCGTGTCTCGCAATGGCGACTGCTTCGTTTTCGGTTCTTCATCCAGCCTCTTCCTGATGACGATTTCCGTTTCTTCTCCCGCCAGTTCCTCATTGGTAGGTGGGTCTAGGGGCGGAGGCTCTTCCTTTAGAGTGGTGGCTGGCTCTCCCGGAGTTAAGGGGAGCCAGGGCGGGTCCTTCTCTTCGCGCCTTGGACCGGGCTGGCCCACGATGGGAGTTTTGGTTACCCTCCTCTGCACATGGCATTAGTCTCCCCTGGCCGCCATTAAGGTCAGATTTTGGCGGGAAAGTCCAGAACACGTTCTTTAGGCGCACGAGGTCCAATTATTTTGGACCAGGTAGATCCTGTTTATGACGCCAGGTTGTCGAGCCCATTGGGACGGGGGTACTCGGTACCGGACCGGGTCTGCTACTGGGGAAGTCGCGGGTGGTGCTGGTCCGGACCATGTCCGGGGCCCTGGCAATAATAAGGGGATGTTTACAGGGGAATGTCACCGTGACGCCACCCACTGTGTGCGGCCAGTAATGGGGCCGCCCCTGCTGCAGAACCTCCGGGGATGATGGAATGGCAGCGTAGATGGAATAGTTCCCGTGGGCAGAACTGTGTTCCCAGGGGCAGTGATGGTTAAAGTCTATAGTGTAGTGTGCAGGCCTAGTGCTGAATGCAGTATACTTACTGTCCAGATGCTGCAGGAATCCTCAGTGTTGGAGCCTGCACGCTGTGGCTCTGCAGGTGGGAATCGGCTGCAAACCTGTATGGTGGGAGTTGTATTCAAGCAGAGACACACAAGGGAGACGTATTCAGGGTTCTCCGTGTTTACTTCTCGAGTTCTCAAGTTCAAGTCACAGTTCAATACACTTCTTACAGTTCAGTCTCAATACACGGGCTCACTCTCCCCTCCGGGTTCCCTTTACTCTCTGCAGCCAGGTCTCTCTCTCTGTGACCCCTCACTCTGTCTCTGTGTCCTTTCCGGGCTGTTGTCTTTCTCTGTTTCTGTGTTCGCTTGGTGTGCATCGCCGGACAGTATGGCGGTGACTCGGGCCCCTGTGGGTCCTCCAGGTTGTCATTGAGCTGCCTGTCCTTTGGGGTAGGGATCCTAACGTGTAGCTGTGGTCCCCCTGTCAGTGTCTGGGGATGCCGGGTGAAACTACGGTCCCCGCTAGAGCCGACACTCTACTCAGCCCAGCCTCCAGCAGTCCTCCCGTGTGAGGTTCTACCAGGCTCTCTCTACTGTGTCTTCAGGTATCATAGGAGGGTTACTCCGCCTGCAGTCTGTCGTCTCGGCTGTAGTTCTAGGGCCGGTATCACCGTCCCTCTCTTCCCTCTCACACTCCTGGGGTGCTGGCTTCAGACGTGCTTTCTCTCTGCGGCTTGCACTGGCTCTGTTCAGATTCTGCGCTCCAACACCCCACTGTGCCAGGACGTGTGGATTCAGTCTTTACTGCTCAGCCTACCTCGGCCTTGTGACTCTTTCCTGCTCCCCCTTCTCTATTTCTACCTTCTGTCACCTGACTTCGTGTGTGCCCAACCCACTTCTCTAAATCCACCACCCCTCGCCTGCCTAGAGTCTCCAGGCTCCGGGCTGGATGCTGCCCTCTACTGTACGTGGGTTGTGTGGTCAGTGAGGGTGTTGGTGTTCAACTGTTGTCCTACCTGCCTGGCTGCAGTTCCCTTTGTGGCATCCTGGTCGCAGGGACGCCACAGTGGCGTATGACGCGGCGATTTGGCAGCGACGCGGGAATGTTAATTTGCTTCCGGTCTGCACCAGGCAATTTCCGGAACGCAGGATCGCCGAACATTGCACGCGAGATCTCCGTGTGTGACAGGGCGACGGCGATGTGCAAAAAAGTGCCCGGAACGTGCGCGCTCACGTCAAATTGCCAACCATATGGCGGCGATATTGCTATGTGTGACGGTACCTTTAGCCTCTAAAAGTGCCTGTGCACCAAACTTGAAAATGTGCTTCGTCAATAATTATTGGGCAGTATGACTGTTCACGGCTCGATTTTGGAGCTCAGAGAAAATAACTATAATAACGTCTGATCAGCTCCGGCACTAAGAAAGAATCAAAAAAACATATAGGATGCTTTCCCAAAAAATAAATCTGCAAGTGCACTACAAAAATAGGGAAACAAGGCATGTTTTTCTTTTGTATATACTTTGTTTAGTACTTAAAGATGTTGAATGACATGTATCCAAATTGTATTCTGATTGAATGTTTTCTTTGTATATTTTTGTTTCAATACATTCAGTTAATCTTTGAAAAAGGTGGAATAGACTGCTGAAACGTTGGTGAAGATTTTTTTTAACTGTTTTCCTTGTATGCAAGAAAAGTGCAATTTGTTTTGGAAAAGCATCTTCGTCAAGAGTTGAGGGAAAGTGATGCAGACTTAAACTTGTTAACCCCTTGTTACCTGATTTAAAATCAATACAAAAAAGCATACAAATGAATTGAACTGGTATGATGCCAATACGCAACAGTAGGCATTAAGTGGTTAACTACTAATTATGTTTTTCACTGTGCTCCACTTACAACCTGAATTAGCCCAGCACTGCTTCAGATTATATAGCACTAGCTGTAGAGCCCAGCGTTGCCCGGACATATTAACTAAATTGTCTTAGTTATAGAATAAAACAGTGATGTCACAATAGAATTTTAGCCTATAACCTTCTGAGTCATGTCACTCTATTTGTGCGGCATTTTTGTCTCCTGAGTTCTACTTGTGGGTTTGCATTTGATTCATTCTATTGTGACATACACACAGCTATATGGAGGGCTATAAATCTGCATTATACTATATGGAGGGCTATGAAGCTGCATTATACTATATTGAGAGCTATGAGGTTTCATTAGATTATATGATGGGCTATGAGGCTGCATTATACTATATGGAGGGCTATGAGGTTGCATTAGACTATATGGAAGTCTATGAGACTGCATTATGCTATATGGAAGGCTAAGAGCTGCATTATATTATACGGAGGACTATAAGTCTGCATTATACTATATAGATAGCCCTGCCCCTAAAGGTGGTGGGTCCATGTGGAGATGCAGGCTGTGAGGTGAGCAGAGCTATGTGTATTGTATTCAATGTGTTCATCTGCACCTCCTGGTCCAAAAAAGCACCAAAACCATAACACGTCTTTTTGCTGCGGATTTCATACTTTTGTTGGTGCAATTTTGGCGTAAAATTGTATGCATTGTGTTCAATGTGTTTATCTGAATCTCCTGGCCCAAAAAAAGCACCAAAACCACAATATAGTTGAGCCCTTTTTATAAGATTTTACCTGGAAATAATAAAAAAAATTGATGTGGAGCTTCATTGTATTTTTGTGTGCCAGCCAGGTAGAGCAGGCAGGTACAGGCAGCCCCCTACCCCCAGCTGTCTATTTTTACCTAGCTGGAATCCAAAAATATAGGGAAGCCCTTTATTTTAATTATTTCATGATTTCATGAAATATTTTTTAAAAAATGACATAGGGCTTTGCCTTATTTTTGGTTTCAAGACAGGTACAATTAGGCATCTGGGGTCCTGGAGTCCTCAGCACAGGGTGGCCCATGCTTTTTGGGGCCTCTCTGCCCTCAGCTGCCCCAGAAAATAGTACATTCATAGAAGAACCATTTTCTGTTACTTTACCCCGACTTTTCCAGTGGCCCTGGTGACATTGGCACGCTGGGTAATAAAGGGGTTAATGCCAGCTTTCTATTGGCTGCTGGCACTAAGCCTGAAATTTATAATGTAAGCAGTAAAAAAAAACACAACACCAAAAAAAATGTAGAAACAAAATACAAGATAACCGTTTCCCATTTTTTAGTAACAAAAAACCCTTCCCTCCAACATAATCCACAGGTAACACCTTTAGCTCTCGTGCATATCTCTGTGAGCAGAAGCCCATGCTTTGTGACATCATCTGTGAATGGCTGTTGGTCCCCTCTACAGTGAAATGAGCAGCACCGGAAGTAGGACAGTGGGGCAGTGGGACACGGTAAGTATAATGCTGATTATTAACTGTTTTCTTCATTTTTACAGCTCCCCGTCCCCAAACCCGAACTGTAACACGGATTTCCAAGAAAGTCTGTATTGTAGATCTGTGCCTGAACACTAGGTGTTCGGTATGAACCTCGAACTGTACAGTTCAGATTTGCCCATCACTAGTGGTGACGTCACAGCCCACGTGAACCGCTGATTGCTTGATCCAGAATGTACAGATCTTGTGGTGCGCGAGAGACACCAGAGGCGCTAATCTGCGGTTGTGCAGTGTTGCACAACTCGCTCAGGTTAGTCCAACAAATAGCTTTTTCTCTCCACTTGACCACCTGGTATTACGCTAGGAGCGCCCCGCTTTCTCTTTTTTGTTTCCATACTTTTTTTTTTAAAGATCTTCATTTTTTTTAGAATAATTTTGTACACTCATTTTTCCAGAACTGTTCTTTGTCAATATCACCATAGATCAAGTCAATGCCTCTATAAAATATATTTCGTTTTTTCATTCTTTCCTGCATACAGATACATAATGAACATATGAATGCTGGATCTGTTAACTTACTTTCAAAAGAGGGGAACTGTACGATTCTGTAGTTTAACTCTTCACCAGTAGAAATGTATGTCATCTACAACCTTCACCAGTAGAAATGTATGTCATCTACAACCTCCATGTCTAAAAATGGGGCAATCAGGATCATTGTTCACAATCAAAAATAAGCAATTACGATTTGTTTATTAAACGCTGAATCACCTGCTTTTCAGAATTATTCTATATACAGCGGGGAAAAAAAGTATTTAGTCAGCCACCAATTGTGCAAGTTCTCCCACTTAAAAAGATGAGAGAGGCCTGTAATTGACATCATAGGTAGCCCTCAACTATGAGAGACACAATGATAAATCAAATCGTGAAAATGACATCGTCTGATTTGGAAAGAATATTTTTTCATATTTTGGTGGAAAATAAGTATTTGGTCAAAAGTTCACCTCTATATCCTTAGTTGGCAATGACAGAGGTCAAACGATTTCTGTAAGTCTTCACAAGGTTGGCACACACTGTTCCTGGCATGGTGGTCCATTCTTCCACGCAGATCTCCTCTAGAGCAGTGATATTATAGGGCTGTCGCTGGGCAACATGGACTTTCAACTTTCTCCAAAGGGTTTCTATAGAGTTGAGATCTGGAGACTGGCTAGGCCACTCCAGTACCTTTAAATGCTCCTTACGAAGCTACTCCTTCATTGTCCTGGCGGTGTGCTTGGGATCATTGTCATGCTGAAAGACCCAGCCAAATTTCATCTTCAATACCTTTGCTGATGGAAGGACGTTTGCACTCATGGCCCCATTCATTCTTTTATGTACACGGATCAGTCATCCTGGTCCCTTGGCAGAAACACAGCCCCAAAGCATGATGTTGCCACCCCCATGCTTCACAGTAGGTATGGCCTTTTTTGGATGCAACTCAGCATTCTTTCTCCTCCAAACACGACGAGTTGTGTTTGTACCAAACAGTTCTACTTTGGTTTCATCTGACCATATGACATTCTCCCAATACTCTTCTGGATCAACCAAATGCTCTCTAGCAAACTTCAGAAGGGCCCGGACATGTAATGACTTAAGCATGGGACACGTCTAGCACTGCAGGATCTGAGTCCCTGGCGGCATAGTCTGTTACTGATGGTAGCCTGTGTTACGTTGGTCCCAGCTCTCTGCAGGTCATTCACTAGGTTCTGTGGCGCCCCGCAACGAGTGCATCACAAGAGTGTATTGCAGCCCAGACTGAAGCTGTAATGTGCTTTGACTAAGCAATGACAGGTTAACTCAGAGCTCCATACCCTACATGCACATTAGAATAGAGGACCAATAAGGTCCTGGTGGGTGGAGTGTAGAGGTAGTGTGTAGGAGAAGTAGTCTGCAAACACAGGACACAACAGTGAGCCTCTGCAGAGAGAAACAAGAACAGCAACGTAGGAGCGGGGGCTCTGCACAGTTCCGTGCGGCAAACGGGCCACCTCCGGTCGGTGTCAATGCTTGGCACCCTGAAACCGGACCCTGGGCAACTACATACGGGTCAAAACAGCACCGTGCCCGAATACAGCCGGTCTACTGGTACTGAAGCTAGTAGTTGTTCAGCACTGCTATGCGAACCAGGAGTGGAGGGACCTCTTTACAGGAGCACCTCACCACCGCCGCACACACAGTCATCTAGCCAGCAGAGTACCCACCAAAAGGACCCAAGGCTCCCCACAAATCCGGCCAGAATTCCCCGGTAGGGCAATTGAAGCAGCCTCCTTGTACCCGATCTGGCATTCCTGGGCGACAACGGCAACACAAGTTAGTTAGAATGGAGGAACACTGCGGAGCTCTGAGAAACACTGGTCATTGCTGAGTCCACCCGGTCCGTTACCTGTTGACTGTATGCCATGTATCACCTGCTGGTTACAGTAAAGTACCCATTACAGAGACTTTCAGTGTCCGTGCTTCCTTAAGAACTGTCTATCTCCGCACACTAAGGTAACCGCAGCTGCCTCAGAACATCTTTTGCAGCTTCTGGCTCCGGGGATCATTGCTCAGCCTGTGGGGAGCGTTCCATCTTGCTGCATTCCATCCCCCGAAGGCCCTGTAGCGCCGGTATCGTTACCGGAACTCTCATAGGTGGCGTCACAAAACAATTTAACCCCTAAACTGTTCAACCAACAACGTCTTTATTGATCTGGACCACCGGGCCCCACTACCGGCATGAGCGGTCTATCCGTGGCAAGGAGGAAGAAGGAAATGCCTGTCCCTCGGAGTCCCGGCCACGGTGAGTCAGTTCTCCCGAGTGGTTCGGGGATTTTTGCTCACCATTCTTGAGATCATTTTGATCCCATGCGGTGAGATCTTGCGTGGAGCCCCAGATCGACGGAGATTATCAGTGGTATGTCTTTTATTTTCTAATGATTGCTCCCACAGTTGATTTCATCACACCAAGCTGCTTGCGAATTGCATATTCAGCCTTCCCAGCCTGGTGCAGTGTTACAATTTTGTTTCTGGTGTGCTTCAACAGCTCTTTGGTCTTCACCATAATGAGTTTGGAGTGTGACGGTTTGGGGTTGCGGACAGGTGTCTTTTACACTGATAACAAGTTCAAACAGAGGCCAGTACTGCAGGTAATGAGTGGAGGACAGAGGAGCCATTTAAGGTACCATCACACGACGCCATATCGCCGGAGATTTGGTTGGCAGTTCCCAAATTCGGCGATGTGGAAACCACATCGCCTGTGCATAGTGGCGTGTGACTGGGCGATTCTATGGTAAGAAATCGCCGGTGGAGTGTCGCCTGATGCCCTGCACTGCAGAGAAATCAGGCGTCATCCACCAGGCAATTTCAGTGCATGGTGGCGGGTGACAGGGCGAGGGCGACATACACATTGAAAGAAATCAAGTAGGCATGCTTGGATGTTGTATTTTTCGCGTCACATCTGCGGCAATTGGTGGGTGATACTGCGTTCCGTTTGGCTGGCCATATTTTTGATAGGGTTACATTTGGAGTTGCAACCTCTCTCTTTAATGTTGGGGCTACAAGACGATTTTACAAGTAACATACCGGTAGTTCCCACAACCAAAGGAGGTCGCATAGTGACCCTAATGGTACCTTTACACGCCGCCACAACAGGATGGATACAACCCGCTACAGGCTACAAATGTAGCTTGTCGCGCCAATATGGCCCGTAGTAGCGGCGTCTGAAGACGGGACGACACAGCCGGCTACAGATACATCTGTATCCGTGCACTGCCCATAAACAGATGGCAACAAAGCCGATTGTAGCGAGCTGTATCGGCGTGTAAAGAAGGAACAGAAGGGTTGTTTCTACACCATGCTATGTAGGTGGGGCGTGACACAGGGTCCGGGTTTCCGCGCCCCCTTCAGCGATCATTGGAGGAAGCTCCTGCGTTGCGATTGGTTGTCGCCACACAGGGCGGCATATTTAAGGAGCTGACGAGTCACACTACACAATTGCTCGAGCGTCAAGTATTAATCTGCCTCCTGCGATGCCTGTCCAATCATGGTATTTTTGCTTTCTCCTATCAGCGTACGGACGTCTCGTAATCCACAATTGGAGCACGCCTATGTGCTGTCCCTGCTGCACCAGGTACGCCCATAGTAGCTGGTTGTAGCGGTGTGTAAATGAGCTACAGATGGCTACTTGAGACACCCGGCGATGTATCTAGCTGTAGATGTAGCGTAGCGCACCTTGTGGCGGCGTGTAAAGAGGGTGCGTTTCCCGTTTGTAACCGTTTGGGCGTGCTCGTGCACGTGAAGTAGCCGTTGGTATCCATCCTGCAGTGGCGGCGTGTAAAGGTACCATTAGGGTAGACCTGCAGCAAACATGTCTCAAAAAATCTGACTGGGTCCAATTTTTGTGCTTTGCCTGTTGCGGTCATGTTACCTTGGGGTTGCAATGCAAACCATTTTACTAACATCGCCATGTAGTCCCAACCTAAGTCCTCTGAAGGCTCAGGACACCCTTTGTGAGCCAGAGTAGAGAACTAATTTTATTAGGACTAAAACAAAACCTCTCTTTCAGCAGCACCTCTAATATTAAAGTGTTTTTTCTGGTTTCATCGCTGAGTCTCTGCACCTGCTACTTGTGTCTGTTATTATCTGTAGTGCTGACAGCACATCAACAATACACTGGAACGTGGATCGCCTGCGGATTTAAGTGGCATTTATACATCGAACAGGGTGAGCTGTATCACAAAATCATTTTCTGTTAATAAAAATGTAGGGAAATGTGTCTTTTTTTTAGCCTTGGACAGCTTTATCAAATTTTGGAAAGTAGGTGGGGCATAACCACAAGGGGCAGGCTGAGCACAATTGGCAAATATATTATAACACAGAAGTGGTGTAAATTACGACAGAAATGTACTCCAACCCCTAAGTGATTTTCATGTCTTATGACTGTGAGTGGTAGAGATGAGCGAACCTATTGAAGTTCGGGTTCAGGCGATGCAGACGAACCTTTTTGGTGCACTGTTCGTGACCCTGAACTTGACCTGATCCTCAATGGAAGTCACTGATTGGCAGTTAAGCTTTCCAGCCACATACAGCCAGCCATAAGTAAAACACCTCTGGGGGTGAAAGGGCGGGGGTTTTTTAAAATAATTTTGGACACACTCTACACCCAAAAACTGTACTTTTAAGCCCAGTGCGAGCCGATCAAATACTACACATGGCTCACACTGGGCCAAGCACCAACTGTACCTGACCACAGCGATGCTCGCTCCAGTGCTTTGCAATCGTAAAGCATCCGAATTCCGAACCCAAACATGTTTGTTGGGAACACTGGGAAGTTCGGCGAACCGAACCGCACCCTGAAAGGTTCCCTGATCTCTAGTAAGTGACAGCTCAAAGACGGGCAAAATTCATTAGGGGTTACATGCTTCTTAATGCATATGGCAGATCTTACTCCTGCACACTCTTCATCAACACTGGTGTGCAAACTTTGTAAGTTAGGGCCACCATGTGCTCATTTTTTGCTATCAACAGAGCTGTGTGGTGGCTTGTTCTTTTCAAATAGGCTGATATTTTCATGATTACTATACAACTTCTCCATTGCCTTGTACCTGAACATGAACCTGATCACCCATATAATAGAGAGTCCATGGGTTTTTGTATACTGAATACATTATATATAGAATTGAGAAAAAAGATTTGCATTAACATTGGTCCAGAGGCCAAATTTTACTTGATAAAGAAAATGATAAGCTATTAATATCGATAATTTGCCAATATGTTCTATTACTTGTTATATGCCAGCCATATATCAGCTTTAATAAAATCATAATTTGTTTCAGCTAAAAGAAACCAAGATGCCACTTGTAGGTATTGTTAGAAAGTACTGTAAGATGTTGTTCTATAGATAAGATGTTCTCATAGAAACAAGACACCTGGAGGTCTCTTACGACAAAATTATCCTTGAAAACAAATGGTTTGTTTTAGTTATTAATTCTTTAAATATTACTAATATTTCTGCTATTTATGACATGCCTATAAACTCCACGGCCACGAGTCAAATGTTTTATTTTAATACTGTCACTGATTGCAACAGGTCAGACACCTCTCACATATTCATAGTGTTTTTCTTTACCCTTTTATATGTTATAGCCATTTTTATTGCAGTTTTTATTGTAAATAACTTTCCTTTTTATTGAAATCAACTGTGAAGACTGGATCTTTGATAGATTTTCCACATCATAATCCATGGATGACGGACCAGAGCACTGCACTATCCTCCTACTACCTCATCATCCCCAACACCTTTTCTACTTAATAGACCTGGGAGACGTGCTCATTATTCCATAATGAAATGATGCTAAGTGGCCCAGTAGTCCAGGCAGAAGGAGGCTCAAAGTGGTTTGGTCTAGTGGCAATGGACTAACAACATGACTGCTGGCACTGTTGACCTTGTCATCTTAGTTGTTATAGGTGGTATATAGTGCTTGCCATCATTACCAAACAGATTGAACCAGGATTATTCCGACCACAACACCTTAGACTAATCTGTCTCTTTCCATTGGCTGTGTTCTTTGGCAAACCCAAGTTGGACCTTCCGGTTCTTTGCAGGGATGAAAGTCTTCTTGGCTATAACTTGTACATTCAACCCTACTGCTCTTAGTCATCGCACCAGTTTGACGACTCAGTTTGACCCCATATTCTTTGTTCATTTGACACTTGACTGTGAGAACAGTTCATTCCATAGTCACCACTATTTGGCTTTTGCTTGACTTCACTCTCAGCATGATAAGCTTCCTGACATCTGGTGATAAAATCGGTTTTGTCTTTGCCATGTTATAACCAAAAAAGAAAAAGGTTTGGTACCGTGTTAGCCAGTTGAGAAAATGTTGATTGCTCTCAGTGTGAGAAACAAGATACAAATCTTGTAGTTGTGAAACCTTTTAATGGCTAACAAAAATATTATAAATGATGTTATAAGGCGAGCTTTCGAGACGACTCAGGTCTCTTCATCAGGCATGGTATGCATAGATGTGCGGTACATTTTGGTATCTTCCATTTCATTAGAAGAAAAAGGTTTGATACCATGCCTGATGAAGAGACCTGAGTCGTCTCGAAAGCTCGCCTTATAACATCATTTATTTTATTTTTGTTAGCCATTAAAAGGTATCACAACTACAAGATTTGTATCTTGTTTCTCACACTGAGAGCAATCAACATAACCAAAAAAGACACACACAAAAAAAATTGTAGGCAAAATTAGACTACCCATGACAAAATATGCAAAACATTTGGTCCATCAAATGTGGAAAACTAACACATAAAGTGATAAAACAATGTCAAACACAATTTTCATCCTCAGAGCTAACAACCATTTGGTTTCAGGCTACTAAAATCTCCAGGAAAATGGGATCACAGCCGGTATCAGACTGGGCCGTCGGGGGCCCACCAGAGGATTCTCCGGTTCTCCTGTGCACCATTCCGGGCCTGATCACAGCAACCAGACAGAAGTAATCACACTTTTGAAAAAAATGCAAACTTTTGGTCTCCACTGTACATCTGACAGGCTGGTCTTTATCGGGTCTCCATGACTATAGCTTCTGTAACCTGTCAGTGTCTATACCATAGTTAGTAAATTAGGGAACATATAAAGTTTACAGTTTTGGGCAATATAATCGTATAATAGGGTTCACAGACTCAATATATAATCTACTGTAGAGAAACTCTCTCCTTTATAGGGAAGTATTTAATCTTTAAAGTGAGGGCTAAGAGCCTGCGGGAGCAGAGGAGTAAATGGTCCCTGATCTGTACAAATATTTGGCAGGGTCTTAGAACTGTTATTCTTATCCATGTAGCAAGCTTGGCGTGCTGTCTGTCCCAAATGAATTGCGGCTTAATTTTTATTATGTTTAGGCCCTTGCTCTTCCCTCGTCTGACGGCCTCACTTGTCACATTCTCGTCTCCCGTGCTGTTTGTCATACCAGCGATTCTCATATACTCATCACTGGTTATTTTTAGCTGTGTTCTCCAGTCTAAATAAAAACCGTACATGGGGATTAAAGCCCCACCTCAGTTTTGAGCGAGTCCACATGTACGGTATTAGCTATAAATGCAAGCCCAGCAGGCAATCTAGAGATGACACAATGGATTCAACTCTTTCATGCATCCTTATATATTAACCCTATAAATAAAGTTATAAAAAGAGTGTTTGATGGAAGCTCCACCACCTTTCCACCATGTAGTAACCTTGACATTCAACAATCATTATATTTGTATCTTGATTGACTGCTGGAGACATTGCTGAAATGCAAGGCATTATGTAGGTATCATGTGCTTAAAGGTCATGCTAATGAAGAAACCTGGCCAGTCCTCAAAATATACTATAAGATCTGATTTGGAATAAGACTAAAGATGATGGATTCTTGATTCGTTACGAGATGCTGAGGTCATTCTGGAAGCGTTATACAACAGGTGCACTGCTCTGTATTAAAGGAAGACTCGTACAAGTCTGTTACCGACAAATCTAAAGGAAATGACATCATCCTTTGTGGATTTTCTGGAAGAGAGTAGGTTTCACAGAGTGATTATTTTAATCTGCTCTAGGATAATGAGCCATCTGTGCTGTGCACGGCTTAGCAGTAAATCTATATGGTACTCACTAGTCTCTGGGCCCTTGGCTCTGTTCCTTTCTTCCGCTCTGTCAGGCTGCCTCTGTACTGGGTTACTCTGGTAAGTCAGCACACTATTCTAATGTCTTCATCCCGGGGCTTTGAAGGCTGGCTCGGGCAGCTGCTGATGCCTGAGTATTGAGGTAGTACAGTCTTTTGATACCACATGCTTGTCAAGACTTTAGCCTTACCTCCCACCCGGCTCAGCCCCGGCAAGGCGTCTATGTTCAGCTACCACCTTTTATTACCAAGCTTGGTCCAGCTTTTGTAAGTGTTGTCCATCCACACCCACAATCCTACTGAATCAAGATTTCACTTAATTAACTCCTCTTAACCATTCTTGGTGCTGTTTACAACCTTCTCTGCTATCAAGGTGCCCACTAATTAACCTGCCTCTTCTAATAAAGTACCAGATAGCCAACTCCTCGCAGCTTTGCTTGGTGTTATTCACTCTTTCATCTTTGCTATCAAGGTATCTAATAATTAATATGTTTCTGCTGTTCTGTTGCTATTGTTGTAGCTGTTTTGTTCTAATTTAAAGTCAGATTATGAGATCACCAGTGAGGCCAAATTATGGGACTAGGCCCTTTTAGTCATAGTGCTAAATGAAAAAGTGCTAAGAAAAAGAATGCACAACGGTCATGAGCATTAACAATTCTATTTATTGAGCAGTTTTCTTATTCCATTTACAGACAAAAATAGTTCCCATTGGAAGTGTCCAGCAGCCGCACCCTACTCAGAATTTTTTAATAAACAATTTGAACTCAGCTAACCAACTGCTGCTCACCATGATCTATGGTTATAGAATCCTCCTCACTAGATGAGCCATCTAGATAGGTTTCCCATCCAACTGTCTACACTCCACAGTCCAGTACAATACAAAACTATTTGTTCAGGCTTCATTCTAGGCCTAGAGGGTAACCAGTCTCTATAGGCCCAATGGCATTCTCTTTACTTCGCTATAGAGCTTAGCAATGGCCTCCCCAAGTGTACATTTATCTCTACTAACCACACTGGTTCCCCACCAGACTAGTCAGGGCCGTATTTGGAGTTCCTGTCGCCCTAGGCACTTTCAGCATTGCGCCCCCAGATCAGTCAGACTAAGCGTATGTGCACACAGCATTTTATTTTTCAGGCAGATCCGCTCAGTATTCCGACTGAAAACGTAAAATGTAAATGCTAAAAGGAATGAACTCATGCACGGCAATGTAAAAACGGATTGCTGTTCATATGTTCAGTCTTTTGAAGTTTTCCTTTTTAACTGTGTGTCCTATCTTTTATCTGAATACCAGCACTCAGGGGCTTCACAGATGTCAGTGCTCATAGCCTTCAGATAGTAGTTAGACCTCCATACACAGGAGACTAAAGTTGGCTAAACCTGCAAGGACAGTCTAATGTGTAAGGGAGCTCTAACAGTCTAGCTGATGATTGGTCAAGCGAAATAAGGATCCAGCGTGTCCGATTACAGGCTGTAGATCCTTTAGTCCTCTAAGTGATAAGCTGCAGCCAGAGACGTCTAAGGCCCCTTTCCCATCAGCGGTTCTGTCCGAATCCGGCCGATCCGGCAGATTTGCTGCATCTGCCACCTAACGGCCGACTTGCGGTGCACTTACGGCAAGCCCCCATTTATACTCTATGGGGCTTGAGGCAATTGCGTTTTTGCCACAATCCAGCAAATCCGGCAGTTGCGTCCACAAAATAAACACGGTTAGCAGCGTTTCTTTTTGCCGCAGCAAGTGCCAGATCTGCCGGATCCGGCGCCATCTCTGGATCGGCCGGACACATCAGCAAACCGCTGATGTGAAAGGGGCTTAACAGCAGTTTCCATACAGTATACAGGAACACTGGGAAGAATGAGTGCTCCTGTATATGGGAGAGCCGAGCAAGCTCGCTGCCAGCTGAGCGATCGGACACCTATGCTTTCGGGCTTTAGTCAATTGTTTGGCTGACATTCAGCTGTATTTTTAGTCAAGCACACTTACCCTATAATGTTTTAGGATCAAGTCTGTTAAGTTAAATATTACAACATCCACATGACTACATCACCAGAATCACTGGCAATACAATAGCACATCACTAGAACCCCTGTCAGTATATCACCAGAACCACTGTCAGTATATCACCAGAACCATTGTCAATACAGTAATACATCACCAAAAGCAGTCAATACATCACCAGAACCCCCATCAATACAACAGTACATCACCAGAACCACCGGCAATACAATAATACATAATCAGAACCACTGGCAATACATCACCAGAACACTACGTTCCCTATATAAATGTGTATGCAGATTAAATGTCCCATACTGCTCATCCTACTTCCACATGCCCATACTGTTCATCCTCCTCCCACATGTCCCATACTGTTCACCCCCTATATGTCCTATGCAGCTCATCCTCTATCCATATGTTCCATACAGCTCATCCTCACCCCCATGCTTATCCTCCCCCCGTATGTCTCATGCAGCTCATCTTTCCCCCATCCCCCTCCAATGTTCCACATAGCCTCTCCCCTCCCATGTTCCACACAGCCTCTACCCTCCCATGTTCCATGCAGCCTCTCCCCATCCCTCATCCATGTAGCTTCTCCCCCCCATGTTCCATGAAGCTTCTCCCCCATCCTTGCAGCTTCTCACCCACGTTCCATGTAGCTTCTCCCCCACATTCCATGTAGCTTCTCCTCCCCATCCATCCATGTACCTTCTCCCTCTATCCCACCATCCATCCATGTACCTTCTCCCACATCCACCCATCCATCCATGTACCTTCTTCCCCATCCACCAAACCATCCTTATGCCTTCTCCCCATCCATCCATGAACCTTCTCTCCATCCATCCATGAACCTTCTCCCCCATCCATCTTCTCCCCCTTTTCCATGCTTCCCCCCCATCCAATCATCAATCCATCCATCCATTCCGTTCTCCCCCCTTTTCCATGCCACCCCATCCATCCATCCATCTTCTGCCCCCTTTTCCAGGCTACCCCCTCCATCCATCCATCCATCTTCTGCCCCCTTTCCATGCCACCCCCCACCCATCCATCCCGTTCTGCCCTCTTTTCCAGGCCGCTCTATCCATCCATCCTGTTCTGCCCCCTTTTCCAGGCCGCCCCAGCCATCCATCCATCCATCCCGTTCTGCCCCCTTTTCCAGGCTGCCCCCTCCATCCATCCATCCCATTCTGCCCCCTTTTCCAGGCCACCCCATCCATCCATTAATCCATCCTGTTCTGCCCCCTCTTCCAGGCCGCCCCATCCATCCCATTCAGCACCCTCTATACCACATTTGCCTCCTCTTCCAGGCTGCTCTATCCATCCACCCATCCATCCCATTCTGCCCCCTATTCCAGGCCACCCCATCCATCCCATCCTGCCTCCTCTTCCAGGCCGCCCCATCTATCCATCCATCCCATTCTGCCTCCTCTTCCAGGCCGCCCCATCTATCCATCCATATATCCCATCTTGCCCCCTTTTCCAGACCGCCCCATCCATCCATCCCATTCTGCCCCCTCTTCCAGGTCACCTCATCCATCCATCCATTCCATCCATCCATCTATCCCATTCTGGCCCCCCAGGCTGCTATCTTCGGCTGTAACAGCTCCTTGCCTGACTCCCTGCTCTTGATCCCTGCTCCCGACACCCGGCAGCTTCTTCCTCTGCAGCTCCCGGTCTCCCACTCGTCGGCACCTGGCACCAGGCACTCGGCACCCGCCACCAGGCAGTTTCTTCCCGTGCGGCTCCCAGTTTCCCGCTCGCTGGCAACAGGCAGCTTCTTCCACTGCGGCTCCCGATCTCCCACTCGCTGGCACCAGGCATCTTCTTCCTCTGTGGCTCCCGGTCTCCCACTCGCCAGCACCCAGCACCAAGCACCCGACACCCAATCTCCCGCTTGCTGGCGCTGCAGAGCTGTTGGCAGTGTAACGTCATCATCATGCTCATGACCTCTGTGAGCACCACACACCAGGGTCAGGAAGCTGAATGTAGCTTCCCCCACCCCGGAAGTGCCGGGGCACTCACACACTCACTTGTAACCGTGTCTTAAAGACGCAGTTACAAGTTTATGTGGTGCCCTCCTCCAAAAACTCTCCGGATTTTGTGCAGAGTTTGGAGGAGACGCCCCATCCATCCCATTCTGCCCCCTACATCCCATTCTTCCTCCTCTTCCAGGCCGCCACATCTATCCATCCATTCATTCCGTTTTGCCCCCTATACCAGGCCGCCCCATCCATCCCATCCTGCCTCCTCCTCCAGGCCGCCCCATCCATCCATCTCATTCTGCCTTGTCTTCCAAGCTGCCCCATCCATCCATCCCATTCTGCCGTCTCTTCCAGGTCGCCCCATCCATCCATTCTATCTATCTATCTATCTATCTATCTATCTATCTATCTATCTATCTATCTATCTATCTATCCCATTCTGTCCCCCACCCAGGCTGCTATCTTCAACTGTAACAGCTCCTTATCTGACTCCATGCTCCTGATCCCGGCTCCTGGCACCAGGTAGCTTCTTCCTCTGTGGCTCCCAGTCTCCTGCTCACTGGCACCAGACACCCAGTCTCCCACTCGCTGGCGCTGCAGAGCTGTCGGCAGTGTGACGTCATCATCATGCTGCCGACCTCTGTGAGCACCGCACGCCGGGGTCAGGAAGCTGAATGTAGCTCCCCTGACCCCAGAAGCACCGGGGCGCTCACACACTCACTTGTAAACCATGTCTTAAAGGCGCGGTTACAAGTGAATGTGGCTCCCCCTCCCTCCTCCAAAAACTCTCCAAATTTTGTGGAGAGTTTTGAGGAGAGTGGAAAATTAAAAAAAAAAAGTTAAATTTTCCTCCTTATGCTGCCCCCTGACAGCCAGCGCCCTGGGCACGTGCCCACACATGCCTAATGGCAAATACGGCCCTGAAACTAGTCATTAGTCATTCCATTATCCCCAGCAGGCTCACGCATAGCTAACCATACAGGGTGACAATGCAATATCAAAGAATAATCAAATTTTCTCCCAAGAAAATGAATTAAATGCACCCAGCAACACCTTATATGACCATATACCACGAATAGCTGGTAGAGTATCGTACATATAGGAGTTATAGCATATACTCAAGGCGTAAGCTGTAACAGTTTAGAATATAAAGGTTTATATCCCATTCTGACATTCCAAACTAAATTGAGAGTAAATGGACCCCCCCTTAATAATAGAGGGATATTAGATAGATTCACCTTGTATGAGGTTCACGTGTAATGCGTGGGGAGCGCCCTCTCCCTCTTCTGCTTGAACCTTGACTGAGCCTTTGTAAATCCGGTATACACTGGTACTATATCTCCCAGGTCACTTATATTACGGGTTATCTCTATGGTAGCTGATTGTGCCTGCATTCTAGATATGGGTAGCTGAATCCTTCAGCTTAACTTGGGATTTAAAAAGGCTCAAATGAGCTCTTTACACTAGTTTGGACTGTGAACCTTATACCAGGTGAATCTATCTAATATCCCTCTACTATTAAGGGGTGGTCCATTTACTGTCAATTTAGTTTGGAATGTCAGAGTGGGACATAAACCTTTATATTCTTAACTATTACAGCTCATGCCTTGAGTATATGATATACCGTAACTCCTATATCTTCGATACTCTACCAGCTATTCGTGGTCTATGCTCATATAAGGTGTTTCTAGGTGCATTTGATTCATTTTCTTGGGAGAAAATTTGGTTATTCTTTGATAGATACCCCAATTGGTGATCATTATAATTTATGTAGAGTCCTATGTGCCTAATTTGTTATCCCAATATCTGTATACTGCCATATATATGAAAAGGTTGTTGTATATATTTACTTACTGTTCATTATTTGCCTTGCTCAGACAAGCCGAAGAGGGTTACCTACTAATATATTGCTAATTGGATGTTGTATGTGGCTATTTGAGGCCAATTTTAAATGCTTTTAAATGTTTGTGGAACTTATCTGTTTTTGATGCGTGTAATAAAATTGTTTCTTTGCCTTTGAAAAACAAATTGGAGGTTGTATCACTATTATTTGACATCTTCTTTGTTTCACTTTACAGGTTTAGATGGATGGATACTAAACGGGTTTCTACAATGAAGTCGGTTGCCATTCTGGGTATGCCACTCAGATGTAGAGCAAAGACACTTATTTTGTTGGGCAGGTCTCCACTCTTCTGCTAGGCTATCCATCTGCATGTGTCTGACCTCCTCTGGTAGGACGCAGACTTTTTTATGGATTCTGTCACATTACTGAGCATGCATTCCAATGGTGACCCCACACTGCCCTCTGACCCAGCCGTGTCACCAGCATTATCTTTTTAAGGGCACAGGCCAACCCTCTCTTACAATGAGCACCACCATGGAACTTTAAACTGCTTGCAGTGTCATTCTATCAGGCATATCTGTTTCTTCCCAAACTTTACAGTCACTCTCATCACTCATGCAGCATACATACTAATTGTCACGGGTAACGTTCCACTGCACTACAGTTGCAGAAATCACATCATATTGGACAACATGACATTTAACTTTACTAGAAGGGCCTTAGTCAGCACAGAATGACTGTTCAGACCAAGCACAGGCACTCGGTGCAGCATGGCAGAGCCAAACATTCAAATACACCGTCTCACCTACTTGTTTTCCATCTATCTCCATCCTTCTCTTGTCAGAACTGTCAATCACAGAAGAGGAGAGGGTGGAGATAGAGGGAAAACAAACAGATGGGAAGATGAACTTAAAGCGTAATCGTTGTTTTAATTTTTATTTCATAAATCAACAGTACACATGAAAATAAGCAACTTTGTAGTATACCTTATCAGAGAAAAATGTATGTTGCTCATCCTGGACTGAGATTTCATTCTCAAAATTCTCAATTCTCAAATCTAAAATCAGTCTTCAATGAACACAGATTTTTATATTACCAAGATAGGAGATGGCAGATGCTACTGACAAGATTTGATTGTAGAAGGGAGGAGGGAAAAGCTGGAGGCAGAGGGAGGAGCTACAGGTAGAAGGATGAGCTAGAAGCAGAGGGCCGAGCTAGAGGTAGAGGAAAGAGCTAAAAGCATAGGGAGAAGCTAGAGGTAGAGGGAGGAGCTAGAGTAGAAGCTAGAGGCAGAGAGAGGAGCTATAGGTAGAGGGAGGAGCTAGAGGCATAGAGAGGAGCTAGAGGCAGAGGAAGGAGCTAGAAGCAGAGGGAAGAGCTAGAAGCAGAGGGAGGAGCTAGAGGCAAAAGAAGGAGCTAGAGGCAGGGGGAGGAGCTATAGATAGAGGAAGGAGCTAGAGGTAGAATCTAGAGGCAGAGAAAGAAGCTATAGGTAGATGGAGACGCTAAAGGCCAAGGGAGTGGCTAGAGGCAGAGGGAGGTGCTATAGGTCGAGGAAGGAGCTAGAGGTAGAATCTAGTGGCGGAGGAAGGAGCTAGAGGCAGAGGGAGGGGCTAGAGGCATAGAGAGGAGGTAGAGGCAGAAGAAGGAGCTAGAGGCAGAGGGAGGAGCTATGGAGGAAGGAGCTAGAGGCCGTTCTCCTTCCATCTCTGCCATCTTTCTGCATAGAATCTTATAAATTCTTGTGAAGAAAGCAAGACTCTACTGGTGACATTTAAGGGATGCGCAGGTAGGTTTCAAAACCACAATTGTGGACACCACTATATATCATACCACGATGAGAGACATATGATATTCTTAAGGTACCTTTACACACTGCCACTGTGCCTAGCAACAGGTATCAACCGCACGTGCACGAGCACGTTTTTGATGGTGGATACCGATCGCTGATGCCGCATATACACGCCGCCATTGCGTTGTCAACTGAAGGTATCTTTGTTCCCCGGAAGTTCCGACAGATCCTGTGGATAACTTCCTGTAGAATACCTTCGCTGCTTCACATGCCGCTACCACAAAGGAATATGGGCTTCCATCTTTCGCGCCACAAGTACATAGGCGTGACAAAGTTGTGTATTCCGTGATGCTAAAACGCTGATTGGACAACGCAATAGTGTCATGATTGGGCAGCCTGCGCAGGAAGGCTGGCTAATACATGACGCCTTTGCAATTGTGTAGTGTGAATGGATAGCTCTTTAAATATGGCGCCCTGTGAAGGGACAGCCAATGGAAACACTGACTGTAGACCCCACCAATGATCGCTGATGGGGCACGGTATCCAGCACGCTGTGGCACGCCCCTGGGAAATCACTAGGCGACGCAAAATCCTTCCCTGCGCCCCGTTTAGACGCCACTACCATGGCAATTGTGCCTTTGTGTTGCCTTTGGTTTTTGAGCACGGCTCAGCAACAGGTATCTGAGTCAACTGCAGGACACCGGGAGGAATTTCCCTATTTACACGCCGCCATTTCGTATCAATTTCATGGCAACAGGCACAATTATCCCCAATGCCAGGCAGTTGCTACCTTGCGGTGGTGGCATGTAAAGGGACCCTTAAAGAATACTGGTGCCACTATTGCGGCATAACCCTCTTAAAAATTAGATCCACACACTATAAACATAAACAACAGTGCTAAGTTAGTGACGAAGGTCATTTTGACCGAAACTGGTTTTTTTTTCTTACATTGAACTATTCTAATGAATAAATGTTCATTTGATTCACCTGATTTAGGGGTGCCTTGAGTATTTGGTCTTAGAAACTTATAAAAAAACAACTGCCAGCTCCCATCTCTGTAATAATAATCTGCATTCATTGTGAACAGATTTTACCGAGGAATTGAGAATTTTAAACTGAAAGATCTGCCCATGAGGGAAAATGACTGAATGTGTCTGATAAGATATATTACAATGCTTGCTTATGTGGCGCCCCCGATGGTCAGGAGTCACAACGGGGTATTACACTCATAAAAGCAGTGTAATTTTCCCCAACTGCAAGTGGATGCTGTGCTGGTGGGTGGGACCCATTCCTGCACTCCCACACTAGAATAGTGGTGGGAGGTTACTCCTGGGAGGGAGATATAGTCACCTCTAGGAGGAGTAGAAAAGTTAGTTAGTGAGAGACAGAGTTAGAGTTGGAGTCAAGGAGGAGTGTGGAGCGAGTCGGGAGGTCTAACAGGACAGCTCCAGGTTGATCCTGAGGAAAGATGAAAGGGCATTCCGAGGGGATCCTGAGAGAGGGTGCCTGACGCGTGAGTCTGGGCCCGAGAGAGAGCGACCATACTCCAGGGAGCTTCCCCAGTCCACCATAGGAACGCCGGAACCGAGGACATGGTCAGAGTCCAACTCTAAGGTCGTCAACCGGCTGCTGCGGTCTGTTCACTGGCTGCAGCACCCTGCCACACGGAGCGGTCCACCTGCTTCTTCACTGCGAGGGAGGGGAGCCCCTAAAGTGCCTTCAAGGACTAAATGGGTTTGTACTAATACTAGGTGTGGAAGAAAGGACACAGGTTTGTCAACTAAGGCATTCCACGGGTACCTCCATACCACCTGGCATCCACTTGCAGCCACCCGTAGGGCTACCTGTTTGTTTAACATCTCGCTGAACTGTGGACATTGTATTCTGCTGCTGACTGTTTACAGTAAAGTACCCGGGAGAGTTACTTTGCCTCCGTGTCTTTGTGCTACCAAAAATTCAACCTTTTTGCTTACAGCAACGCTGCCTCAGAGGATCAGCTCCACCTGTAGGGAGCTTTGCCATCCTTGCCACAATACCATTGTCCTCCGGAGGACTGTGGCGGCGCTGGTGACCCATCACCAGGTAGGTACTACAGGTGGTGTCACGAGACAACAAACTATTTTCCTTGTACATAACCCATTTTTGAAGTGTCACCCAGGCCACGGGCTCAGGCACCGCCACCTGTGACATTCAAGTGAAGCCCTCTGAGCCTGATACCCGAGTACCCTGCGGGCCTGGGGCTCGACACTTAATTTCATGTGCACTATTGAATTATGAAATTAAAATTAAAATGACAGTCACATTTTAAATGTTTCCTTTCTCAATGATGCAATGAGAACCTGCACTTGGTTTGACCAGTCATTCTGTAATGGCAGTCCTTTTAAGCATGATACCAACTAGAAGTAGTATTTAGGCTAGGAATATGCAGCAGTAGAGTATACAACATAAATTAGGGCCCTTTCACATCAGCGTTTTTTTTCAAATCGCGGCAGATGCGGTGAAAAAAACGTATCTGCCGCGATTACCGCATAGTGGCTGCACTTGCGGCATGGTTGCGGCGCGGTTGTGGTAAACGCCATACAAGGTATAGGCGGACTTGCGGCAGGTGCGGCAAGTGCGGTTTTGGCACTTGCGGCAGGTGCGGCCGCGAAAAAAACGCGGTCAGCCGCGGTTTTTTTCGCGGCCGCACCTGCCGCAAGTGCAAAACCGCACTTGCCGCACCTGCCGCAAGTCCGCCTATACCTTGCATGGCGTTTACCGCAACGGTGCCGCAAGTGCAGCCGGTATGCGGTAATCGCGGCAGATGTGGTTTTTTCACCGCATCTGCCGCGAATTTCAAAAAACGCTGATGTGAAAGGGCCCTTAGATTAACATACATTATGACAGTTGCATAATAATACATTTGCATAATGAAAATCTAGTTTGTTAATCAGATGATATACCCTCTCTAACAGGGTCAAGGGTAACCTATTGCAGCAACAAAACACATACTTATCCTAGATCAAGTTCTTAATTTTTGTAAGATGGTGGTGCACTCATTTTCAACCCTCTTAGGCATTTTTCACATCAGCGATTTTTGAAATTCGTGGCAGGTTTGCCACATCTGCCATGACGCATAACGGCTCACTTGCAGCAAGCTTGCAGCAAGCCCGCTATCAGATCCAGCAAAACCGCACTTGCCGCACCTGTCCACAAGTCCCATAAGGAATGAATGGGGCTTGCCGCAAGTGAGCCGTTATGCAGCAAATGCGGCAAAGCTACTGGATCTGCCACAAACGGGTAAAAATGCTGCTAAGGCTGCTTTCACACTAATGTTTTGTGAATCCAGGTGGATGCGGATAAGGCCTGCATCCCCCTCAGATTCCCCCTCAATGATGCAATTGGATGCATCCGCACTGGTATTATCACTGATCAGTGACAATATCGGCGCAGGAGCATACAGTTGCCTCCGGTTGCATACTTTTTTTTCCTGGATCCGGTTGTAAATGATACATCCTCTAGGGGGCGTGTCATTTAGAACTTTGTTCTGAGCATGTGCAAACCAAAAACCCAGATCTGGTGTCCGGATCTGGCGGCATCCGAAGTCTGCCGGATCCGGGTTGCATAGAGCCCTATTTTAAATTTATCTGCATTGTCCTGGATCTGGGTGGTCACAGTTTTTGACACGGAGACAAAAAATCCAACATTGTTGCGTTTTTGGTCTCAGGGAAAAATCTGTGATTTTGGTCTCAGGTGAAAAAGTAAAGAACTGCAGACCCAGTGAAAGTCAATGTAGCTGAAAATGAATTGGGGTGCATCCAGTTTAAGCTGGAATCACACTGATGCCAAAAAACAGCTGCGCGAAACGAGCCTTATATGCCATTTACACCTTCGTTTTTCTCATTCCAGCTTCTCATCTCCCACTCCTTCCAAGTCCTTGTGCAAACTTTAAGGATTATACTGTGTATTTTGTCATGTCCTTGGGAACTTAATCCATTTAGAGTGCACAAAATATAAAGGATGCGTCATGATCTCTGTACTAAATTTTTAACAGGACAAACAGTTTCACATAATTGCAGACAACACAGCATTTTACAGGACTTATAGCAAATTGGATTAACAAAAAAACATGAGGAGCTGTTGTGGTTTTCAACAGGATAACGTAGAGAAGGGCTCTGCCAAAGGAGTCTACCTCATTGTGGTCTCAAGCTTCAAAGTATTTTGGCCAGAACAGAAGTTTTTATTGTTTTTTGGGATTTGCAGGATCCAGAAAATTAACTTTGGAAACAGCAGTTTATTCGTTTAATCAGCATATACCACCTTGGTGTGTCTCTCCGATGAATTTTCTTTGGCCAATATTAGAAAGGCCTGCACATCGTTGGTCGTTCCTGTGGTATGCTTGGGATTTTGTGAGTTGTCGCAGTGCCCATTCAATCATTTTGGCATTGGAGCTACTTTACAATTTTACTGCTCTTCCAAATATTCATTGCTTGGGGATAACAGTTCTTGCCGTGCCTCAATGCCATCAAAGGCAGAAACAGTAGCTAGTTTTAGACTGCAATATCCTAAAAACATAGTGGCCCTAATTCATCAAAGGTTTTTCATAGAAAGTTACATTTTTTTTGAGCAATGTGAAGTTGTGCAATTACTTTGCGTCTTTTGGTGCTTTCACACCAATTTTCCTCAGCTCCGAGCTCGCCAAAATCAGGGGTGGGACAAAAGTGTGCAAGGGGTGTGACTATTTTATGATGAGATGTGGCGTTCCTTAAACCAGAAATCCTACTCCAGTGCTTGATTAGAATAAGCTTTGCTGTGAGGAAAATGGAGGCACGCACCACTTGTCACACACCCCTGATTCTTTAAGATGCATGCGTTTTTTAATAAATCAGGAGCTTCTGACTCCAGCACACCCCTTATCAATGCCAGCCTGAAGATTCTGGTCATAATGAATTGGGGCCGTTATCTTCTGGAATTTAGATAGCAAGAAAACTTTGTGATGACTTCTTTACTCCTATGGTAAGGATAACTAGCACTTATACACATCTGCATCGTGAGTTACACCTATTTGTGCAAATAGAGTCTCCAAAGCAGGGGAGTAAGAACCGTGGTCGCAGGGGTCGCAACTGAGACCGGGCCCAGAGGTACAGGGGCCCCGCGACGCACATCCATGTCACTGTGCGGCGATCTGCCCGGCCGGTCCCCAGGCCGCTGGAGGACTGGCAGGCACTGAAATATTAAAATTCTCCCAGCCGCTGTGTGTTGCACTGTGATGATGTCATGTGACTCATCATCGTCATCACAGTAAGGACACAGCTGCTGGGAGTGGTAAATGTGAGCTCCATCCAGGAGCCGAAGAGCTACAGCTTCTGGAGAGGGGAAGGGAGGAAGGGAGGGTGTGGGGTGTTATATAGGAGGCAGTGTGTGTGTGTCTGTCTGTCTGTGTGTGAGCTGTACAGGGGGCAGTGTGTGTGTGAGGGGCTGTACAGTGGGCAATGTGTGTGTGAAGGGGGTGTGGGTTTATAAAGGGGGCAGTGTGTCTGTGTGAGTGAGGCAAGTTATACAGGGGCAGTGTGTCTGTGCGAGGAGGGGTGTGGGTTTAAAAAGGGGGCATTATACTACATGGAGGGCTGTGAGGCTGCATTATACTATATGGAGGGCTATGAGGCTGCATTATACTACATGGAGGGCTGTGAGGCTGCGTTATACTATAATGGAGGACCATATATACCAGGATAAGGGCATATTCCAGGAGGAGGACCGTATATAGCAGGATGAAGGACTATAGTACATAATGAAGCGAAGGGTGGTCAATTCATGAGTCTTTATAGGATTTAGAATGTTACATGGGGCCCATACACCTGACCAATGTAGGCGCGGGGGCGGGGGGGGGGTTGGGGGCTGGGTCCAAATTTCACACCGGGGCCCTTTGGACTCTAGTTACGCCACTGCTCTTAAATCACCTGTAATCACATTATAAAAGAAGTTATGGAAATGTGGATGCACATTTACGAAACAAGAATTTCTTCCTGGATCCCATTATTATCACACTTCATAAATAATTGTTTTACTGTATTTCAGATGTAAGAAATTGCAGGAGGATTAAAGGTTATTATTTTTGGCTTGAGTGTAAAATTCAAAATTACTTTCCTAGTTAAAGCGCTCAATAAATTTACACTTTTTATGAAAATTCTTGATACCATATGAAGTACCACACCTATAACTTGTCTGACAATAAAAAAAGAGCAGAGGTTATATGTATAGGTGCAAAATGAAATGTGGCTGACTTTTCTTTTCTTTCGGAGGCTTGCTATGGGTCGTGCGGCGATGATGAACATGGAACAACTGTGAAAGTGCAAGGACATCTCAGTCACCACCAAACAACGATTAGTCACAGCCATTGCATTCTCAATCGCGTTGTATGGGTGAGGCATGGACTTTGACAAAGGGTGGTCAAAGAAAGATCGATACTTTTAAACTGTGGTGCTGGAGGAGACACCTACAAATCTCATGGACAGCCAAGATCACAAATAAGGCTGTTCTGGAACATGTCAATCCACAGACGTTCCTCGTAGGAAAAGTTATAAAACAGAAAGTGAATTACTTTGGCTATGTGATGAGAGCAAATTCCCTCAAGAAGGACTTGATGCTTGGTAGAGGTCGCGGAAGGTCTAAGATCCGTTGGCTGGGCACCATCATTAGAATGAACATCAGAGAACTGAAAGATGCTGTGGCAAACAGAGAAGCTTGGAGGAAAATGGTTCACATGGTATCCAATAGTCGGACACGACTGGGAAATTGGAATTAAAAATCATCAGGAAAACTGACATCAGTGCCCTTAATAGGCTGGTTATCTCCTGTTTTGGACAAATCCTGTTTTAGTTTGTGCTATGTACACTGACTGGGAGAAGGGTCAGCGGCCTTTCATCACTATCACAGGCAGCATGACAGTGTAAGTTCCAGCAACACCTTCATAATGAAGCTAAAGACAGATAATACACTTCCACCATTATATATGATCAGTTAAGCTCACCTCCTCCCCCTCCCTGTTTAGTGACCTCTGCACAGGACACAGAGCGAGTACACAATACTTTACCAATGAGTCAATGAGATATTTAGGTCCCAATTCATCAAAGCTATTATGCTAGAATTTTGGCATAAATCACTTTGAAAATCTGCTATTTTTCCACACTTTGGTGTTGCGCAAAACCATTGCAACGTTTGGCTTTTTTTATGCAAGCTTTCTGAAATTTTGGCAGAGTTGGCATGGGACAGGGCAGTACAGGGGCATGATGTCACAGCTCTTAAATTGTTTTTTTATCTGGTATTTTTTATTAATGAAAGACATTTTTCATAAACATAGTAACAATATTTACATACTATGTTACTTTGTAACGCCATGTGGCAACATTAAAGAGGACCTGTCACCCCCCTGACGCATTGGCAAACTAAATGCAGCACTGAATGCAGCATGTCTGAAGGGGTCCCCCATGGCTCTAGCCCCCCTGTAAGCTTTAAAAAAGACTTTAGAAACCTTACAGTTATGAGGTCACCTGGGTGGGATCTTATTAAGAGGTCCAGGCTGCTGGCACAATCCTCCCTGCCTTCTCCTTATCTGCTCCTCCCCCTCTATGTGTCAGCAGCTGCCTCCTCTTCTCCTGGGTCTGCCCTCCTCTTTCCATGCTATTTACCAGGCTCTTCCAGTAGCCCTGGTGGTGGGTGGCACTCTGGGTTATAAGGGGTTAATACCAGCTTTGTTTTATCACCTGGTATTATGCCTGAGATTCTTAATGTCAGGCCAAGTTAGACCCGGCTATTAACAATCTTCTGTGTATCTTCATAGGAGCACGGTGGCCCGCTCTGCTGTGCAGGCATGAGAATACGCCTGTCAATCAATGCCCATACACAAAAGGGACAGGAATTTCAAAAGAGCGGGGTGGCTATTCTAGACAGAGGGTGGCGAGGACCATATGGAGGGATATCTCCCAGACGTTTTCAGCACTACCGGTAATTACCATACAGCGCGGGACAGAATAAAAGTTCATTTCTCAGGTATGAAGGGGGATGTCTGGGAACATAGAGTGGTTACAGAAACCCCTATTAAAGCATGTCATAGATGGTGGGCACAGTTTAGAATGCCTAAAGGGGGTGACAGGTTCCCTTTAACTCTTGAAATGTTTTCTTTTTTGTTACTTATTGCGCCCTTTGCAGCTCTATTTAGCTATAGTGGTTTCTTCCTATTTCTAGCATGTTTATTCCCCTTCACGTCCTTGTGCATATATTTATTTGTCCAAGGTCGCCTATCTACCTTTGATGTGAGCTCACATGCTAAGCCTACATCTTTCTTTGCACATGTTGGCAGATCTGATCGGTGGGCAGTGCAGAGATTCACCAATGTTAAATAATTAAAACCTACTGTCAATCTCTGACAGCAGCTTTTAACACATGCCGAAGCAAGGCACACCATTCACCACTCCCATAGGTGGCCCTGTGATATAATTGTAGGGCGCCGTTGGGTTGTCATGACAGCCAGGAGTCAGATGATGACTCCTGCATCTGTGATGACGAACTTCCTATGAACACTGGGTGGCATGATGATCATTTGTGCCATGCTGTACAGATCTCTGCTGATGCATAGCTCTGTACAGCAAAAGCGATCAGACAATGGCAGCTTCAAATCCCCTAAGAGGACTAGTAAAAGCAATAAAAAGTTGAATTTTTTTTAAAATATGGAAAAAACATGTGGCGTCTCACTGGTCAGGCGTCACAGTTGGGGTACTGCACACAAAAAGTGTGCAGTTATCCCTGTCACAGTGGGAATGCAAGGTTTGTAGGAGGCTCCCACCCCGGCACTCCTACACTCGAGCCTAGGCAAATGGTTGGAGCCCAGTCCCTAGGGGTAGAGTTAGGAGAGGAGGGAGAAGAAGGAAAGGGAGCCCTGAGAGAGGAAAGGGGTCTCCGAGGGAGGGGGCCTAGAGAGGAAAAGGCAGCCCAGGAAAAGAGAGAGGATGCCCCCATACTGGAGCGCCCATACTCCGGGGGGAACCCTGGTCCACCACGGGAAGCCGGCTCCGAAGACGCGGTGCAGGGAGTCTAGCCCCTGAGCCGCCAATACCGGCCGTCGTGGGTCAGTTTACCGGCCCCGACACCCTGTCCATACCGCAACGCCACACCAGGATTGCCCACCTAACGGTCGAGGACCCCCTTCTTAAGAGCTGGGAAGTCGGGAACTCATCAGCACCCCAAACAGGCCTGGCAGTAAGGGGGTAGTGTGAGGACAGGAATCAGCAGCAAGACCTGGGATAGTCAAGAGAAGGCATACCACGGGAGAGTCCGAGAGACCTTGCAGCCCGCTGTGACTACCCGGCCAGCTACCTCATGCAAAAGACTGTTTCCTACAGTGAACTGTGTTGACATCAGAACTGTTCCAGTAAAGTACCCGGGTAGAGTGACAAAGTCTCTATGTGTTTGTTCTCTAACTGCACTGCTGACAATCTACCTTCACAGACTGCATCTACATCATCGGTGCACTCCTGCCCCGGAGGCTCAGCTCCACCTGCAGGGAGCTGTTCCATCAAAGCTGCAGTACCATCGTCCTCTGGAGGTCTGAAGCGGCGCTGGTGTCCCATCACCAGAATCTGCAGGTGGCATTACGACAAACTATAACTATTCCTACTCCAATTCAATTCCCCTTTTTTTTTAGTGACCACATCACATTGGAAGTCCCTTTGAGGGAAACACCCAAAAATGACACCATTCCAAAAACTGCACCTGTCAAGCTACTCAAAACATTCAAGAAGATTATTAACCCTGCAGGTTCTTCACAAGGAACTAAGGCAAAGTGGAAACAAAAAATGTACATTTTAATTTTTCCAACAAAAATGTTCTTTTAGCCTCAATTTTTTCATTTTCACATGGGCAACAGGACCACTGTTTGGGGGCACGGCAGGGCTCAGAAGTGAAGGAGCACAATTTGACTTTTGGAGCTAATTTTCCGTTCAAAAAGTCAAATGGCGCTCCTTCCCTTTCGAGCCCTGCCGTGCGCCCAAACAGTGGTTTATGACCAAATATGAGGTATCGGTGTACTCAGGAGAAATTGCCCAACAAATTTTAGGATGCATTTTATCCTGTTGCTCATGTGAAAATGAAAAAATTGAGGACAAGAAATTTTTTGTGAAAAAAAAGTACTTTTTCATTTTTACAGATCAATTTGTGAAGTACCAGAGGGTTAAAAGAGCTCACTATGCATCTAGATAAGTTCCTTGAGGGGTCTTGTTTCCAAAATGGGGTCACTTGTGGGGGAGCTCCAATGTTTAGGCACACAGGGGTTCTCCACACGCGACATGGTGTCCGCTAACAATTTTAATGGAAAATTAGCTCCAATTGTTAGCGGACACCATGTTGTGTATGGAGAGCCCATGTGCGCCTAAACATTGGAGCTCCCCCACAAGTGACCCCATTTTGGAAACAAGACCCCTCAAGGAACTTATCTAGATGGGTGGTGAGCACTTTGAACCCCCAGATGCTTCACAAATGAATCCGTAAAAATGAAAAAAGAAAATATTTGTGGAAAAGAAAGTACGTTTTCATTTTTACGGATCAATTTGTGGTATTTTCAGAATCACTGCAGACGCTCAAGGAATTGTTGCTTATAAGTGAAAGTTTATTTATAGTGTAGAACGACTTCATATGACAATAGCAGGCCTTGATCACATAGTCGTTAGTCCTGTATTGGATGCGTTGCCAAGTGTACTTGGATGCGTTGCCAAGTTTACTTCTTAAAGGTTGATTTTTTAAGGTTGATCTTTTAGGATCAATCTTAGAGGGTAATTCCCTGTTTTTTTTCAAGTGAAAGGTTCCAGTTAGGATGTTCACTTGTTAGCAGTTGCTGAAATACAGAATCCCTGTTGATTTCAGTGCCAGGCATAGAGTAATTACTCAAAGGGGAAGGAGAAGCGTGGTGTTTCCACTTCAGTAGTCCAAAGGGTGACTCTGAAACCTTTCACTTGAAAAAAACAGGTAATTACCCTCTAAGATTGATCCTAAGAGACCAACCTTAAAAAATCAACCATTAAGAAGTAAACTTGGCAACGCATCCAAGTACACTTGGCAACGCATCCAATACAGGACTAGCGACTATGTGATCAAGGCCTGCTATTGGGCCGAAATGTCATATGAAGTCGTTCTACACTATAAATAAACTTTCACTTATAAGCAACAATTCCTTGAGCGTCTGCAGTGATTCTGAAAATACCTATGCGCAGACAGAGCAGTCTCTGCATAGACTGACAGCTCATGATCTCAGTGAGGTCATGTCAGGTCAGGATCCTTGGTTCACAAAGGGTCAATTGTGATCCCATCATGGGATGACTTGCCATGACCTCACTGAGGTCATGAGCTGTCATTCCCCTTTCTGCTCTGTCTGCGCATGCGCCTGACAGAGCAGGAAGAAGACGCACAGGGGGCAGGATCAGAGAAGATCCCGGTGATAAGTATGCGGGGTGACACCCGGTAGCTGATACCCTGGAGATTTTCAGCCACTGGGGGGCGCTACAGGGCCTTTTCTGTTCTGACTTATTTTCATGTCAGAACAGAATAAGGACCCTGAAATGCCGCCGTATATATACAGTGGGCTGTCACTAAGGTGTTAAACAGGTACAACAAAATAAACACTGTATTGTCAATGGTTATTAAAGCAACACCTAGTCAAGCCACACTCAAGAAAGAATAGAGTGCAGCCTATTGCATTTTACCATTTATAATCCATTTAAAGGTAAAGCTTGAAACACACAGTTGTGTTTTATATATTGACAAACGGATTAATGTTATGTTGTTCCTTTTTACTTGTTCAACAAATTTGGAAGGGTAATTCACAACAAACAATTTCATTAGCCAAATAGCTGTTTGACCAAACCAGTGAGGTCATTGATCATTGTAAACCATAAAAAGTTTATTTTGGAATTTTTTTCTACCTCTTGTCATCATGCATCTGCGTTTATGACACCCGGAGACCAACATTCTTCAAGCTCGAGACCATGTCTAAGCGCCAAAGAATATGCACTGGGACATGGTAAGCCGGGTTATGTAGCGGATCTATCAGTATTGCGGTGTGCTTTTTCTATTTAAATTTCACATACCTGCGTTTTGACCATTAACGCAGCCTTCAAGCGGCCGATGTTAACCATAGGGAATAGCGTGTCGTTTGTCATAACGCTCTGCTTATCGAGACACTCTTTAACATCTTTACCTCAGTAATTATACCTCAACGGTGATTTAAAGGGACACTGTCACCATGTTTTGGCCATACCATCTGACAGAAGCATAGTCTTGAGACAGAGACCCTGATTAGAGCGATGTGTCACTTAAAAGGCTGGTTGCTGTCACTTTAATAAAATTACTCTTGTCTCTCCTTTTGATTTATCAGTAAATGACACTGATGGACTATTCATTAATGTTAATATCAAACTGATTGAACAATGATTGTATTAAAAATACAATGAGCAGCCCATTCAGAGACAGATCAGTTTAATCAGGGTCTCTGTCTCTAGTTTTTGCTGTTGCCAGATGAGATGGCAAAAAGCTGGTGACAGTGTCCCTTTAAGGGTCCAGAATGCTTGTAATTACGGTAAAGTGCTGGTATGTAAGCCCAGGTCTCTTCTTATGGAACCTACAGTGTTAGCCCATATTGCTGGCCTGTTTTACATATCTCCATACACCATTGAGCGGCGCTCCAGCAATACTGCTTGTTGTTATCGCTGGACCGTTGCTCCGAATTAGACCAGCTTCACACCACGGCAGAATCAGTTCCGGGGCTGTCCGTTGTAAGCCAGACAGCCCCAGACTGGATTTCGGCCGCATAGTATCATATGGGGCTGGATGGAAGCTGTATGGCAGCTAGCTGCCATCCGGTTTCCATCTGTCCTGGAGAATCCGGGTGGATCAACTTTTTTCTCCCGCACACAAAAGTACAGCATGCAGCATTTTTGTGTCTGGGGAAAAAAAGCCGATCCTCCTGATGCGATCCGGCGCCCCCTTAACATGGGTGTCTATGACACCGAATTGCACCGAAGCAGCATCCTGGAGCCGGACGCCGGGTACTGAAGCTCAGCGCCAGCAGGCAATGAACCTCATGACCCCGGAGCTGTCCCCTGCTGACAGTTCACGACAGCGTCCAGTTCCCCGCTGCGGCACACTGTACCGGAGGGCATATTTGGCCCTCCAGTTCTGTGTGATGATCCAGTCCGGGGATGTCCAGGTCACATCGGACAGCCCCGGATCGGATCACATCGTGGTGTGACGCCGGCCTTATGGTGCCATAACGCCACTCTTGTGACAAAATTAATTAACATCATTTTGATCCAGAGGAAGGTATAAAAAAAATCAAAGGTCCAAATTGATGACGTTGGATTTAAAAAACATGTTCCTAGACTTTCATTTTTTAGTCCGATACATATCCTGGATAAAAAAAAAATCTAATTTTAATAGGATTACATGAAAACAAATCTTGCTGTAATACTAAACTTCAATACAAACAAGTGAACACTGTACTATCAGTGGCGTAACTACCGCGGTCGCCCCATGACCCGTGCTGACAGCCAGCCGCCGCACCCGCGCCGGCCGGAGAGGAGGGAGGACGGGAAGTGAGAGAAAGATCACTTCCTGCTGCTGTGCCCGCCCCTCCTCCCCCCCTCGCTGCTGACCGTGGGACAGTGGATCTGCGCACAGCGGCACGGTGAGTATGAGTGGCAGCAGAGAAACACCGCCAGCCCCCCCCCCGGTCCTCATGTCTCATGTGAGGGGGAAGAGGCTCAAATATTTCTGACACCACTTCCCCCCCAGTCATCACATGGGGGGCCCGGGGGCTGATCTTGCACCGGGGCCCGGAGCAAGGTAGTTACGCCACTGTGTACTATGAATATGAACTTAACAATACAATTACAACAACAGGAACATAACTAGGGCATACTGAAAACAGAGAGGTAAATCCACAATTTTAAAGTTAAGGAATAGGATTTATGGGATTAACAGCTTTATTAATTCCAAATACAACCAAGGTGAAAAATTAATGCTATCCTGAAAAATTGGCATAAGCATTTTAGTCAACAATCAAAATTGTATAAACATAACATCATCAAATTTCCACCATTTGGTCTTGCCAGGAAAGACGTCCATTGTCAGAGTCAAAATAAGATGCAAAATTGTCCCTCATGTGGCCGACTTCAGCGGTTGTCCTCAAGTTGTGTTCTTGAAATTCTGTCAAATTGCTTGCAATCGGTTCGTCGAGGACAAAGTGTTGTCTTTCTCTCACTTGTACAAAATTGTGCAGTACAATGCAGGCTTTGACCACCTCATCGATTGTCTCTGTTTTTAAATTGATGGTAGTTTTAAGAATACGCCATTTTGAGACCAACAATCCAAATGCACACTCGACTGTGCGTCTTGCCCGTGTCAGTCCGTAACTGAAAATCCTTTTTGTATGTGTTAAGTCACGGCTAGAGTAGGGCTTGACTAGGTTGCCACACATTTGAAATCCCTCGTCACCAACAACAAACGGCATCGGTGATCCATCAGTGTTCGGAAAGGGTTGTGGCGGTGGAAAGTTGAAATTGTTAGCATACAGTTTTTGTCCCATGTCAGACAAACAAAACAACAATCAGCCTCCGCTATAGCCATTAGTACAATTGAAAAAAATTTTTTGTAGTTGTAGTACTCTGATGTGCTTCCAGCCAGCTTCTGGATCCGAACATGTTTGCCGTCCACGGCCCCCAAAAAGTTGGGAAATTGACAAATCTCCATGAATCTTAACGCTTTCTCCAGCCATAGTTCTGTGGTGGGGTGAGGTAGAAATTCATCTCGAAAATCTCGATAAGTCTCTTCAACAATCCCAGACAGCGTTGACACTCCAATCCGGAACTGGAAATGCAGAGAAGATAATGTCTCTCCGGTCGCCAGGAATCTGACAAAGTTTAAAGGGAAAAAAGGTCAATTATCTTAAAAAACAATGAAGACAACATAGTGACACATTTTAAACGGTGTGTATTTAGGCAAATATACGTACCGCAGGATCACCAAAAGCCGTTCCTCCACAGGAATCGATCAACGAAGCTGTGTGTCTTGATGGGAGATGGTTCCTTTGACACGTCGCAGCAAATCATCAAAGCTGTCTGGTGACATCCTGGTGTAGTCATGGAACTTCTCCGGGTTCTCTCAAAGTTCCTGGTACAACGAGTCGTACACTCCATGACTCTCTCGGACTTCAACTATGGGGTGTTGCCAGAAACGACACCGAATATGTCTTCTTCTCTGTCTTTCTCTACGACGATCTTCTTCGCAAGTCATAGCGAACGAAATTGCCATGTTCATTGATAAATCAAGATCCGCATAGAAGCTCTCAAAGCCGAGATCCATCTTGCCTCTGTGAATAGCAGCAAAGACAGACTTTCTTTACAGTGGGCAGGGTCTACTTTAAGTTATTCCCTATGGGCTGGATCTGTCAAAAAACTCAGCAGAACAGTGCGGATGCCGCAGAAGAATTCTTGAACGCATGCGCTTAAAAAACGCATTGATTAAATTTCAATAAAAAAGCTATACATGTTTTCGTATCGACTAACTCATATTGACCAGGGGAATCATACCGCCAGTTTAGTTTTACATATAGTAAACAAGGTAAATAAAAGAAACAAAAACCAATGTGGAATTTCACTTATTTTGCAATTTCACTACGCTTTTTTCCATTTTCCAGTACACTACATGGTAAACTGAATGATGTCATTTAAAAGTACAACTCGTCCCAGAAAAAGCAAGCACTCAAATGTCTATATTGGCGGACAAATATAAAAGTTATGGCTCTTGGAAGAAGGGGAAGGAAAAACAAGAATGAAAAAAAAGCAAAATAGTAAGGTCGTGGAGGGATTAAACAGGCCCTATATGAGAGGTAAATAAAGACAAGAAACAGCCTGTATATGAGAAGTAAACAAAGACAAGACATTTTGGTAAATGCCCCATCCCACCCATCCCTGTCTTTTTCCCACTCTTCTAATTCTTGATGAGCTGAGAGTGATCAACCAGTGCAACAGGCGGCCACGACAGGTAGTGAGTCCTCCTTCAATGGAAGTCTTCACACAGAGGCTGGACAGACATCTGTCTGGGATGATTTAGTGAATCCTGATTTGAGCAGGGGGTTAGACCAGATGACCCAGGAGGTCCCTTCTAACTCCAACATTCTATGATTCTTCATTTGAGAATATGGTTACCCCATAATCTTATTAAGAAAACAGAATAAAAACAATCATTACAATACAAAACTTTTAAGTATGAAAAAAAAAAAAGAGTAAAACTAAATTTTGGCTGATGACTTGACCCTTTTCAACTTCGAATCTCTACACCCTCTGGATCACCTGTAAAATAGACTGGGTATCTGGTATCATAAATCTTACCAAAATGACATTTTTAGCTTTTGGCTGCTACAGTTTGCATTAATCCAGATGGTTAAAGTTCAGAAATGAAACTGTGAACATTCGCTTTGATGTTCATTGCCGGCCAAATTCCTTTAATTGTTTTACTTTTCCTAACGCATCCCTCCCTAATTCTTGGCTTAGGTTTCCCTGCTTGCACCCACCTATACGCTCCCAAAAAACTGTTCCCGCTATGAACCTCTCTGCTCCCTTAAAAACAAAGTTTGCCAGGAATGTAAAGATATTAATCTTCTGCTGGTATTCAGAATGGGAGGAAGCACATTCCAGCACAGACTGTCCTACAGGTTCCTTTATTATTCTTATTTTTCTTTAAGGTGTTACAATCATTTGTATGTTATAAAGTGTTTTATAAGGAAACCTGCTGATAAAGGAGTAACCTGAATGCTGGAAAAACTATCACTGGACAGAGGCATCCTCGTAAGATACCTTATGTGACAGCAGCATAATGTAGAGTCTCTGACTCCTGTTTGCTGTAGTTTTGATAAAATCACTGTTCTACCGGCAGGACATTGTCATTAGAGGACTAGTAAATTGTCACATAGTCCACCATATTTATGAGCTCTGTATAACCCTCCCCACACCAAATGATGGCTTTCTGCCTATGCACAGAAAGCTGCCAATCACTAGTGGGGGTGAGGTTATACAGAGCTCAGCATTCAGAGAACTGGGACATAAAAGTGTAATTTTATACAAACTACAGTAAGCAGCCCAATAAATACCCTGATTCCAGTGGTGTGTTATCTACCCCTGCGGCTCTCACATGTGGTAGGAAAAACCTGGTGAATCAGGGCCTACGGCTGTATTTTTAGTAGATGTGCTCAGGATTCGCCTGCCATTTGTTTGCACAAGCCAGGTCTGTAAAAACATAAAACAAGGCAGTCTTTTTTATGCTATGACTTTCCACGTTGACCATCAGTCAATGCGGAAAAACACTCTTTTACACTAGATCATTTTCTTCGTATGGTCCAAGTGTGGTTCATCAGATGGTACACAAATAAAAAATGTACTCATCTGAATGAACCCTAAGGCCAAAGTCACCCATTAAGGTACCTTTACACGCCGCCACTGTGCCTAGCAACAGGTATCCACTGCACGTGCACGCACACATTTTTGACGGTGGATACCAATCGCCGATGCCGCATATACACGCCGCTATTGCGTTGTCAACTGAAGGTATCTTTGTTCCCCAGAAGTTCCGACAGATCCTGCAGATAACTTCCTGTTGAATACCTTTGCTGCTTCACACGCCGCTACCACAAAGGAATATGGGCGTACATCTTTCGCGCCGCAAGTACAAAGGCGTGACAGAGTTGTGTATTCCGTGACGCTGATACGCTGATTGGACAACGCAATAGCGTCATGATTGGCCAGCCTGTGCAGGAAGGCTGGCTATTACTTGACGCCATTCCAGTTGTGGAGTGTGAATGGTCAGCTCTTTAAATATGGCGCCCTGAGAAGGGACAGTCAATGGTAACAAAGTAGCCCCCACCAATGATCGCTGATGGGGCGTGGTATCCATGACGCTGTGGCACGCCCCTGTGAAATCACTAGGCGACGCAATTTCCATCCCTGTGCCCCGTTTACATGTCACTACCATGGCAATTGTGCCTTTGTGTTGCCTTCGGTTTTTGAGCACGGCTCAGAAATAGGTATCTGAGTCAACTGCAGGACACCAGGAGGAATTTCCCTATTTACACGCCGCCATTTCGTAGCAATTTCATGGCAACAGGCACAATTATCCCCATTGCCAGGCAGTTGCTACCACGCAGTGGCAGCGTGAAAAGGGACCCTTAGTGTTTTCTTTCTCAGATGCAAAAAAAACCCAAACACATTCCATCCACCTTTGAGCCACTTATTCTCATACTTAAACAAAAAAACAAAAATGATGGTGGTTTCCCAAATTTGTTCTAGAATTTGTAATTAGTCACTTCTGGTTTGCAAATCCAACTCATATAACATATCTCTATTTACATGTGTAAGCTGAAAAATAAAAAATTGTCTTGTGAATTCTGTTTTGTCCATGTTTAGTTTTAGAAATCGAGCAGAAAAGATGAAATAGCAGACAGACATTGTAGGATTTTGGTTAGTAAGGAGGCGATATCAGGTCCAGAGAGGTAGCTCTGTGTGTCATCAGCGTAGAGTTAATACTGAAAGCCGTGGGACTCTATTAGCTGTCCAGGCTGGTGGTGTAGAGGGAGAAGAGTAGGGGTCCTAGAACTAAACCTTGGGGAACAGCGAAAGATAGGGGCAAGGTGAGGAGGTGGCATGAGAGAGGGAGACGCTTGTTAGATATGAAAAGATCCAGGACAGGGCCAAGTCTATGATACCAAGAGATAAGAGAATCTGTAACAAGAGAGAATGGTCCACAGTGTTGAAAGCAGAAGACAGGTCCAGGAGAAGGGGGACAGAGTAGTGTTGCTTGCTCTTGGCAGTTAGTAGGTTATTGGTGACTTTAGTTAGGGCAGTTTTGGTTGAGTGGAAGACAGATTGTAACCAGTCAAAGAGGGAGCAGAAGGAGAGCTGGGAGGATAGTTTAAGATGGACATGCTGCTCCAGTAGTTTTGAAGTATAAGGGATATATGGGGCGATAGCTAGACACAGTGGATGGGGCTAGGGAGGACTTTTTGAGGATGCATATCTGTATTCAGGATGAAAGTTTAATAGATTATTGTATATACACTGGAGCTAAGGTATTTACACCGAATGTCTGTTGTATAGGATGTATTAACACCATACTGATATAGGGAATTATATTTGTTAAAAGGGAATGGATTATGATGTAGAAATTAAGAAAACCCGTAACCAAGAAAAAAGACTCTTGATGATACAGGTAGCAGTTTTCCTTAAATACAAAAACTGAATAGCTATTAAGAATAGAGGAGATATTTATATAATACTAGCTGGGAGCCCGATGCACATGCATCGGGATTCTAGAAGGGCGAGTCTCAGACTCGCAATGGTCGCTGCGCGAGTCGACTGAGAACTGCCAATGCTTCGCGCGTATCCACATGACCACGCCGGCTCGCATTGCGAGTCGACTCAGAACTGCTCGCAATGGCCGCTTCGCGGCCAATGCTTCGAGCGTATCCACATGACCACGCCGACTCGCATTGCGAGTGGACTCAGAAGGGGCAAAAAACCTATTCGCAATTATATAATAGATGTCCTTGGCAGAGAGAAGAACGAAGAATCTTAAAGGGATCCTGTCACCCCCAAACCACCTCCTAAGCTATTAAAAGCTGTCCCTAGAGCATAGTAACACTTACCCTACACTCCTTTTAGCTCCTAAATGCACCAAGTGAAATTGCAGATAAATGTTATTACAGTACCTCATTAGGGATGATAATGAGTGACTATGCTATTCATAGTCACCCTGGTAGGCTCTCCCTCTTCATGATATCACGCCTCCATAGGCGTGATCTTCTAATCAGATTAAAATGCGCGCCTCCCCGCTCTCCTATGGCAGCCGGACCGCTGCAGTGTGCGGCTGGGTGACGTTGCTGTTTGCTTCAAGACCCGCATGCGTTTTGAAGCTAACAAAGCGGCGCGGGTGTACTACGTCACCCGGCGCCGGAAATTACGCGATTCGCGTCACCCAGCCCCACTACAGGCCGGCCGAGACAGCACAGAGCGGCCGGCCTGATTAGAAGATCACGCCTATGGAGGCGTGATATCATGCAGTGGGAGAGCCTGGATGAGTGACTATGAATACCATAGTCACTCATTATCATCCCTAATGAGGTACTGTAATAACATTTATCTGCAATTTCACTTGGTGCATTTAGGAGCTAAAAGGAGTGTAGGGTAAGTGTTACTATGCTCTAGGGACAGCTTTTAATAGGTTTAGAGGTGTTTTGGGGTGACAGGATCCCTTTAATCTAAACCAAGCACTCATTAGAAGGAGTAAGGTCTTCTAAAAGGTAAAAAGGCCATTTTATAAATAAACAGAGGAAAGCTGAGATCTATATATAAATACTAATATACTGTATATTTTTAGGACTCCACAGACATCCCAGGGGAACCACAAGGCCATCAATGAAAGTATACATCCCTAGTACAAGAATAAATTGTTAGTGTGATAATAATCGAGGAATATCTGAATTTTGGTTTTAATATTTTTATAAGTATTTATTAAAATAATTTTTTATTTAATTTTTATAGAATTTTTTTATTATTCACATGAAGATATAATGTTTAAATAAACATCTGTAATAACGGTTAATTAATATAGTCTTGGTATGTTTAATCGAAAGCCATTGTTAAAAGGGTTTGTTAGCGCTGGGCCCACATCAAATATACTATGTATACAGGATGAGCCCTCACATAGCCCCCTTTATACAGGATGAGCCCACACATATTCCCCTATATACAGGATGACCCCTTACATAGCCCCCTATTTACATTATGAACCCTCAGATAGCCCCCTATATACAGGATGAGACCTCACATAGTCACATAGCTTCCTATATACAGGATGAGCCCTCAAATAACCCCCTATTTATATTATGAACCCCACATAGCCCCCTATATACAGGATGAGCCCGCACATAATCCCAAAATACAGGATGAGCCCTCACATAGCTTCCGAAATACAGGATGAGCCCTCACATAGCTCCCTATGAGCTCTCAAATAGAATTCTATATACAGTATTAGCCCTCACATATCCTCTCTATATACAGTATAAACCAACAAATAGCTCTTCTATACAGAGTACGAGCCCCCACATAGTTACCTATATATAGTATGTGCCCTCAGATGGCCTCCTATATACAGGCACACATCCCGTAGACATATAAAAAAAAATAAAAAATAAAACCACAACACACATAGTCACGTTGCTCCTGTGCTCTGTCGCCCTGCTATGGTCCCCGGGGCTCTACTTCTTCTTGTGGCTACAGCACATGCTGACAGTGGTGTGATGATATCATAATGTCAGCACCTCACAGAGAGGTGATGGGAGCCTTTCTGGAGCTATGCTGCCATATATCACTGCTTATATATATATATACTAGCTGTACTACCCAGCTACGCCCGGGTTAATAAATAACTGCTGTTAGCTATAACAAATTAGAATTTGAATATGTCATATTAATGAGCTGTAGGAAAATAGAAGCTGAGCTGTGATTGGTTGCTATAGGCAGCCTGATAAATCTTCAGCCAATAGTAAACCCTCCCCCAGCCGAGCAGTATATATTACCTCACACATACACATAATAGACAGCTCATGTGACTGACATCTGCCTTAATTCCCTATATGGCACATGTGTTGCACATTGGCTGTTTTTAATCAGATGTTTATTTATGGAAATGAAAGATACCAGACGTATGAGGCGACTTGTGCACATCTGTGTCTGTCTGTGTGGTGTGTGTATCCCTGGGGTGTGTGCGTGTGTGTCCCTGTGGTGTGTGTTCTTGTGGCGGGAGGGGCATCCCTGTGGTGTATGTCCTTGTGGGGGGGAGGGGTGTCTCTGTGGTGTGTGTCCATCCCTGTGGGGTCTGTGTGTTCCTGTGGGGTGTCTGTGTGGTATGTGTCTCTGTGTTGTGTGTGTCTCTTTGTGGTGTGTGTGTTTGTGTTCGGGTGTGTGGTGAGTATCCAATGTTGGGGCTCCACCTTAGTTGTTACTCTTTGTGTGCATGTGGTGTGTATACATGTCCCCGTGCGTGGTGAATATTCCATGTCAGGGCCCCACTTTAGTGACTATATGCTGGTATATGCTGTTAGTCTTTGGTGCTGTCATTAAGCCCCTCTCATTCACAACTGTCAACTGGTAACTGTCACTTTCTCTCCATTATGTAGATAGGGGCAAAATTGTTTGGTGAACTGGAACGCGCAGGGTTAAAATTTCGCCTCACAACATAGCCTATGACGCTCTCGGGGTCCAGACGTGTGACTGTGCAAAATTTTGTGGCTGTAGTTGCGACGGTGTAGATGCCAATCTCGGACACACACACATACACACATTCAGCTTTATATATTAGTTGTTTCTCTTGTAGTTTTGCTGCTTATTAATCAGATTTATATTTTTGAAGGATAATACCAGACCAGTGTGTGTTTTAGGGCGATTATGTGGCGAGGTTGGTGTATGTGTGGTGAAATGTGTGCTGAGGGTGGTAAATGTGTTCAAGCACGTGGTAGTATGTGGCGCATTATGTGTGTGTGTGTTCATATCCCCGTGTGTGGTGAGTATCCTATGTCGGGGCCCCACCTTAGCAACTGTATGGTATATACTCTTTGGCGCCATCGCTCTCATTCTTTAAGTCCCCCTTGTTCACATCTGGCAGCTGTCAATTTGCCTCCCACACTTTTCCTTTCACGTTTTCCCCATTATGTAGATAGGGGCAAAATTGTTTGGTGAACTGGAATGCGCAGGGTTAAAATTTTGCCTCACAACATAGCCTATGACGCTCCCGGGGTCCAGATGTGTGACTGTGCAAAATTTTGTGACTGTAGTTGCGACGGTGTAGATGCCAATCCCGGATATACACACATACATACACACACACATTCAGCTTTATATATTAGATATCACTGCTTTTGCCACTGCATATACCATTATAATGAGGGCAATCTTACCATGGGCTCCCTGAAGTCTCAGGCGGTTGCCAAGATTATCCTCATTATAACCTATTATAATCTACTTATGATTCTGCAAACATATACACATACATACATTTTCACACACGTAAATATATATATGTATATTTATATATATACATATATATATTTATATATACACGGATGTATAAATGGAGCTTTAATGCAGCATACATTGGTGGCAAAAATGTTTTTTATTAGCTCCTTAGAAGTGGTGTCTTTAAATTGAAAACTAATAGCTAATGAAAAAAATCTGTAATAAAAACAAAAATAATTTAACAAACCAATTTTTACGCTCACCAGCCACTTATTCCCAATGTCCAGTGTATGAACCTTCCTATGTCAGAGTCATATTGCTTGGAGTTCTCCACTAGGTGGCGATATGTGCTCATTCAGATTACACTTGTGACAACTCAAATTTGTACCATCTTATACATGTGATATATTGTGTGTACAATGTGTTAATTATTGTATAAGAAAGTTTTTATGTACTTATAAATTTACATAAATTTCATTGTACAATAAATAATTTGTAGAAATTATATGTCTACAATTTAAAATTAATTAGTCTTTTCACAAAACTTACCTAACGCTAAGTAGTCCTTTTTCCATTTAACTACATATATTGCCCATTATTTGTTGCAGTGTAAGTGGAGATCCAGTACTTGTGAATGTTTCTCCCTGTATTCTCAGAGTTCTCAACTACATAATGGCTTTTACAGATATCTGGTTGTTTCCACAATACATGTATCAAGTCAGCCTTTACACTTACATTTAGAGCAGGATTCATCTTTATAAGATTACTAGATGGTGGCCCGATTCTAACGCATCGGGTATTCTAGAATATGTATGTAGTTGACATACTGTGACTGACAGAACTTGATTAGTCAATGTGAGTGAACTACATATATATATATATATTTATATACTGTATATATATATAGCAGCGCTATGGTATATGGCGGTACATTACAGTACATGTATAGCAGCACTATAGTATATGGCAGTACATGTATAGCAGCGCTATGGTATATGGCGGTACATTACAGTACATGTATAGCAATGCTATAGTATATGGCGGTACATTATAGTACATGTAGAGCAGCACTATGGTATATGGCGGTACATTACAGCACATGTATAGCAGCACTATAGTATATGGCGGTACATTACAGTACATGTATAGCAACGCTATAGTATATGGCGGTACATTATAGTAAATGTATAGCAGCGCTATGGTATATGGTGATACATTACTGTACATGTATAGCAGCGCTATGGTATATGGCGGTACATTACAGTACATGTATAGCAGTATTATAGTATATGGCGGTACATTACAGTACATGTATAGCAGCACTATAGTATATGGCGGTACATTACAGTACATGTATAGCAGCGCTATGGTATATGACGGTACATTACAGTACATGTATAGCAGCACTTTAGTATAGGGCGGTTCATTACAGTACATGGACAGCAGCGCTATGGTATATGGCGGTACATTATAGCACATGTATAGCAGCACTATGGTATATGGCGATACTCCACTCCCCACGGCCCCCCGCTCCTCCTGGCCCCCGCTCTTCCACAGTAAAAGTAAAAATAAAAAAATCCTCAGTGAGGATACTTACCTGTCCGCCGCCTCGCTCCACCTCCGTCTTTTAGGTCCTACAGGCCTTTATGACATGTCGTTGCCTGGGAAACCGATCAGCTGATCGGTCACATGACTGCTAACTGCCGGGGGGGGGGGCAGGATGGAGAAGGGGGGCAGAATAGTAACAGGGGAGGGTTTCAGGATTGTGTCGGGGGTGCCAGGATGGAGCGAGCGGGGCAGGATGGAGCGGTAAGGGGGGCAGCATGGAGCGGGAAGGGGGGTGGGATGGCGTGGGAAGGGGGGCAGGATGGAGCCAAAAGGGGGGCAGGATGGAGGCGGGGGGCAGGATGGAGCGAGCAGTGCAGGATGGGGCCGGAGGAGCAGCATGGTGGCGGGGGCAGGATGGAGCCGGAGGAGCAGGATGGAGCCGGCAGGGCAGGATGGAGCTGGCAGGGCAGGATGGAGCGAGCGGGGCAGGATGGAGCAAGTGGGGCAGGATGGAGCGAGAGGCGGAGGAGCAGGATGGTGGCGTGGGGGGGCAGGATGGGGGGACAGGATGGTGGCGGGGGGCAGGATAGAGCAAGCGGGGCAGGATGGAGCCGGAGGAGCAGGATGGAGCCGGGGGAGCAGGATGGAGCAGGGGGAGCAGGATGGTGGCAGGGGGGACAGGATGGTGGCAGGGGGCAGGATGGGGGCAAGGGGGCAGGATGGAGGCAGGGGGGCAGAATGGAGGCAGGGGGGCAGGATGGAGTGAGCGGGGCAGGACGGAGCCGGCGGGGCAGGATGGTGGCGAGCGGGGCAGGATGGTGGCGAGCGGGGCAGGATGGTGGCGAGCGGGCCAGGATGGATGAGGGGGGGGGACAGGATGGAGCTGGCGGGGTAGGATGGATGCGGGAGGGCAGGATGGATGCGGGGGGGCAGGATCGGTTTCCCAGGCAACGACAGGTCCTCAAGTCCTCTAGTAGCTAGAAGACTGGTGGAGCACGCCTGCGGAGGGTAAGTATCCTTATGGGATTTTTTTATTTTATCACCATTGAGGAGCGGGGGAAGCAGGGGGAGTGGGGGCCACGGGAAGCGGGGGGGGCAGAGGGAGGGGGGCCGCGGGGAGCGAGGGGGCAGAGGGAGGGGGGGCCGCAGGAAGGGGGGGCAGGAAGAGCAGATCAGGGCAAGAGGAGTGGGGGTGCCACGGGGGGCCACAGGGAGCGTGGGCAGGAGGAATGGGGGGCTGAGAGACTGTGTATCCCAGCTACAGCGGCGCTATGCGCCGCTGTAGCCAGGCAGCATATAGGCGCGAAATTCAAACTTTGAATTCTCGCGCCTATTTGCATATCTGCGCTCACTGGCGCCCGCCGGATGACAGACACTATATGGGTCATGGATAGATAGTGACAGACACTCCTTGAGTCCTGCTTGTTGCCATACACTGGCATTGTGCAGAGGTGGCAGTGCACAGTGACAACCCCAATAGATGAGTGGCCATTTGGCCCAATACTAGGGACGGCAGGCACGGAAAATTTTTCGACCGCCCCGGGCGCCATAAACAGTTGCTACGCCACTGGGTAGGATGTGGGTGTGGCGCCCCTGTGTCCAGGGTGGCCACAGGTAGTACTGCAGCCAGGTAGGAGGGTAGACAGTTTGTTTAACAAACACCTCGCACACATATCCACTGCATGGGGACCTAACCCTGAGTCTGGGACTCTAGGCAGACAAGGGTAATAGGCTAGATATGAGTGTATGGAGCGTAGTCATGGTAACGGATGGATATATAAGGGAGTGACAGGAAGCGGTTAGCCAGTAGTCAGGTGCCGAGCAGTCAAGACAAGACCAGTACCATCAGGTCCAGAGAAGTAGTAAAGGCCAGCAACTGACTGATAGGAAAGTTTCCCTGATTATACCCAGAAGTTACACAGGAAGAAAGGACCCGGTAATCTCTTGAGAAGGTTGTGGAGCCCACTGGGACGGGGTACTCGGTGCCGGACCGGGGTACTGCTGGGGGATGTCACGGCGGTCCTGGTCCGGACCGTTTTCCGGGCAAGCACAATAAAATGGGGGTTATTTACAGGGGATTTGTCACTCATGACGCCACCCACTATATGCGGCCAGAAATGGGGCCGCCGCTGCTGCAGAACCTCCGGGGATGATGGGATAGCAGCTTGGGTAGAATAGTTCCTGTGGGCAGAACTGGGTTCCCCGGGGCAGTGGAAGTAGTAGTTAAAGTCTGTGAGGATAGTTATTGATGCTGCAGGAGAGTAGGGGTAGCAGTAGAGATGATGAGAGTAGAGGTAATCGCAGTGTATGAGGGCAAGTGGGCTTCAGTATAAGGATCACACACACTCACGGTTTCTGTTGTTTTCCAAGTCTTTACTTGCAGATGGTAAATCACAATATTGTCCTCGGATTCTGTACCAGGTTGCTCCCACCCTGACCGGGTCCTTGGCTTCCTACTTAAGCGCTGTGTGTGGCCCTGCTGCTGCTTGTAGCTATACTGCTGGCCCTGTCTCTGCTCACGGGTACCAATATGCTGGGCAACTTAAGTCCTCTGTGTCACTGACTCCTCCGTGTTGCTTTGCTATGGTGCTGTGAAGATGGTGGATCTTCACTATGCCGGTGTTTACTGTCCTGTCTGTCTCAGGAACAGCCTCGGATCCGGTATCCGTCTTAAGCGCCTCCCCGGGGTCAAGTTTTTGGGGTAACTCTTTATCCCGGGGAGGCGCTTAAGACGGATACCAGCAGAGACGCATGCTGCTCCTACTTTAATGGCCCTGGGGCAGTGGCCTGGCAGCACCAGCAGGTGTAGGGTGGCTGGTGTTGTGAGGCATCAACATGAGGAGGAGGGTGGAGTCACCAGGGTGGCTGCACCATGATGAATATGCTTCTTTTTTTTTTTTTGGGGTGTTTAAACGTTAGTTAGTTATTTAGTTAGTTAAGATTTTTTTGGTTCACTACTCTACAATGTTTGTGTATAGGCATTCTGTTTCTGGTTTTTGTATTTATTTGTGTCATTTTGGCACTTGTGTTCTAAATGTTTTGTGTGTGTTGTTTGACTTATAATTTTTGTGCACAAAAACTTGAATTACAAACAAACAAAAAAAAACTACCTGTGTGTGTTGTTACTTTTGAATACAGGGCTGTTGCAGATAGCTTTATGCTGTGCACAGAAGTATGTGATACGTTAAATGGTATTGATGGGTCTGTGCAGCATTGTCTGCTAATGTCCAGTACACAGGTCCAGCCCTTTGGCCCACACTGTATGCCATGACTGTGTGTACATGTCCATTATGATGTGTTTGGCCACATGGGAACGTGTCCACACACATAGAGAATGCAATGGTGTTTGTGGGGGATGTAGGTACACTTCAGTACACACACGCAAACATGTGTGCACACACATAGTTCATTTCAGCCATGGCAGCTCTGGCATGGCGTGGACCAATGCAGGCACATATGTCCATAGTGTTGTTTGTTGCTTACCGCAATCACCTACAGACGCACACCTAGCCATTGTTAGTGTAATCCACTGTACGTCACAAGACCGCTCCTGTGCGACACTTTTGCGCCTTGAAAGTGTGTTGCAGAAGCCACAATTGACGACTCGAGCGTGTATTTGTGCCAAATTCCGATAGACAATGGCGTCATGTATTAGCCAGCCTTCCAGAGCAGGCTGACCAATCGTAACGCAGTTGTGTTGTCTAATGAGTGTGTATGGGGCGCGTTGTAAACCACTGTGGCACGCCTATCTCAACGCCGCGCTGAACATGTAAGCACACATTGCCTTTGGAATTGTGGCGTGTGAAGCGGCGATGGAATGAGGCTAGCTTAGTTCCACTGTAAGTGAGGCTATTTCCAGAGAGACACACTGTCTTACCTTCACGGCAATATTGTAGCGTGTGATGCCACCATCGGCGATCTGAGGTGAGCACGTGAGTGCGCACGTTAGATCGCCACATATCGCCAGGCGACATTGCGGCGCGTGACGGTACCCTAAGAGACAGATTCCAGCTATTTAATATACAGCAGCCGGTATCTGCCACGTATGGAGATAGTTGACCTCTCGAGACCCTCCCACATGCAATCCCAAACATATACATGATATTGAATGGGTTAAAGAGATTGTCCAGCTTAATCAATTTGCAGCCTGAATTAAATAAAAAACATCCATTCTCACTTCATGTAGTGGCGACATTCCGGCGTTGCCGGCAACACTGTTTCGGGCAGTACCATGAATTGAGTCCTGTGCAGGTTGCAGCCAATAAGACTTTCACCCACTTTCATGTAGGAAACAAAAACCTTGTTGAACAGTTTATCACTTATACCTTGAGATCACCATATATATTCTGTTTGTACCTTGTGTATTGAATGTGATTCAGCAGAAGCTGCATATTCTCATAGGTCTCCTTCATATGAACAGCATGTCCAATAGGTACCTGAGCGTGCACAACTAATGCAATGCATGATTAGACAGGGCTTAAGTGTTGTATATTATAATAAAGAGAGTCCATATTATGCATTTCATTGGTTATTTCAACCAAAAATGCATTTCTGAAATAAAAAGATTAATATAAGTGGCAATTTATTATGCACTGTCCTTATCATTATAATAGTCAAATAAAAATATCTCGGGAATGGTACGTGCTACAGAAAATTTGATTACATTTCTGAAATCAGTGCCTTAAAATGCATATGGACCCACATAGTTTAAAACAGTTAACACAACCCACTACGGCATTTTTAGATATGCCATCCCCCCAGCGTACAATGATCCTAGGGAAGATGCACTATGCAAGAAATACTCATTAGAAACATTTTAGACAAACAAGGCCTCGGGGCCTTTCCTCACTCTAATGGTTGGCTCGCAATAATCCCTTAACCCGTTCATCACTGGTATGTGTGTTTAACCCAGCATCCTGTACAATGTCTGCAAAAGTTCTGTTTACACAGTGGCGATTAGGGGTTGAGCCCTCCAGTATTGGATAATAACTCCCTATATCCTCTCATCATCTTTGGCTTTTAAGATTTTTGACAATAAACTTGAATTTATTTGCATGATACTCGAGGCCTTATTTGTCTAAAATAATTCAAAACAGGAAACAGAAAAAAGATCAAATTTGTTGACCAGACTAACTTGTCTTCGATGGACAATCCCAATTGAGATCGCTTGACCGTATTACGTAGCCACTGATGCTGGCAGGGAACAGCATATCCCCACCACAGTGCTTCAGATTTTACTGTCACTAATTGACTGTGCCGATCGGATCACACATGTCAACTGATCAGATCACCTGACATGTGCGGGGAATGATGTGAGCTTGTGACCCGCCCCAGGGTCATCAGGTACTTGGTTCCAGGCATTGTCAGGGGAATGTCACTGGGGCCTGTTCTCGGTCCTGTGACCCTGGTGGTCGCAAAAAAGAGTCAATAAAAATAATAAAAATAGTTTGTGATGCCACCTACGGTTCCAGTATCGTTACCAGAGCTATGTGCAGACCTCTGGAGTGATGTTAGGGCAGCCAGAGAGTTATGCTCCACGTAGGCAGAGTTACGCTCCCCAGGGCAGTTTTATAATATAGGAGCTGCAGGACAGTTTATGAAGGGAGCAGGAACAGTGGCCGTAATAACAGTCACACACAGGGTTGATGTTTCCGTACCTTTACTGATGTTGCAGGTATAGTCCAGGGTACAGTCTCTGATGTTACGAGTGCGGGTGGTCTGGAAGCAGTTCGGGATCTCCATACCCGGCGAGTTATGAGGCCTCCCTGAGGTGCTGTGTCTGTTCTGGTCCTAGGCTGCCTGAAGCTAGGCCCTGACCCTCTCCTACTTTCTTCACCTAGTTGGCTGGTGGCAGGAGCTCTTCTGCAGGGCACTACTGCACTCTTTGTGGTCCCTGAGCTCTGTGATGCGGCTTTGCCTTCAGGTGCTGTAGTGGCCAGGGGATCTAGAGTCTCCCTGGCCTCTGTTTTTACTACTGGGCGGTTAGTTCCCTCAGTCTTGGACGCCGGTTTCCACGGTTTTAACTGTTTCTCTGGGGCGAATGGTATGGTTCCACTCCCCCTCACTACTCCTCCTTGCCTCCGACCCTTGCTCTAGGGTCCCTCACGCTGGCTAGTCACTTTCCCTCTACGGGCTTAGCACAGCTCCATCACCAGGATGTCTTCACAGTCCTCCCTGGAACTGCACTGTCTAACTCTACCTCCAGGCCTGAATTTATAGGGGACCTTACCTGAACTCAGTTTGCAGAGCTCCCACTTCAGATTTGGAGTGGAAGGTGTTGTGTGCGGGCTTACCTGATGTGGAGATCCTTCTCTGCCCCAGGTGTATCTGTGGCAACCAAACCCTGGGGTGACACACTTGCATCAAAGGGAAGGAAACCTGCCAATGGCCTACATATACACCTCTGGTCGTGAAGGGGTTATACTCCGTGTGTCCTGCTATGAGAATCATGGTATTACATATCTGAGTAGCGACCTATGCATACTTATTCAAGTAGCTGTCACTCTGTATTTCTTTCGGTGCTCCCAAGGAAATTAATTAAAATAAAGACATGCAGCCAGTTCTCCTCGGACAGCGGCAAACATACAGGCGGGTCGATGCAGGTGCCTTTAACAGACTTTTCAATATATTGGCAGAATTCTTCCCTAGTGGTTGGACACTATATCTATCACTACACTATGTTTACATGCCTCTGTGGCTTTCAAAATAAACATATTGTCTTTCATAGACCTCTTTCTCACTGACGGCCATGACTGATGACAACTCCTGGGAAGCAACCCACAACCTACAACCAGGTGCTTACATAGAGCAGGTGGGCTGCTTATGGTTCAAAATGGCAGGCACACATCTCATCTGCCCATGCCGCCATGCCATGGCTCCCCTCTACATGATATCCAGTTGTGGCACATCTCTCAGCTCAGCCCACACCTTAAAGGAGTAATCTAAAAGTATTTTTTTAATACTAAGTCTCTATTTATTGTCATAATCTTATCCTCTATATACACTACTTAAAAATTGCCTATCCTTTCCTCACTACTCTTCTTTATTTTAATACTTCCATTGTGATGACGCTTTGTTTGGGAATCCCTTTGCATGCTGGGATACTCAAATGAGCTGTCATCTAGGGCAAAAGCTGTTGTCACTGCTGAAGCCTATGCCCCACCTTGAAATGAAGTATCATCACAGACGTCCCTGCTCTACTGTGCATGAGGCAATTGTCAATTCTGACTGATACTCAGTAGGTAACAGAGAATAAACAGAGCAGGGTTGCGCTCATAGAGTTATACCTGGTGATCTAGTGGGGTTTGTATTAGAGCGGGGATCCACTCACCTATCCGGGTTGTGCACCCTTGCTCAACCTCGGAGGAGCCTGTGGTTAGTGAGGAGCTGGCCATCGGGCACGGATTCCAAGCTGTCATATAACTGGAAACACATCACCAAAGGTCCTGCAGGTCTCCTAGTATTGATGCCTGTGCTGCTCCATCAGCAGAGAGGGCTAGTGATAAATGAAAAGTGCGGTCAGGCGAAGTACTGGGCACACAGAAGAGGGCAAAAGGTTCATGTAAGTATACAAACCTGGGCACACAGAAGAGGGCAAAAGGTTCATGTAAGTATACAAACCTTTACTTTGAATGCTACACACACAACACGTTTCGGCGGCTGAATACCGCCTTCATCAGGTGATGGCTGATGGTGATGTCTGACGCTCAGTAGGATCTTTTCTCCGTACACTGTTCTCAGTGCACACTGACAATGCGATCTTTTGTCGGCATTGATCCGAGGTGACGTGCAGCAACAGAGCGCACGGTCATTACACATTGAAAGAGTAGAACGAGTGAGCAGAAGCTAGTGGTGTTCCTACCTATTATATCCTTTCCAACCCAATCATGCCCTAGGTCTCCACTCGGCTGCACCCTATTCCCTCTTTCTTTTACTACAATGTTTTTGTCTTTTTTCTCTCTACATCTGCTCCCGACCTTATTCTTGGTGGATTTCTAGTGGGAGCAGCTGACACCTGAGTTTACAGTTGAGTTTAGAATAAGACCGGTTTCACACTTTCATGTTTTACAGTCCTTATTCAGACCACAATGCACACATTGGCTGCAAGTCTCACCCAAATTCGGCTGCCTCATTAGGCATATATGAGGCTTTTGAGTTCGGGTCCAAAGAAGTGCAGTCAGTCCATGCATCACAGTCTGAGTATGGACCATAAAACACAGATGTGTGAAAAAAGGCCTTAGTGATAAGTGCAGGTGGGGAGGAAGAGAGGAGTCTGATAAGTGAAGAATGAGGAATGTCTTTATAACTAGATATATTATGATATTTCTTATCTTCACTTATGCTATTGATTTATGGAAAAATAAATGAATCATTAGTTACTCTTTAAGTTTTATTAATGGATATCTGGACAACGCCTTTAAAAGTGAATCATTCCAGCAAGTTAAGACATGAATTCTGATTAAAAATGTGTTTATAAGAAATCTGCTTATGCAAGTTCCAAACATGTGGACACCATAAGTTACCACATAAATTACCTCTAATATACTTTTATTTTCACTTAATTACGGCCCTTGTGTTTTTATGCCGCTGTATAATAATGCTTGCAAGGCTACCGTTTCTCCTCTCCTGAAATTGTGGCACAGAAGACCAACAGCTATCCATTGTGTATTGGGGGCTTAAAGTTACGGTATGTTCTAAATTCAAAGGGTTTAAAAGTTAGAAAGCTTTAATAAATCAGATTAAGTAGGGAGACCCTAGAAATAGCACGAAAGGAACTCCTTGTAAAGAGCCCCTATGCGCAGGTTCACATTGTGCACTACTTCGGTATAACTTCTCTGACCAAGAAAAGCAGAGTCAATAGCAAATATGATGGATCTCGCCAGCACACTACAGGAGAGACCGTGGGTGCAAGCAAAATGAGAATCCACAATAATAACTTCTGCTCCACTAACCAAGAAGACAGAAATAGTCTCAGTTTTAGTACCAAAAACTACTTCAGCAGCTAGGGTAAACTGAAGTGTACATGTGGAGTAAATATACATGTCCAGGCCACAACCCTCCACATAACCTGGGGTAGGGGTGTTTTCATATGGATTCATTTGTTTCGGCACAGAAGGACAGACTCCAATAAAATGACCCCTATGGCAGAAGAAGAAACAATCCCCTGTCCCATGGCAAACTGCAAGAGACCCAGTCTGAGGGGAGGCCCATTCTAATTATATGGGTTTGTTAATGCACTCTAATGGAACTTCCTCCCTTGGGAGGACAACAGGGGGCAGGGTCATCGCAGGTCTATCCCTGAGATATCTATCAAAGACGTTCATCGATCCTTATGGTCATAGCGGCTTCTAATGACTCAGGAGTTTCATATAGAACCAGGGTGTCTTTAAGCCTACCAGACAGACCCTGACAAAAATGACTAAGGGCAGGATCATTCCACCTGGTCTCTGTAGTCCATCTACAGAATGCGGAGCAAAACTCCTTCACTGGCTGGTTTCCCTGCTAGAACTTAGATTCAGCAACTGTCTGGAGTGATTGAGAGTCCAAAGGAAGTGAAAACGCCCAAGATTTTGGATCACCTTGCATGAGGGAGGTGATAATCCCAACCCACTCTGTCCCTTACACCCAGATGAGTGAGGCCTGAGTTTAAAGTAAAGCTTACAAGATTCCAGAAACATCACAAATTTATCAAGTCCTCCAGAAAATCTGTCCGGAAGCGCCACCGTGGGTTCAGGTTCAGCATACCTGGCTGCTTGACCTGAAGGCTGGTGTTGCAGATGTACAAAATCAGACCGCTGACCCATAAGATCTAAAAACAGAGTCTGCAGCTAAGCTTCAAGAGCGGAGAAAGGATCCATGAAAAAATCCTGCTAAAAATTATGGGCTGGTTATAATGTCACGCCTGGGAGAAGGAACATATTTTGATATGCAAATGTCTATTTCCAATGTATGTATTGGAGCAACAAAACACAGAGAAAAAAATGAAAATTGTCACGAACTAGTCAAGAACTTGCAGCTCTCTGGTGCCCACTTATCCTGCTGGCCAATTAGGGTATTGACGGAGGATAAGAAAATGAGCGCAGCTACTCTGATTATGCCAAATATTTTGTCACTTGAAATGACGGAATGTATATATACCACTGGTTCCAGCTAGGAATATACGGTATATAACTCAGTCCGGTCACCATCAAATCCACAATATCCCATAAATACAAAAATTATGCTGCCACCATCGATCATTTATAGGTGGATCGGATACCCGTTTGGTAATGTGAAGCGAGCACGAGGATAATGGCATTTCGTACATAGAGCAAGAAGATCGCCGCTATTTCCATGGTCTGAATGCCTCAAAATTATGTGTCCAGATTTTATTATCACCTGTTCCTCCTACCTAGTGACCTCATAGGGCTGAGCTTTGAAAGAGACTCAGCCCTGGTGAAAAATTATAAAGTTACTGCTCCTTGCCATATCTCAGCGTTTCAGCATGGCACATGAAGTATATTCACGTCATCTTGTTGGTGGTGAATTTATCTTTTGTTTGAGACTAAACATGACATAACTGTGACTTGCTGATGGGCGTAAACTAATTTTCTAGGTTTCTGATAACCTTCAGGGGAGCAAAAGGATGACACCTTCCCTTTTAGACTGTGCTATGGCGGCAGGGCCTCTCGGTACTCCTCCAGGCGCTGCTCTGCGGACCCTTTCCATTTCGGACTCAAGAGATGGGCTTCTCCGCGAGGCCCCTCAGGACTGGCATAACAGTCCAAATCCCCTGGCTAGAGGTAGCCAGAAGCGGCACTAAAGCCCCAACTGCTCCAACAGGATCTTTGCTGCAGTTACAGCAACAAACTCTACAGCTTCTAATGAGACAGGCTTCTTCAATGTCATCAGAATACAGAATGTAACCGCCACTGAATAGAATCCAAGCCTGTGAATATATAATGGAAGGGCATAGTCAGAAGGTTCTGCAGCTGAGATAAAGGCTATAGTTCTCAAGTAGAATGGAAATGGGCCTTGTATAGTTTAGAAAAAAGATGTCACAGAGGAGTCTCATTTATCTCTGTAAATACATGTGTGGTCAAAACAAAGGACTGGCACATGACGTATTCCTTCCAAAGATAATACTAAAGACCATGGGGCATTCACTGCAGGTGGAAGAAAGGTGAATCAAGCAGCTAAGTAGGAAAGGTTTTATACACTTAGAACAGTCAGACTATGGAATGCTCTACCGCAAGACCCTATAGCAGCTTTTAAAAAGGGATGGATGATTTCCTAAAGGTACCGTCACACGCGGCAATTTTGCAAGCAATTTCACTGGCAATTTGCTGGTTGCAGGGCATCATGAAATCGGAACATTGCCAAAGGATTTTGGGTTGCAGTGTAGATTTGTCAGAAATGTCAATGACAATGTCAGAAAGTTGGGTCTGCGTCCTATATCATAGTCTACCAGCAGGACAATGATCCTAAAAATACTTCAAGAAGCCCCAGAAATGGATAGAAGATGAGGGCTGGAGAGTTCAGAAGTGGCAGCAATGAGTCTAGATCCCCATTGATCACTGTTGAGAGAAGGTGATTTTCAAATATGAGAGATCGGGAGCAGTTCACAAAAGACGGTCAAAAATCCAAGTTGAGAGGTGTAAGAAGCTTGATCATGGTTATAGGAAGCAACTGATTGCAGTTGTTTATTCCAAAGGATGTGCAACCAAATTTAAGTTGAGACAGACAACAAGTTTGTCAGGTCTATTTTTGGGGTTTTGTGTGAAACTATGTCCAATTTGCCTTTTTTCCTTGTTTTTTTGTGATGTTCCAATACACTCAAAGGAAATAAACATGTACATGACAAAACGTGTAGTTTCATAAACTCTCGGAGACAGCTATCCTACTTCATTTTCTGGAACAACTTCAAGGGTGCAAACACTTTTGGCCATGACCAACGGCGGACACAGACAGAGAAGGGCTGATGGGCAAGAACTGTATATGGGTCCTTTTGCAGTCCAATAGCTCTGCTATGACAGATGATTCTTGAAGCTTTGAAGGTCGAAATGGGCCCCCTTATCTCATGGGCCCCTGTGTGGCTGCACAAGCTGCACCAATGTACCACTATATAATAAAACTCAAAACTGGATGTTGTCCTTCTCCTTGTCAATGGGACGAATTCTTACAAACTGGAGTCGGTGGAGACAGTGTCAGACTATGCACATTTACACAATTCATGGAGGAATAATAGAGGAAAAACACAATGCGATGTTGTAAGAAAACCTACTCCAGAATGATCATTTCATGGGGAATTCATGTTTATACTAATAAGGACATGTCTGGAGTGGTGAGAGCGGATTGTGTGGACAGCCCGGCATTATATAACTGTCTATCCTTAGCAATAACCAAAACAATACATCATCATGGTGAAAAATAACACAACGCCCCCTGTTTTCCAGGGTCTATTGTCCTGCTCTAAACATGGACCATAAATTGGCTGTAAAGCTCCATCAGTCACTACTCGCACATGTTTTGTTACATGAGGCAGCTGTCCCTTTATGGGTCCGCAGATACGATCAGGACTCCTTCCAGGGGAATGATCTCACTTTTTGTCTTTTGGTGCCAGGATAAATTCATCCTACAATGTGACGCTTCTGTAAAGTGGCCCAAGTTAAGAAAGGAAGGAGTGGAAACGTTCTTTGTATTTTTTGTAACTTCCGTCTGCACAGTAGGACATCTGAATAACACTTTCCACAGGGAAAATACAGCTCTTGCTATTCATGCATGGCTTGGATTTGGAGTGGATATGAAAATGTACTTTCCATTTGTGGTGACAAAGCTTTCCAGATCCTAAAACTACTGGAATACCTGTCCCGAGGTTTACCGTACGTGCCAGGGTAAATATTCTCCTTCTTATCCACATAACGTATATACAATGTGTTTACACACTATATGTGGGTCCCACACAGCCTCAGTAGGAGCTCTGGTTATAAATAAGATCTTAGTCACTCGGGATGACTTGAATCTCCCACTACTGTGGAGAATAAGTGCTTCTATTGCCTTTGGCTGGTCAGGATATGAGCACAGGCTGAAACTATGTCATCTCCCGGCCTGTGCCAATCTACCACCCCTCATTCTTACTAGAGAGAAGCAATTAGTGTACGCTCTTTCAGGGAATATACAAATTACAGACGTGGTATGGAAAGGGTGAGGACTTCTGGCTCTGCCCCAGGATGAGCCGGCTGAGCTATCATCACTTGCTGGCAGCCACATCTGCAGGAAAGGGATTTACACAGCAGCCTTGGGCTCACATTACACACTTTTCCTATTCACTAATGGAGTCTACACAAGGAAATGGAGGACAGACGGTATACCAGAAAAATGGTTCAGGCCAGGGTCGTCACTCTGCACTTGAACCCTACTGAGAGCGGGGCGCTGATGCCATACCGTACCGGGGTGCTCACTCAAAGCTGTCAGCCGCATTCAATAATCATTATAATAAAAAAAAAGCAAGAAAAACGAGCTGCAAGTCACCTGCCAGTACAGTCCAATTTATTATGCAATTATCGGGTACATTGGTGCAGGGAGGGGGTGATGGATCTACAGACTACGGTGCCGTTTCGCGCCTCAGCGCTTCTTCAGGTCCTATCCAATGTACCCGATAATTGCATAATAAATTGGACTATGCTGACCGGTGACTTGCTTTTTTTTCTCTTGCATCGATATCCGTCCAAATTCTGAAACATCCTGATTAGGCATGTGTCCCTATACCTAACATGGGGCCGCAGGCACACGTGTTGGTATCAGTATTTTAGCAGACCGCACCACTGCGTGGTTTTGACAACCTCCCCGAATGCACAAAGTTGTTTTTTTGCGGCATGACAAAAATCCAGATGCATGCCGATCTGGCTGTATATGTCCGCAAATAGAATGGGTCCCAATGGCGTCCGGATCCGTCCATCCTGATCTGTTCTGGACATTATGCATGTCTAGAGTCTGTTCTATCTCGTCTCTCTTTTCTCTCCTCTATTTCCAGACAAACAGTACTACAAATTCATACTCACAATGCAATGTGAAAACGCAAAGATGGATCAGGACAAAAGTGGATGTCGGCTTTTTTTTGCCTGATCCAGTGCAGATGCACCTGTTTTAATTCTGATATGGACGCGACGCAAGTGTGAGCCCAGCCTAGCCCTGTCCCCTGCTGCAGTTTGTTTGTTACTTAAAACTTTTCTTCACTCACCGTCCCCAGGTCCAGAGTCTCCGTCTCTGCAGCTCTGAAATCATGTAGACAGCACTGCAGGCAATCATCAGCTCAGTGGGTTCTTGAGTAGACGGCAATGCCGCTCAGAGGCGCTGCGCTCGCTCACTGGCTGCAGTGCTGTTGATGTTACATCAGCGCTGCAGGTAATAACAGACACTGAGAGAAACAGTGGAGACTCGGTGCTAAAACGGGAGAGTGAGTAAATCAAACTAAGCTAACAAAGAATAGCAAAAGAAATGAACTGGAGTACACCTTTTAATGCGTGCAATGTGTAGTAGTATGTGCACACTAGCCATTAAACAGCAACGCTCAAGAAAATAGCAAAAGATGAGCAAATGCCTTAAAATAAATAACAATAGTGCATGTAAAATAAAAGAGGGTACTTATCCCCCCACATCAAAGTGACCCATATCATCAGGATGGTGCTAGCATCTTATTTAAAACTTTACCATATTGTCTAGTGATGTTAATGTGAATAAGGACTGAGCAGGGTTGGGGCGCAACATGGACACCCTGCAATGGGAAGCTATATATAAAGCTGAAGTCACACTACCGTATCACCCATGCAATGATTGCATCGCACTGCCCGGACCGGCCGGCAACACAAAACAGCCACACCCAAGAGAAAAAAATTAGCAGTTACCCTAAATTAAATAATTAATTAGCAATAGTGTTTGTAAATAAAATGGGGTACTTAGTTAACATCATTTTGATCAAAAGGTTTAAAAGACATCCCATGACGTCAAGTTAACCCATGTTTTTTTAAACCCCCTGGAACAGGGGTTTTCAAAAATATCAAAATCCCTTAAAAATAGCAATTTATCCTTTATCCTATTCCTCTGGAGCATGCTTACTGCTGCTCCAGGAACTGATAGACATAGCCAAAATCTTACTTGACTATCTTTATCAGTCCACTAGACTACTGAACTGCGGTTCCACTTCCTCTTGAACTCATCTTCCACTACAATAAAGCAACTCAAGTCCATCTTGCTCAGTGGAGAGGACAGCATGAGTTATTTGACATTGCCCATTATCCTCTATGGAGTGGGAAGGAGGGTGGAGTGAGGAGCAAGGAAGGGAAAAGACAGAGATAAACAGAAAAATATGGTGCAGAGCTATTTACCAAGTTTTAAACTCGTATCAGAGGTTGGTTCAGAATAAGGCAGCTCAACTCTGCTGTATAATGCCATCCATGCTTCTGCAGCGTGTCTCTGTGAAATAAAAAGTGCTGTGCAGTCTATAGTAGAAATCACTGCAGCTCATCTCCTCCCCAAGCAAACAGTGAATTGCAAGTTACAGAAAGAGTATGTGGAGTGGAAAAATGGGGGAAAATGCAGGATTCAAGTCATAAATTGAGTTAAACCTCATGTACTCACACATGACATGTTATTCTCAAAAGGTGTTTGAAAACCCTTTAAAGGGAATCTGACAGCAGGTTTTTGCTACCTCATCTGAGAGCAGCATGATGTTGGCAAAATGATCCTGAATCCAATAATGTACCACTTAAGATTACTGGGTGTAGCCGTTCTAAGGCTGGCTTCAGACTGCGTGTCTGATCCGATCCGTAGCTGTCCGCTTGAGGCAGACAGCCGCGGACCGGATCAGCACACAGGAGGGGGGGCTATTATGCCCTCCGATCCTGTGTGCAGCCGTACGCAGTTCCTGCTGCTGATAGGTGAGGACCGCGGGCGCCGCGGTCCTGACCTGTCAGCTGGTTCAGCTGCGTGCGGCTGCACACAGGATCGGAGGGCATAATAGCCCCCCGTCCTGTGTGCTGATCCGGTCCGCGGCTGTCTGCCTCAAGCGGACAGCTACGGATCGGATCAGACACGCAGTCTGAAGCCGGCCTAACACATTCAGAGTTTTCACATTTAGCATGCAGCACAGCTCAACCAAGCTGCCCTCGCCCACACCAGACTCTCCATGTACCTTTCTATAGACAGTGAGGTGCTAATCACAGCATGGGGTGTACTAGCTGATGTCTAGCCTATCTAAAGACCCAGTCACACATAACGACCTCTCCAGCGATCCCGACAGCGATAACGACCTGCCGGGATAGCTGGATCGTTGTTACTTGATCGCTGGGGAGCTGTCGAACAGGCAAATCTCCCCAGCGATCAGGGCCATGGGAGCCACCTCCCACATTGCTTAAGGCAATGTCAGCGTCCTCCCTGCTTAGCGCTGCCTTACAGGCAGCGCTACGCAGGGAGAACATTGGTAACTATGATAAACAGCGGGTATCCAGGCAGCGCATTCTGCCAGAATACCCGGTGTTTATCATAGTTACCAGCGACATTAGTTGTCGGATATGAGGTGAGTGGGCTGTATTCATGGGGTTCCTTGCACTTTTATATTTAGTGGTTATAGTGTAGGTCTATGTGTATTCAGGGGGCACAGTATGTATTTTCATATCTATTTAGGGCGCACAATATATATTTTTATGATCAAGGGCCCAGTGAGTATTTATATATACAGTCCTCCACAATTTAAAGAAGGAAACGTTCTGGGGATCACAGGATAGGTACGTGTTAATGATATGCAAATAGTTAAAAAATGGGGACAATTTCCAAACATCTCAATTTTACCAGAATCTAGTATGAGCCACGTCCAGATATATCCGCACTTACACCCCTTGGCTACTATGACTGAAATTATTAATGACTATCTAATGAAAGTCCTTCCATGCTGAATACATTTGGGTACGAAAATTATCAAGATCCGCTGCTGGCAGCTACCTTTCCAATAGTCCACTAATGACGTCACGGATGTGCCTGATGGGAGACATGTCTGGAGATGTTGCAGGCCATGGTAAAATATTCAGACCACGCAGAGTAGCACAAGCAACATGTCGATTGGCATTACCATGTCAAAATACAGCTCCTGGGATACTTTGGAGAAATGTCTGTACCACTGGTTTTACAACTAAAGTAATTTCATGCTGAGATGTTGGTGTACCTGTGGTTACTAGTGAGGTCCAGATACTGTACATTATGCCTCCCCACATTATAATCCCAGCAGTAGGACCAGTATGACATTCCCTTGTGAAGGACTCTTCATAGAGTTGCCCATGTGGCCTCTAGACCAATCTCTGTATAACATTGCATCCAAGACAAAAGTAGAACGAGTCACTTAGGAGGATAGACCGACATTCCACCCTTCATTGCCATCTTGTTCTTCATTATAGCCTTTGAGAGGTCAATGGCCACCTTTAGATGGATGTCTGGCGCATAGCCCAATGTTGTGCAAAAGCCTTCAGATGCTTTGTGAGACACTGACATACAGAATGGATCAATTGTGGAACCAGTGGTGAGGCCATTTTTTTTGGTGCCACAAGAGCTGTTTTCTAGCATAAATGGAAACATTTGGAAAATTTTCTCTCCATTTTTCCAGTATTTTCATATCATTCCCATGTCTATTGATCTTGTGATTTACATAATTCCACAACTTTTCCTTTCTGGTTATTGAAATTTCAATGTTGCATCTATGGTCCACAACGTTGCCCATTTCTTGGTGCTTCTTCAGCTTGTCTACACCCCAGTCAGCCTTGATCTCTGCGCCTGGGAGAGACCTCGCTGATATAGGTCTTTGCCTTTGGAAGTTCACTGAACTGTAGGTTGGATTTCTGCTTGAGGGGAAAAAATAAAAAACCTCTTTTAATCTTCTTCCTTAGCGAGTGTGACACAAGCTGAGTGTGACCGGAGCGTAAGTGCGAATGGAAGTGTGTGACTTGTGATTCAGTGAGGAGGTATTTGGGAAGGCTGAAACAAATTCCTGTGTGAATTGCTGTGAGTTGGTGAATTGTGAATTGCTGAGTGTTTTTTTTTGCTCTCTACAAGTTTACAGTATCTTATTTTAATACCTGTAAGTTAAGGGTTAACAATTGAACTTAAATCCTGTGGTGTAGCTATACTCACAAGGGGTTAATTAAGGGTGGGTGGTTCATAATTAAGGGTTTATAAGAAGCAGCTGGTTGGGGCTTCCAGTCCTTTGGAAGTTCACTGATCTGTAGGTTGGATTTCTGCCGAAGGGGAAAAAAAAAAAGCCTCTTTAAATCTTTTTCCTTAGCGAGTGTGACACAAGCTGAGTGCGACCGGAGTGTAAGTGCGAACAGAAGTAAGTGTGTGACTTGTGATTCAGTGACTTTGGATTCAGGGAGTTTGGAAGGGAGGACTTACTGAATTGCAGGTTGTATTTTATTAATACTTTACATTTTTTTTTACTTATCATCTCTATTTGGTACAATCCCCATTAGGAAATGAGCTCCATAATTGACAATGACATCCAGTGTACATCTTGCCACATGTATGCAATCCTTCAACAGCCGGTCGAGGGTGCATACTGGTGTGTGAGATGTGAGTACGTTGTGCATTTGGAAGCCCAGATACTGGATCTAAATGAACAACTGGCAACGCTGAGATCCATAGACAATATGGAAAGGAGTCTGCTGCTCACTGAACAGCTGCTCAATGGGATAGATGTGGGGGAGGATGGTTGCATGGAGCTGCAGGACAGTGAGGCAGCTAGCTGGGTGACAGCTAGAATGCAGAGTAGAGGGAAGAGTGCCAGGCAGGGAGGCTAGCCCTGATCTGGCACACCCCAATAACTTTGCTAAGTTGGCAGATAAGGGGGGTGTCAGTACAGGGATAGCACTGTGCAGCAAGGCATGGCCTCTGAAAGCCGGAGGAGTGTCTGCTCCAGTAAGAGGGAAAATAGGAGAGAAGGACAGGACAGACAGGTGCTGGTAGTGGGGGACTCAATTATTAGGGGAACAGATAGGGCAATCTGTCACAAAGACAGGGGTTGTCGAACAGTGTGCTGCCTACCTGGCGCTCGAGTCCAGCACATCGCTGATCGGGTTGACAGATTACTGGGAGGGGCTGGTGAGGACCTAGCAGTCATGGTGTACATTGGCACAAATGGCAAAGTTAGAGGTAGGTGGAAGGTCCTTAAAGATGATTTCAGGGAATTAGGCTGCAGGCTTAAGGCAAGGACCTCCAAGGTAGTATTCTCTGAAATACTGCCTGTACCATGTGCCACACCAGAGAGGCAAAGGGAGATTAGGGAGATAAATAAGTGGCTCAGGAATTGGTGTAGGAAGGAGGGGTTTGGGTTCCTGGAGAACTGGGCCGACTTCTCTGTTGGCTACAGGTTCTATGCTAGGGACGGGCTGCACCTCAATGGGGAGGGTGCAGCTGTGCTGCGGGAGAAAATGGCTAGAAGGTTGGAGGAGTGTTTAAACTAGGGATTGGGGGGAGGGTATTCATTGTTCAGGAGGGGAAGATGGTGTAAATAGTAATCTGGGCACAAGTAATAAAATTGGGGGTGGCATGGGGGGTGGGGTTAGAACAGTCAATATAGTAGGAAGGAATAGAGGTAATGAGAGATGCATAAAGTGCATGTTCACTAATGCCAGAAGCCTCACCAACAAAATGGAGGAATTAGAATTGATTTTGTTGGAAAACAATTATGACATGGTTGGGATATCGGAGACATGGCTGGATGAGAGCCATGACTGGGCTGTTAATGTACAGGGATATAGTCTGTTCAGAAATGACCATACAAATAAGCGAGGGGGAGGCCTGTGTTTATATGTAAAATCATCCTTAAAACCCATCCTACGTGATAATATAGGAGAATCTAATGGAAATGTAGAGTCCCTGTGGGTGGAGATAAGGGGATGGGGAAAAAATAATAAATTACTGATAGGAGTTTGTTATAAGTCCCCAACAATAATGGAGGTGGAGGAGAATATCCTCATAAAGCAAATAGATGAAGCAACGACTCAGGGAGAAATCATTATTGTGGGGGACTTCAACTACCCTGAAATACATTGGGGATCAGAAACCTGCAGTTCCAGCAAAGGTAATAGATTTTTGACAATTATGAGAGACAATTATCTTTTACAACTAGTTCAGGACCCGACAAGAAGGGGGGGGGCAGTGATGGACCTAATATTAACCAACAGGCCGGACCGTATATCACATTTACGGGTTGGAGGTCACTTGGGTAATAGTGATCATAACTTCATAAGCTTTCAAGTATCCTTTACTAAGACGTGTAGTAGAGGGGCTACAAGGACACTAAACTTCAGGAAGGCAAATTTCCAACGGTTGAGAAATTATCTTGGTGCAATAAACTGGGACGATATCCTGAGACATAAAAGTACACAAAGTAAATGGGAGACGTTTATTAGCATCCTGAATAGGACCTGTGCACAATATATACCCTATGGGAATAAGCATGCTAGAAATAGGAGGAAACCACTATGGCTAAATAAGGCTGTAAGGGGCGCAGTAAATGACAAAAATAAAGCATTTAGGGAATTAAAGCGAACCTGTCACCCCCCGTGGACATCAAAAGCTATAATAGCCACCTTCTGCAGCACTAAGGCTGCATTCAGGGAAGGTGGCTATATGCTTTTGATGCCCTATATTCAGTCAAATATGAAGTTAGATAAAGCCTTACACTTAAGACCGGGAGGCGGGGTTTCGCGCTCCTCCGACCCGCCTCCTCTTGTCAATCAGTCAGTTCGCCTGCTGCTGCCTCCCCTCACAGTCGTTCATGAACGCGCGGCTCCGTTCTCCCCTTTGGAGCCGCGCATGCGCTGTGCACCGGGTGTCCAGGAAGTCGTCGGGCTGCGCGTGCAGCCCGACGACTTCCTGGACACCCGGCACACAGCGCATGCGCGGCTCCATAGACGAGAACGGAGCCGCGCGTTCATGAGGGGAGGCAGCAGCAGGCGAACTGACTGATTGACAAGAGGAGGCGGGTCGGAGGAGCGCGAAACCCCGCCTCCCGGTCTTAAGTGTAAGGCTTTATCTAACTTCATATTTGACTGAATATAGGGCATCAAAAGCATATAGCCACCTTCCCTGAATGCAGCCTTAGTGCTGCAGAAGGTGGCTATTATAGCTTTTGATGTCCACGGGGGGTGACAGGTTCGCTTTAAAGCAAGTAGGTAGTGATGAGGCATTAAATAAATACAGAAAATTAAATAACATTTGTAAAAAGCAAATCAAGGCAGCAAAGATTGAGACAGAAAGACTCATTGCCAGAGAAAGTAAAAATAATCCCAAAATATTTTTTAACTACATAAATAGTAAGAAACTAAAAAATGATTGTGTTGGCCCCTTTAAAAATAATCTGGGTGAAATGGTGGATGAGGATGAGGAAAAAGCCAATATGCTAAAAATTTACTAAAGTTGACAAATCCCCAGGCCCGGATGGGATATACCCCAGACTACTGCAGGAATTAAGTACCATCATAGATAAACCATTATTTTTAATCTTTAAATATTCCATAATAACAGGGTCTGTACCACAGGACTGGCATATAGCAAATGTGGTGCCAATATTCAAAAAGGGCACAAAAACTGAACTTAGAAATGATAGGCCAGTAAGCTTAACCTCTACTGTGGGTAAAATCCTACAGGGTTTTCTACGAGATGCTATACTAGAGTATCTGAAGAAGGATAACCTCATAACCCAATATCAACATGGTTTTACGAGGGACCGTTCCTGTCAAACTAATCTGATAAGCTTCTATGAAGAAGTAACCAAAGAAATGCAGTGGACCTGGTGTATATGGACGTTTCAAAAGCTTTTGATACGGTGCCACACAAAAGGTTGATACATAAAATGAGAGCAATGGGGATAGGGGAAAATATGTGTAAGTGGGTTAAGAACTGGCTTAGTGATAGGAAACAAAGGGTGGTCATTAATGGAACACTCTCAGAATGGGTCACAGTTAACAGTGGGGTACCACAAGGGTCAGTGTTGGGCCCCGCTTTTTTTTAACATATTTATTAATGACCTTGTAGGGGGCATACAGAATACAATCTCTATATTTGCAGATGACACTAAACTATGCATGGTAATCAATACAGAGGAGGACAATTTTATATTACAGGAGGATTTATGTAAACTAGAGGCTTGGGTTGATAAATGGTGAATGAGCTTCAATGGGGATAAATGTAAGGTCATGCACTTGGGCAGAGGAAATAAAATGTATAATTAAGTGCTTAATTGTAAAACACTGGGCAAAACTGTCACTGAAAAAGACCTGGGTGTATGGGTAGATGACAAACTCACATTTAGTGGCCAGTGTCAGGCAGCTGCTGCAAAGGCAAATAAAATAATGGGATGCATTAAAAGAGGCATAGATGCTCATGAGGAGAACATAATTTTACCTCTATACAAGTCACTAGTGCGACCACACTTAGAATACTGTGTACAATCCTGGTCTCCGGTGTATAAAAAAGACATAGCTGAACTAGAGCGGGTACAGAGAAGAGCAATAAAAGTCATTAGAGGACTAAGGGGTCTGCAATACCAAGACAGGTTATTAAACTTGGGGTTATTTAGCTTGGAAAAACGAAGGCTTAGGGGTGATCTTATAATAATGTATAAATATATGAGGCGACAGTACAGAGAACTTTCTAATGATCTCTTTACTCTTAGGCATGAGACTGGGACAAGGGGGCATCCTCTATGTCTGGAGGAAAGAAGGTTTAATCATAATCACAGACGCGGATTCTTTACTGTAAGAGCAGTGAGACTATGGAACTCTCTGCCACATGATGTTGTAATGAGTGAGTCACTACTAATATTTAAGAAGGGCCTGGATGCCTTTCTTGAAAATTATAATATTACCAGTTATACATACTAGATTCTTTGATAGGACGTTGATCCAGGGAACTAGTCTGATTGCCGAATGTGGAGTCAGGAAGGAATTTTTCCCCCAATGTGGAGCTTAGTGTTGCCACATGGGGTTTTTTTTTACCTTCCTCTGGATCAACATGTTAGGCTATGGGTTGAACTAGATGGACTTAAAGTCTTCCTTCAACCTTAAATACTATGATACTATAGAATAACTCCTGTGTGTCTGGTTGATGTGCTCAGTATTGCCATTGTACATGACTTGTGACATGAAGCGGTCTTCCACATCCTCACCATTGTAGCATAGTTTGGCTGCTCCTTACCCAGTTTTACACCTTATACAATGCTGTTTCCATTCAACCAATCTATGAAAATGATGATTGTTCTCAGCCGTTTAATATAAGAGATTACTCATAAGCGGCCGTCACACGCTACGATATCTTGAAAGATATCGCTTGAACGCGCCAGATCAAACATCGCTTGAACGATGTCTGGGCGTGTGATGGCAAGATACGACCAACGATACATGATCAAATCGCAAAATCGAGATCTGAGCTCCGGAGCTCAGATCTTGCGATGAACGATTTAGCGATCTGCTTCATCGTGGTGTATAACACCACGATGAACGATCTCCCAGCGGCAGAGCCTATGCTGGAAGATGGTATCTATGGTAAACGTCGGGTTACTAAGCGACGCGCGGCGCCTAGTAACCCGATGTGTACCATAGTTACCAGCGATCTCACTGGTCCACATCGCTGGTGAGTCTGTCTGTGTGACATCTCACCAGCGATGTGAGCGATATTGTAAGCGATCGCGCGTGCACGTGATCGCTAACAATATCGCTAGCGATATCGTAGCGTGTGATGGCCGCTATACAGTGGATATAATGCTACACAATCCCAGACTTTGTACCAGTGGAACTAGAGGCCTTGATGCTGTATTGAAGGCAAAGGGCGATCAACAAATGCTGATTTGATTTTTCTTCTGTTCACTCAATTTGTAGTTCACTAATTGATAAAAAAAACACTTCTATTTGTGAAAGCATTCTCACTTTACTTCAGACTTTCGCACAGTACTTTATAAATATGTTCAAAGCGTGCACGTCATCAGCTCTGCTACACACAGTTAGCTCTGCTAACACACAGTCAGCTCTGCTAAGAACACAACACAGCTCTGCTACACAGTCAGCTCTGCTAACAACACAGTCAGCTCTGCTAACAACACAGTCAGCTCTGCTACATACACATGACCCGCCCCCAGGGCCATGCGGTGCTCTGAAACCGGGCTGGTTCAGTCTCGGCTCCGTGGCCCTGCAGAGTCACTTAAAAATGCGGGGAAATGGTTTAGGGATTAATGTTCACGACGCCACCCGTGGTATGCGGCTATGAGTGGCTGCTGCTGCAGAACCTCCGGGGACGATGGACGCCAGTTGGGATTGAGTGGCTCCCCATGGGTGGAATGGGTCCTCAGGGCAGTAAGGGTAAACGGTTCTCTGTGGCAGGCAGGGGCCTTGTTACCTTTGCTTAGTGTCCTTCACAGCCTGCTGCCGCAGGAATAACAACAGTCTCACACAGTTCTGGAATTCTGTACCCGGTTTACATACAGAAAGTCTCAGCAGCTCTTATGGTACGTTTACACGCGGCCACAGGAAGGTAGGAACAGGCAGGCATCGGACACAATTGTGCCTGTTGCCTTGAAAAGACCACGATGTGGCTGCATGTAATTCAGGACTTTCCTTCCTGTGTCTTCCCTGAAGGAAGGAAAGTCCGGAATTACACGCAGCCACATCGTGCTGCTATTCTTCTCCGCTCATAACATTCACGAGTGCTGGCACTTGCTTCCTTCTCACTCTCTGCCCCAACTCAGACTGACTGGCTAACATCCTTTTTCTACCACCCCAACTTCCATCCCCTTCCTGCCATGGGACAGGGCCCTTCCTCCTGCGGGTCGACCCATGGTCCCCTCCTGTCTTTAGGGGTGTTGGGGGTGTGTGGTGAGGGTTTTGCATTGCCATCCTAATTTCCTGACAACAGGGAATCTACACCCGTGGATTGGGTGCAGTACCCCTCGTGGCGACCAGACCAGTGGGACGCCACACACAGCTCTGCTAACACACACAGTCAGCTTTGCTACACACACAGTCAGCTATGCTAACAACACACAGTCAGCTGTGCTAACAACACACACAGTCAGCACTGCTACACACAGCCCTAACACACACAGTCAGCTCTGCTAACAACACACAGTCAGCTCTGCTACACACAGCTCTAACACACACAGTCAGCTCTGCTACACACAGTCAGCTCTGCTACACACAGTCAGCTCTGCCACACACACAGTCAGCTGTACACACAGTCAGCTCTACTACACACAGCTCTAACACACAGTCAGCTGTGCTAACAACACACACAGTCAGCTCTGCTACACACAGCTCTAACACACAGTCAGCTCTGCTAAACACAGTCAGCTCTGCCACACGCACAGTCAGCTGTACACACAGTCAGCTCTTCTACACACAGCTCTAACACACAGTCAGCTCTGCTAATAACAGTCAGCTCTGCTACACAGACAGTCAGCTGTTCAGTCAGCTCTGCTAATAACATAGTCAGCTCTGCTACACACACAGTCAGCTGTTCAGTCAGCTCTGCGACACATAGCTCTAACACACACAGTCAGCTGTACACAGTCAGCTCTGCTACATACAGCTCTAACACACACAGTCAGCTCTGATACACACAGCTCTAACACACACAGTCAGGTCTGCTACACGCAGCTCTAACACACACAGTCAACTCTGCTAATAACAGTCAGCTCTGCTACACAGACACAGTTAGCTCTATATACAGTCAGTTCTAACAACATACACACAGTCAGCTCTGCACATGTGGCGCCCCGCAACGAGTGCGTCACAAGGGAGTATTGCAGCCGCAATATTCTCTTGACAAAGCAGTGCAATAGTTAACTCTGAGATCCAACCCAACATACAACACCTAGAACAGAGGACCAATCCTAGGTCCTGGTGGGTGGAGTGTTAGGGTAGTGAAGTAGAACACAGAATAATCTAGACAGTCTGAACAGTAGAGTCTGGAATCTAGAGAGGACCTAGAACACAGAACTTGGAGAGGAGCGGGGGCTCCGCACTCCGTGCGGGCCCCTGGGCCGTCACCGGTCGGGTGTCAGCACCTGAGGCCTTAACCACCGGGAATGGGCATTTCTACACGGGTTCCCAAAAGACTCCCGTGCCCACAACTCACAGCCGGTTCACTGGTACCGAAGCTGGCAGCAGTTCACCTCTGTCACGCGAACCAGCCCCGTGGAGGAGCAGCTTTATAGGAGCACCCCACCACCAGCCAGTTTCCAGTCGTCTAACCAGCGGTGTACCCACCGAGGGACCCAAGGCTCCCCAAAGAATCCAGAACGTACATCATGGATAGGGCATTGAAGCAGCCTCCCCGTACCCGACCTGGTATTCCTGGGCGACGCTGGCAAGAGAAGCTAAGGAGGTAGAAAGGAGGTACACTGCGGATCTCTGAGGAGCACTATCACTGCTGAGTCCACCCGGTCTTCTACTCAACCACTGTAAGCCATGTACTGCCTGCTGGTTACAGTAAAGAACCGTTGCAGAGACTATCTGTGTCCGTGTCTCCTTATGAACTGTCCGTCATGAACTAAAGGTAACCGCAGCTGCCGCACAACATCTTGAGCAGCTCCAGCCCCCGGGGATCACCGCTCAGCCTGTGGGGAGCGTAACATCTTGCTGCTGTCCATCACCCCGGGAGGTTCCGCAGCGTCGGTAGTCCTTACCGAATCTACTCATAGGTGGCGTCACGAAGAAAACAAATTAAAAACCCCCTTTTAATCTGTTCCCGTAAGACGTCCTAAATTTTGATCTGCACTACACCGGGCCCCACTACCGGCAGGCGCGGTCCACCCGTGACAAGGAAGGAGAAGAATCGCCTGTCTAAACCGGGAGTAACCCTGGCCCCTGGTGTGCGTCAGAAAATGGCGTCACGAACAGGATACGAGCAGGCCCGTTATCCAACGGGTATGTTGTGCTTAAACTGGACTTTATTGTCTACAATTGGACTTTGTTCGTCCCTAAAAGAACTTTCCCGCCTTTACACCATTGGGTCAAGATGGCGCCCAAGATGGCGTTCCCGCCACAAGAAGCCGCCACGTGAAGCCCAAGAGTGAGTCAACCCCCCCCTCACTGTGGGAGGGCTAAGGACGAAAGGCGCCAAACTCTTTGTCCGCCCTGATTGCTCGAGTCAACCATGGGGGCGGATCCCAAAGACTTTTCCCACGATTGGACTATGAAAGCCCAGAGGAGATGGGAGTGTCATACATAGACACACCGACAGAGAGAGAAGACATCTTCACCAGCTCTACCAGAACGCTTACCGGTTGAACGGGTGTGGTTTCCCTCCAAAGAAGAATGGCCAGCATGAGACTCCAAGACCTGATGCAGGAGGTCGAGGCGGAGGCCAGAGCAGCCATAAGCCAACCGGGTCCGGATCCTGCCCTTACCATAGATGGCAGCCCCGACTTCTGGCTAGAGGCTCTACAAGACCTCCGGGTGCGGTTACTAGAGACAGTAGAATGGACGATCCGTAGCTGGAGCGCGACCCTAGGCAGACGACTACACCATGCGATGCAGCAGAGCCGACCGGGTACAGCTTCTCCAAGCCCAGACGACGTCACCAGCTTCTCGACCGCCTCACCCTCGCCTACCACCTGTCCTGCTCCGTCACCAGAGCCAATAGACTGCGTCATTCCGGTGGAGGCCGCAACTCGACCCGTTCCAGCGACCAACATCGCAACCGATTCCGTTCTTGAGCCGGAGCTCATAACACGCTCCATGGAAGAATTAGATCTCTACCAGGTTCCCACTGAGGAACCCGCGACATGTTTCACCACTACAGAGACCGTCGCCTGTTTTATCCCCGTACCGGAGGCTTCCCTTGTCATTGCCGAGGCCTACCTGGTAACCGGGATTGAAACACCTCTACCTGCGGAAACAGATGAAGAAGCAGGCAGCCTGGAAGCCCTGCAGGACGTCCCTACGGAAGGATCCGCAGCACCACCGCCCTGTTGTACAACGGAACAAGCTTTAATATCTCTCATCATCGAGCAGCCTGATGTGATCATCGAGGAAGAGGTCGGAGAGGATGACGACGAGACCCACAGCACCGCTGAGGATTTCGACACCGGGTTCGCTTGGGGAGACAACAAAGAACTTCCTTCCGGACACACAGCTCGGGTACACTGGTCGGGTGCACTGCCGACACCTTCCCCTGTGCCGTTCTACCGGGTTCCGATCCAGACAGCCCGCCAAGTTCAAGCTTCCCGCCAAACCACCAGCTCCATTACTCATCTTTACACCCCGAGCCGTAACGACGGAGATGTACGCCAGAGACGACGAGAGGAGTGGCAAGCCCGAGAACGCGCCAACATGGAGGCCCGTGCCGAGGCTCGCCGCCAGCCGCCGCTGCCTGATGAACTCCGCCGTGAAGGTAGAATTTCCACCTTTAATTTAAACACCGGGTGGGGGTTCGCTTGGGAGGTGGGTTTGAATGAGGAGGTGTTTGTGGGGCGCCGGGACGTTGAGTCAAACTTGCCAAGAGGACATCCCGATCGCGACCTATACCGGGGCGACATAATCACCTACGAGCGCTATGCTTGTGCAGATGGGTGGTTCGCTATCCGGGTGCGCCATCACCCTCAGAGCCAGTGACTTTAAAACTTGAACTTCATCAATGACTCTGTTCCCGTTAATCATTGACTGTGTGATCTTGCGGCTACAGCCTGGACTCTAGTTAAAGTACAGCCGACCGCCCGCCGGGTCCGCACAAAGTGATTACCTGTTTCTTTGCTTATATCACCAAAGCATATCTTTACCTGTTTTTCTATTTTAATAAAAGTGTGTCATATATGTATAAAAATGTAAAAACCTCTGTAATGTGAGTAGTTTGACGCTTGGGGACAAGCTGATTTAACCAAGGGGGAGTGTGGCGCCCCGCAACGAGTGCGTCACAAGGGAGTATTGCAGCCGCAATATTCTCTTGACAAAGCAGTGCAATAGTTAACTCTGAGATCCAACCCAACATACAACACCTAGAACAGAGGACCAATCCTAGGTCCTGGTGGGTGGAGTGTTAGGGTAGTGAAGTAGAACACAGAATAATCTAGACAGTCTGAACAGTAGAGTCTGGAATCTAGAGAGGACCTAGAACACAGAACTTGGAGAGGAGCGGGGGCTCCGCACTCCGTGCGGGCCCCTGGGCCGTCACCGGTCGGGTGTCAGCACCTGAGGCCTTAACCACCGGGAATGGGCATTTCTACACGGGTTCCCAAAAGACTCCCGTGCCCACAACTCACAGCCGGTTCACTGGTACCGAAGCTGGCAGCAGTTCACCTCTGTCACGCGAACCAGCCCCGTGGAGGAGCAGCTTTATAGGAGCACCCCACCACCAGCCAGTTTCCAGTCGTCTAACCAGCGGTGTACCCACCGAGGGACCCAAGGCTCCCCAAAGAATCCAGAACGTACATCATGGATAGGGCATTGAAGCAGCCTCCCCGTACCCGACCTGGTATTCCTGGGCGACGCTGGCAAGAGAAGCTAAGGAGGTAGAAAGGAGGTACACTGCGGATCTCTGAGGAGCACTATCACTGCTGAGTCCACCCGGTCTTCTACTCAACCACTGTAAGCCATGTACTGCCTGCTGGTTACAGTAAAGAACCGTTGCAGAGACTATCTGTGTCCGTGTCTCCTTATGAACTGTCCGTCATGAACTAAAGGTAACCGCAGCTGCCGCACAACATCTTGAGCAGCTCCAGCCCCCGGGGGATCACCGCTCAGCCTGTGGGGAGCGTAACATCTTGCTGCTGTCCATCACCCCGGGAGGTTCCGCAGCGTCATAGTCCTTACCGAATCTACTCATAGGTGGCGTCACGAAGAAAACAAATTAAAAACCCCCTTTTAATCTGTTCCCGTAAGACGTCCTAAATTTTGATCTGCACTACACCGGGCCCCACTACCGGCAGGCGCGGTCCACCCGTGACAAGGAAGGAGAAGAATCGCCTGTCTAAACCGGGAGTAACCCTGGCCCCTGGTGTGCGTCACACACACAGTCAGCTCTGTACACAGTCAGCTCTGCACACACAGTCAGCTCTGTACACAGTCAGCTCTGCACACACAGTCAGCTCTGTACACAGTCAGCTCTGCACACACAGTCAGCTCTATACACACTCAGCTCTGCACACACAGTCAGCTCTGTACACAGTCAGCTCTGCACACACAGTCAGCTCTATACACACTCAGCTCTGCACACACAGTCAGCTCTGTACACACAGTCAACTCTGCACACAGTCAGCTCTGCACAGTCAACTCTGTACACACTCAGCTCTGTACACACAGTCAACTATGCACACACAGTCAGCTCTGCACAGTCAACTCTGTACACACTCAGCTCTGCACACACAGTCAGCTCTGCACACAGTCAGCTCTGCACACACACTCAGCTCTTACAGTCAGCTCTGCACACACACTCCGCTCTGTACAGTCAGCTCTGCACACACAGTCAACTCTGTAACCACACTCAGCTCTGCACACACAGTCAGCTCTGTAACCACACTCAGCTCTGCACACACAGTCAGCTCTGTAACACAGTCAGCTCTGTACACACACTCAGCTCTGTACACACACTCAGCTCTGAACACACTCAGCTCTGCACACACAGTCAGCTCTGCACACACAGTCAGTCCTGCACACACACTCAGCTCTGTACACAGTCAGCTCTGCACACACAGTCAGCTCTGTAAACAGTCAGCTCTGTACACACACACACTCAGCTCTGCACACACACTCAGCTCTGCACACACACTCAGCTCTGTACACACACTCAGCTCTGTACACACAATCAGCTCTGTACAGTCAGCTCTGCACACACTCAGCTCTGTACACACAGTCAGCTCTGCACACACAGTCAGCTCTGCACACACTCAGCTCTGCACACACAGTCAGTCCTGCACACACACTCAGCTCTGCACACACACTCAGCTCTGTACACACACTCAGCTCTGTACACCACTCAGCTCTGCACACACTCAGCTCTGTACACACAGTCAGCTCTGCACACACTCGGCTCTGTACACACAGTCAGCTCTGCACACACAGTCAGTCCTGCACACACACTCAGCTCTGCACACACACTCAGCTCTGTACACACACTCAGCTCTGCACACACACTCAGCTCTGTACGCACACTCAGCTCTGCACACACAGTCAGCTCTGCACACACACTCAGCTCTGCACACACACAGTCAGCTCTGCACACACACTCAGCTCTGCACACACACACACTCAGCTCTGCACACACACACTCAGCTCTGCACACACACACTCAGCTCTGCACACACTCAGCTCTGCACACAGTCAGCTCTGCACACACACTCTGCTCTGCACCACACACATCAGCTCTTACACACAGTCAGCTCTGCACACACACAGTCAGCTCTGCACATACAGTCAGCTCTGTACACACAGTCAGCTCTGCACACACTCAGCTCTGTACACACAGTCAGCTCTGCACACACTCAGCTCTGCACACACAGTCAGCTCTGCACACACACTCAGCTCTGCACACACACTCAGCTCTGTACACACACTCAGCTCTGTACACACAGTCAGCTCTGCACACAACTCAGCTCTGTACACACAGTCAGCTCTGCACACAGTCAGGTCTGTACACACAGTCAGCTCTGCACACACAGTCAGTCCTGCACACACACTCAGCTCTGCACACACTCAGCTCTGTACACACACTCAGCTCTGCACACACACACTCAGCTCTGCACACACAGTCAGCTCTGCACACACACTCAGCTCTGCACACACAGTCAGCTCTGCACACACACTCAGCTCTGCACACACACACTCAGCTCTGCACACACACTCAGCTCTGCACACACTCAGCTCTGCACACAGTCAGCTCTGCACACACACTCTGCTCTGCACACACACTCTGCTCTGCACACACACACTCAGCTCTTACACACAGTCAGCTCTGCACACACACAGTCAGCTCTGCACACACATTCAGCTGTACACACAGTCAGCTCTGCACACACTCAGCTCTGCACACACACTCAGCTCTGCACACACACAGTCAGCTCTGCACACACACTCAGCTCTGCACACACACTCAGCTCTGCACACACACTCAGCTCTGCACACACACACAGTCAGCTCTGCACACACACTCAGCTCTGCACACACACTCAGCTCTGCACACAGTCAGCTCTGCACACACACTCTGCTCTGCACACACACACTCAGCTCTGTACACACACTCAGCTCTGCACACACACTCAGCTCTGCACACACAGTCAGCTCTGCACATACAGTCAGCTCTGTACACACAGCCAGCTCTGCACACACTCAGCTCTGCACACCCAGTCAGCTCTGCACACACAGTCAGCTCTGCACATACAGTCAGCTCTGTACACACAGTCAGCTCTGCACACACTCAGCTCTGTACACACAGTCAGCTCTGCACACACTCATCTCTGCACACACAGTCAGCTCTGCACACACAGTCAGCTCTGCACACACACTCAGCTCTGCACACACACAGTCAGCTCTGCACACACTCAGCTCTGCACACACACAGTCAGCTCTGCACACACACAGTCAGCTCTGCACACACACACACTCAGCTCTGCACACACACAGTCAGCTCTGCACACAGTCAGCTCTGCACACACACAGTCAGCTCTGCACACACAGTCAGCTCTGCACACACACACTCAGCTCTGCACACACAGTCAGCTCTGCACACACAGTCAGCTCTGCACACACACAGTCAGCTCTGCACACACACACAGTCAGCTCTATACACACACTCAGCTTTGCACACACACTCAGCTCTGCACACACACTCAGCTCTGCACACACACACTCAGCTCTGCACACACACACTCAGCTCTGCACACACACTCAGCTCTGCACAACACTCAGCTCTGCACACAGTCAGCTCTGCACACAACACTCGCTCTGCACACACAGTCAGCTCTTACACACAGTCAGCTCTGCACACACACAGTCAGCTCTGCACATACAGTCAGCTCTGTACACACCAGTCAGCTCTGCACACACTCAGCTCTGTACACACAGTCAGCTCTGCCACATCACTCAGCTCTGCACACCACATCAGTCCTGCACACACACTCAGCTCTGTACACACAGTCAGCTCTGCACACACTCAGCTCTGTACACACAGTCAGCTCTGTACACACAGTCAGCTCTGCACACATCAGTACAGCTCCCTGCTCACACACACTCAGCTCTGCACACACAGTCAGCTCTGCAACACACACTCAGCTCTGCACACACACAGTCAGCTCTGCACACACACTCAGCTCTGCACACACACACTCACTGCTCTGCACACACACTCAGCTCTGCACACACTCAGCTCTGCACACAGTCAGCTCTGCACACACACTCTGCTCTGCACACACACACTCAGCTCTGCAACACACACTCAGCTCTGCACAACACTCCAACACTCAGCTCTGCACACACACCTCAGCTCTGCACACACACACACCTCAGCTCTGCACACACACAGTCAGCTCTGCACACACACACTCAGCTCTGCACACACACAGTCAGCTCTGCACACACACTCAGCTCTGCACACACACTCAGCTCTGCACACACATTCAGCTCTGTAACCACACGCAAACAAACCCAATATTACATTCACCAGTACAGCCACAGTGTGGCGCTTTGGAGTTCTCCTGTTGTGGTACCATAACTCCCAGCACACACACACCCGCGGTCCCTCGCTGTACACAAATCGTCACCTAAACACATGGAGCGGTACCAGCAGCCGTGACTCCGCCCACCGGGTCATGTGACTGGTCAAGTGAGGATGACGTCACCGGGGAGCTCTCGCTGCCTGCGCTCCGCATCCAGTGTAGAGAGCGGAGCTGCTCCATGGACACTGCAGAGGGATCCGCTGTGTGCGGACCGCGGGGGAGCTCCCCACCTGCCGCCCGGGCCTGGTGACATGTGTGCAGGAGCGGCCACCAGGAGGCGCCCTCCGTGTGCCCGGAGCTCCGGGACTCCGCTGTGATGAGGATGTCTCTGCAGAGCGCACTGTCTGCCGGATCTGCGGAAAGTCAGATGGAAGAAGAGCCGGGAGAGGAGAAGCCTCGGGACAAGCTGCCCCCCATCCTGTGTGCGGCCAGCACTGCCACTGCCGGGGTAACTATCATCACGGGGTCTCCTCAGCCCCTGCTGGGGTAACTTATCAGCACGGGGTCTCCTCAGCCCCTGCTGGGGTAACTTATCAGCACGGGGTCTCCCCAGCCCCTGCCGGGGTAACTATCATCACGGGGTCTCCTCAGCCCCTGCCGGGGTAACTATCAACACGGGGTCTCCTCAGCCCCTGCTGGGGTAACTATCATCACGGGGTCTCCTCAGCCCCTGCCGGGGTAACTATCATCACGGGGTCTCCTCAGCCCCTGCCGGGGTAACTATCATCACGGGGTCTCCTCAGCCCCTGCCGGGGTAACTATCAACACGGGGTCTCCTCAGCCCCTGCTGGGGTAACTATCATCACGGGGTCTCCTCAGCCCCTGCCGGGGTAACTATCATCACGGGGTCTCCTCAGCCCCTGCCGGGGTAACTATCAGCACGGGGTCTCCTCAGCCCCTGCCGGGGTAACTATCAGCACGGGGTCTCCTCAGCCCCTGCCGGGGTAACTATCATCACGGGGTCTCCTCAGCCCCTGCCGGGGTAACTATCAGCACGGGGTCTCCTCAGCCCCTGCTGGGGTAACTATCATCACGGGGTCTCCTCAGCCCCTGCCGGGGTAACTATCAGCACGGGGTCTCCTCAGCCACTGCCGGGGTAACTATCAGCACGGGGTCTCCTCAGCCACTGCCGGGGTAACTATCAGCACGGGGTCTCCTCAGCCCCTGCCGAGGTAACTATCAGCCCGGGGTCTCCTCAGCCCCTGCCGGGGTAACTATCAGCCCGGGGTCTCCTCAGCCCCTGCCGGGGTAACTATCAGCCCGGGGTCTCCTCAGCCCCTGCCGGGGTAACTATCAGCCCGGGGTCTCCTCAGCCCCTGCCGGGGTAACTATCAGCACGGGGTCTCCTCAGCCCCTGCCGGGGTAACTATCAGCAACGGGGTCTCCTCAGCCCCTGCCGGGGTAACTATCATCACGGGGTCTCCTCAGCCCCTGCCGGGGTAACTATCAGCACGGGTCTCCTCAGCCCCTGCCGGGGTAACTATCAGCACGGGGTCTCCTCAGCCCCTGCCGGGGTAACTATCAGCACGGGGTCTCCTCAGCCCCTGCCGGGGTAACTATCATCACTGGGTCTCCTCAGCCCCTGCCGGGGTAACTATCATCACTGGGTCTCCTCAGCCCCTGCCGGGGTAACTATCAGCCGGGGTCTCCTCAGCCCCTGCCGGGGTAACTATCAGCACGGGGTCTCCTCAGCCCCTGCCGGGGTAACTATCAGCCGGGGTCTCTCAGCCCCTGCCGGGGTAACTATCAGCACGGGGTCTCTCAGCCCCTGCCGGGGTAACTATCAGCACGGGTCTCCGCAGCCCCTGCATGCTCCACCTACAGTCTGGTGCTCTCTGTTATCAGCCATTGACCTCTCGGTAATGTTCCAGTAATCCCCTCCATCATCTATTACTTTCTCTCCGATCTGAGAATTAGTTTATAATTTGCATTTTATATCTTCAATATCAGAAATCTCTCTCATTATTATTCATTGTTGTTATTTTGCCCTGTTTGGCATATACGATGTCCTAGATGTTCTGTGTAGTTTTCCATTTAAATAATATTTACCAAATGAGATTTTTTGATAAGTAATGTGATCTAGTATTTTTGGATATTATTATTATTATTATTATTATATTCCCACCATTTGAACCTGCTGTTCTGAACCCTGTGATGGGGGATGTGGGCAGAGCAACTGCAAATCTGTCCCAAAAACGTGGACTTTCTGTTTCAAAAACTAATAAAAAGCCTGTGTGCAGATCCCCTGAAAGATAGCAAGAGAATACATAAAAAAGACAAATGCACCAAACCTAAAGGGAACCGTCACCTCGATTTACCCCCCCATCCTATCACTACCTGTCCCTGCACCTTCCTAGCTGATCCCTAACCATACCTGTCTCACCTAAGAGTGCCCTATAAAGAGTAAGAAAAAGACAGACAGGAGAAGGAATAATGACGCCCAGTGGGGCGTACTGAGAGCAAGCCAGGAGGGGACAATGGAGCCCACCGCACACTACATGCAACTATACAAGCCTCTAACTTACTCTTTATAGGGCACTCTCTTAGGTGAGACAGGGATGGTTAGGGATCGGCTAGGAAGGTGCAGGGACAGGTCAAGTGGTAGGATGGGGGGTAAATTGATGTGACAGGTTCCCTTTAAGAGAAATTAAAAAAATGGGAAAAATGCAACAAAAATAATGCAAGAAAAGAAAAAAAAAAAGTCAGTTTTCACACTAGATTTTGCAGATCTGTCTGTGTTTTAATGTAAATTTGCAACAGATCTCTAGAACATTCTCACACGCGTCTAACTCATTCCTCTTTCTTTCTAGTTCCTCCCTCGCGCTCTCTCCCGCCCTCGCGCTCCCTCTCTCCCTTCCCTCGCGCTCCCTCTCTCCCTTCCCTCGCGCTCCCTCTCTCCCTTCCCTCGCGCTCCCTCTCTCCCTTCCCTCGCGCTCCCTCTCTCCCTTCCCTCGCGCTCCCTCTCTCCCTTCCCTCGCGCTCCCTCTCTCCCTTCCCTCGCGCTCCCTCTCTCCCTTCCCTCGCGCTCCCTCTCTCCCTTCCCTCGCGCTCCCTCTCTCCCTTCCCTCGCGCTCCCTCTCTCCCTTCCCTCGCGCTCCCTCTCTCCCTTCCCTCGCGCTCCCTCTCTCCCTTCCCTCGCGCTCCCTCTCTCCCTTCCCTCGCGCTCCCCTCTCTCCCTTCCCTCGCGCTCCCCTCTCTCCCCTTCCCTCGCGCTCCCTCTCTCCCTTCCCTCGCGCTCCCTCTCTCCCTTCCCTCGCGCTCCCTCTCTCCCTTCCCTCGCGCTCCCTCTCTCCCTTCCCTCGCGCTCCCTCTCTCCCTTCCCTCGCGCTCCCTCTCTCCCTTCCCTCGCGCTCCCTCTCTCCCTTCCCTCGCGCTCCCTCTCTCTCCCCTTCCCTCGCGCTCCCTCTCTCCCTTCCCTCGCGCTCCCTCTCTCCCTCCCTCGCGCTCCCTCTCTCCCTTCCCTCGCGCTCCCTCTCTCCTTCCCTCGCGCTCCCTCTCCCCCTCGTCCTCTTCCCTTTCCTGCGCTCCCTCTCTCCCTTCCCTCGCGCTCCCTCTCTCCCTTCCCTCGCGCTCCCTCTCTCCCTTCCCTCGCGCTCCCTCTCTCCCTTCCCTCGCGCCTCTTTCCTGGACATTTCAGTACCCATGCTTTTTTTGTCAAAATCTTGATTGCTCTCAGTGGGAGAAACAAAATAATAACCTTGTAGTTGTGATACAACATCTGAAGATTGTTTTTCAGAGACATTGGTTTACATATAAATTAGGACAATAAAAATGTTCACACCACTAAGCCCGGCTGATTAAGGATTCTCTCTCTAAGTTCTGTTTGTTTATTTAAATGTCCACTTACTATATCTTGCATCTGCTTTGCTTGTGTGTATATATTTCTGTTTCTTCTAATATATTGTCAAACCATGCCTGATGAAGGTACTTGAGAGGTCTCAAAAGCTCACCTTGTAACATCAATTACTTTATTGTTGTTACTAGCCATTACAGGAAAATTGTCAGGTCAAAAATCCACATGTAACTGCTATCATTTTCTAATTCCTCCCTCTAAACTCTCTCTATTTATGTATTTCTTTTATTTTTATTTCCCTCCTATCTTCTGCAAACTTCAAATAAAGAGATTCAATTTGTCACTCACCGTGAATGATCCACTTAGTTCTCTGCTGTCTCCTCCCCATGTATGCATATGCATGTCACATATTCACACCACAGCACAGCATATCACTGGGGGAGGCCGTATCCTCCTCTCTACTCTCTTTGCAGCAAAACCAAGAGATCAGATAAACACAGGATCTCTAACAGCACAACAGGGATTCCTTTTTACAGAAACAAATGGAGTCTAGATCAGATAAGGCTGACCTGTAGCTTTCTCCCTCCTTGTCCTAAACAGTATAGCTCCAGAAAGTGAAACCACACAGCAGTGAGAGCAGAGGGAGGAGAGAGCTGCTGAGAGGGAGTGCATAATTACATGACAGTTTATACAGCCAGGGCCAATTGTCTCTGCTTATAATGGAGAGGACTATAATGCTGTGACTCCCTGCAGGGCAGGGCTGTGGAGTCGGTAAGACACAGTTGCGACTCCGACTCCTGGATTTTATCAGGTTCCGACTCCGACTCCGACTCCTTCATAAATGGCCACTTCGTAACAATAAATTTACTGTTGTAAAATATTAACATGGAGCTTATTCAGTTTCTCACCATCATATAAATAATCAGACCACTTAGAGCAAACACTATATTTATTAGATACAATTAGAATATACCAAATAACTTTTATAAACTTTTCAAAACTGTAAGTAAATTTCAATAAACCCTGTTATTCTGTTAATAAGAAATCTATACATTTGTCCTCAGAAAAAGTATTGCCTCTGTCAGATCCTCCTTCATGGATGCCCTCAAGTCTGATCTAATTATTTTGAGAGCAGAGAACAACCTCTCTACACTAACTTGGATTGGTGGCAAAGCAGTAACCACTCGGGCAACATCTCTGACAATGTCAGGATACAGGGGAATCGCTTGTTGCACTGTTATTTTTGATGAACGATCAAATTTCTCAATCTCTTTTAGTGCACATGAAAAATTCTGCTGAAATGTACTGGCTGCGTTCTTTGATGGGGATGACTCCTCTTCTATGCGGGAACGCTTTCCATAGTCCTTGTGATCCAAATATTTTTCGATATTAAATTCTTCATCAGTTGATGATGAGGGTGAAGATGTGGCAGGACGATCAAATTCTTCTTGTTCCTCCTGACTGTTTTGCAATCCTTTCATCCTTACTGCTATTTCAAACAGAGCTTCTTTTCCTTTACTTAGCTGTTGATCATCTAGAAGAATCTGATGCATTGGGTCTACATAAACAGCTGCCAAAAGAATGTTATTTTGTAATAGTAGCTCCTCTCTCCGTTTCATTGATGTAGCAATGCCACTTGCAATTACCGTATATACTCGTGTATAAGCCGACCCGTGTATAAGCCGACCCCCCTACTTTTGCCCCAAAAATCTGGAAAAACCTATTGACTCGTGTATAAGCCGAGGGTGGACCCCAGCACAGGTATACAGCCCTCAACAGTGTGGCATACAGCAGCCCCAGAGGTATATACAGCCCCAGTGGTAGTATACAGCAGCCCCACAGGTAAATATAGCCCCAGTGGTAGTATACAGCAGCCCCACAGGTAAATACAGCCCCAGTGGTACTATACAGCAGCCCCACAGGTAAATACAGCCCCAGTTGTAGTATACAGCAGCCCCACAGGTAAATACAGCCCCAGTGGTAGTATACAGCAGCCCCACAGGTAAATACAGCCCCAGTGGTAGTATACAGCAGCCCCACAGGTAAATATAGCCCCAGTGGTAGTATACAGCAGCCCCACAGGTAAATATAGCCCCAGTGGTAGTATACAGCAGCCCCACAGGTAAATATAGCCCCAGTGGTAGTATACAGCAGCCCCACAGGTAAATATAGCCCCAGTTGTAGTATACAGCAGCCCCACAGGTAAATATAGCCCCAGTTGTAGTATACAGCAGCCCCACAGGTAAATATAGCCCCAGTGGTAGTATACAGCAGCCCCACATATACCGTATATGCCCCAGAGGTATATACAGTGCCCCGTCATCTATATACAGCCCCCCGCCGCAATCCTGTAAAGGAATAGGTTAGTATACTTATCCATCCGCTGCAGCTGTCCCGCCGCCATCGCGATTCAGCATCTTCCGACTTCAGCGTCTCGCGTCTTCTTCCGGTTTCCTCCCCGGTCGCACAGGCAATGACGTCATTGCCTGCGACCATCGGAAGGAGACGCGAGACGCTGGAAGTCGGAAGATGCTGAATCGCGATGGCGGCGGGGCAGCTGCAGCGGATGGATAAGTATACTAACCTATTCCTTTACAGGATTGTGGCGGGGGGCTGTATATAGATGGGGCACTGTATACTGTATACATTGTATACAGTATACAGTGACTCGCGTATAAGCCGAGGGGGGACTTTTCAGCCCAATTTTTGGGCTGAAAAACTCGGCTTATACGCGAGTATATACGGTAACCCTCCTCTTTGGGACAGGCGAAGCATCAGGTTCCTCCACTCCTTTAAGAAAATACCTGGAGTTAAGTCCTCTGCTTGTAATTTTTTAGTCACTGTAAATGGGTGCTCTAGCAATTTTTCCAGCTCAGTCACCTGATTCCACTGACTTTCATTTAGCGTCAGTTGAAGGTTAGCCATGCCTACAAGAAAGGTTTTCAGTTCAACCAAGCGCTGAATCATTAAGTAAGTACTGCCCCATCGTGTGGCTTGATCAATAATTGCCCCTTTTCCAGCACGTCTCTTCAAAATTGAGTCAACTTTAGGGGTTCTGGCAACAGTGGCCAATTTTCTCACCTTGCCAATCAGTGCAGCAGCATGTCCTTCTTGCAGACTGTCTCTTATAGCCAGCTGTAGCGTATGCACAACACAGCTCATGTGATGAATGAAAGATCGCATTGACACAGTTTCAAGAAGATTATCTAAACTATCATGTAGCAGTTCATCTGAAGCAACTTCAGTTTGCTCCTCAGTTATACTGTGTTCCTCTATTTCAAACATTTCTGTGTCCGTGGACCCAGAATGTTCTTCTAGCTGCTGGTCACCATCATTACTCTCATTCATTAGCTTAATAGTACTTATCATATTTGAAGCATTGTCAGTTACGACAGAAAGAACTTGCTCTTTTTTAAGTTCATAGTCTTGCAGAACCTTTTCCACCAAGACCTGGAGAAACTCAGTGGTGTGATGAGCTTTGGTGTCTTTTACTGCCAATGTCTTGGTAACTATTTCATTTTTGTCACAAACAAATCGGACATTGATGGCAAAATAGTTCACTCTGTGACGTGTGCAGGCATCCATTTTAAGAAACACAAAGCGTCCCTTGAGAGTTTTTTTAAGTTCTTCCTTTTGTTTAAAAGCTTCTTCGATTACTAATTTTCTAATACTCTCTCTCTCCAGAGAAACACCAAGCTTGCGGGCCATTTCTCCATTCAAACACATAAAAGCTGGTCGTGAAAATAATGAAATAGGCACACTACCCTTTACAACAAGCTCTATGATCTGTTTTTTAAATGTATCTACTGTCATTGTCACAGTAACTTTGTCATTGACAAAATACCTTGCAACTGATGGCTGCAAAGTTCTCTGCTCCTTTGCTTGACCGGAAGAGCTGGGCACTGGTTCTTTGGTTTGGATGCAGTCTTTCTCATCCACTGCTTTCAGTACTTCTGGATGGAAGCGCTGTAAATGTCTCTTTAGATTAGAAGCTCTGGTAGGAGCATTTTTATCTTTGCCTGAAAATGCACTTATCTTCGCTTCACAGCTTTTGTTTTCGTCTGGATCATTTGTCATACAATGACAGACATAATGTTTTCTATCTTGAGTGATGGTGAAATGTTCAAATACAGCTGATTTAATGTGATGCTTCTTTGACATTCTCAGGTTTTTAATTCTGCATTCACAATCCAAATGACAATTGTTTTTCCTAAAAACAATTGTACAAAATTATTGCCAGGTCGTACAACTGATATACTGGTCAGTAATACTGTTATTATTCCTCATGTACTCACAGTTAACTGATGCAAAGTTTGTGATAATACTTCTTATGGTGGGTTTACACGCCGCGATATCGGCGTCCAACTCCGACCCAACTCCGACCCAACTCCGACAAAAAGTCACGTGGGTCGCGAGTTGGAGCCGATATCGGGTGCGCGTTGTATTGTTTTAGCATCCAACGCGATGCTGGAACGATGCCAAAACGATATCGGAGTTGAATAGCAAAGCTATTCAACTCGCCGATATCGCAAGGCCGTTGTACCAGCATCGCTGCGTGTGACAGCCCAACTCCGATGTCTACGCTCACGTCACCCATTCACTCCCATGTTAACTGGTCGTTCCTGGGTTGGTGGGCGTAGACATCGGAGGGACGTTGCATCCCGATATCGCGGCGTGTAAACTGGCGATGCGATGCAGGGAGAAACGTGCACTAAATGCGCGCTCCCGCGTCGTTGCCTCCGATATCGCCGCGATATCGGGACGTGTAACCCCACCATTACAGTCTTCCTCTTCTTCTGAGTAGCAGGCAGCTGTGAGATGCTTGGAAGATGCACACCGGCTAGTATGATCTAGTCTAGACGAGGAGGAGCCAAGTTACTACTAAGAATTTGCAACACATTTTCACTTTCAGTTTCATACATTGTAAGTAGGGGGGTTGGGGCAGCATGAAGTTAACCAAGTATAAGAATAGATAAGGGCAGTGGAGAACAGTGACACACAAGAAGTAAGAAATGTCTCTATCTCCAGCAGAACTGCTTATCACTGTTGTTCATAGTTTGATAGAACATAAATATTTGAGTAACATTTATAAAATTAATATGAAAGTTCAATTATGAAATATTAATACATTTTTTTAAAGCTGGAGTCGGAGTCGGTACATTTCTACCGACTCCGACTCCGGCCAAAACTAGCTCCGACTCCGACTCCACGACTCCAACTTCGACTCCACAGCCCTGCTGCAGGGTGTGAAAATGCTGATAACATAGAAACTACATGTTTTTAAAAGGTCTTCCCAGGCTCTATTCAAGGGTAATATTAGTATCATACTGAAAAATGACCTGACATTGTCCCTTTAAAAGGTATCACAACTACAAAATTACTATTTTGTTTCTCCCAGTGAGAGGAATCAATCTGTTTTAAACTGGCTAACACGGTACCAAACCTTTTTTCTCAAAACCTGCAACAAAAGCGCGCTGTGTGAACACATCTCTGTATTTGCAGCATTTTTTCATGATTACAATAAGATCAGGGGTAAAGGATGCTCCAACAATTGACATTTTGCAGATTTTTCTGCACCAAATTCTGCACCTTTTCTGAAAGGAAGAAAAGCAACACATGCACAACACTTCAGGATGTTCTCAGATGTTGCTGGAGTGAGGACACACATGCAGATTTGTGACATCTGCAGTAATAAACCACACTGTGTGCACATGGCCTTACAATCTCACCCACTTTACTGCTACTCTGATATGTAATGCATTTTGCCCCTGTAAATCTGGTTTAAAAAGTTGCCCCTGTGAACAACCCATGGGGCATTTCATCCGTTTTTGACTCTAGCTGATGGTGGAGGGGCTCTTCATCCGTTCTGTAGCTGATGGTGGAGGGGCTCTTCATCCGTTCTGTAGCTGATGGTGGAGGGGCTCTTCATCCGTTCTGTAGCTGATGGTGAAGGGGCTCTTCATCCGTTTCTGTAGCTGATGGTGGAGGGGCTCTTCATCCGTTCTGTAGCTGATGGTGGAGGATAGCCAATGATATCATTTGAGGCTGGATTCGTAAAGGTTTTGTTTGTTTTGTTTTTGACATTTTAAATGTTTCTTTTGATTGTCGTGTGGCGTTATTAGAGGAGTAAAAATGTTCCAATATTTGTTGGGATGGTTTTGGTATGTTTAATGGTATTTTTAAAAGTAATGGTTGATATGGATGTAATAGCTATTTAATATAGCTTTGGTTTATTTATTAAAATGGAAAATAAAATTTGAATATTAATTTTAATAATTTATTTTAACCTTAATAAAGCCCACGGCCTTGTTTATCCATTTGGTTGTAGTGTCAATTTTATTTATCTTAAGTGTGTTCTCGTAGGACAATTCAGCCTTGTGTTTCCATGTAGCTGATGGTGGAGGGGCTCTTCATCCGTTCTGTAGCTGATGGTGGAGGGGCTCTTCATCCGTTCTGTAGCTGATGGTGGAGGATAGCCAATGATATCATTTGAGGCTGGATTCGTAAAGGTTTTGTTTGTTTTGTTTTTGACATTTTAAATTTTTCTTTTGATTGTCGTGTGGCGTTATTAGAGGAGTAAAAATGTTCCAATATTTGTTGGGATGGTTTTGGTATGTTTAATGGTATTTTTAAAAGTAATGGTTGATATGGATGTAATAGCTATTTAATATAGCTTTGGTTTATTTATTAAAATGGAAAATAAAATTTGAATATTAATTTTAATAATTTATTTTAACCTTAATAAAGCCCACGGCCTTGTTTATCCATTTGGTTGTAGTGTCAATTTTATTTATCTTAAGTGTGTTCTCGTAGGACAATTCAGCCTTGTGTTTCCATGTAGCTGATGGTGGAGGGGCTCTTCATCCGTTCTGTATTGATGGTGGAGGGGCTCTTCATCCGTTCTGTAGCTGATGGTGGAGGGGCTCTTCATCCGTTCTGTAGCTGATGGTGGAGGGGCTCTTCATCTGTTCTGTAGCTGATGGTGGAGGGGCTCTTCATCCGTTCTGTAGCTGATGGTGGAGGGACTCTTCATCCGTTCTGTAGCTGATGGTGGAGGGGCTCTTCATCTGTTCTGTAGCTGATGGTGGAGGGGCTCTTCATTCGTTATGTAGCTGATGGTGGAGGGGCTCTTCATCCGTTCTGTAGCTGATGGTGGAGGGGCTCTTCATCCGTTCTGTAGCTGATGGTGGAGGGGCTCTTCATCCGTTCTGTAGCTGATGGTGGAGGGGCTCTTCATCCGTTCTGTAGCTGATGGTGGAGGGGCTCTTCATCCGTTCTGTAGCTGATGGTGGAGGGGCTCTTCATCCGTTCTGTAGCTGATGGTGGAGGGGCTCTTCATCCGTTCTGTAGCTGATGGTGGAGGGGCTCTTCATCCGTTCTGTAGCTGATGGTGGAGGGGCTCTTTATCCGTTCTGTAGCTGATGGTGGAGGGGCTCTTCATCCGTTCTGTAGCTGATGGTGGAGGGGCTCTTCATCCGTTCTGTAGATGATGGTGGAGGGGCTCTTCATCCGTTCTGTAGATGATGGTGGAGGGGCTCTTCATCCGTTCTGTAGCTGATGGTGGAGGGGCTCTTCATCCGTTCTGTAGCTGATGATGGAGGGGCTCTTCATCCGTTCTGTAGCTGATGGTGGAGGGGCTCTTCATCTGTTGTGTAGCTGATGGTGGAGGGGCTCTTCATCCGTTCTGTAGCTGATGGTGAAGGGGCTCTTCATCCGTTCTGTAGCTGATGGTGGAGGGGCTCTTCATCCGTTCTGTAGCTGATGGTGGAGGGGCTCTTCATCCGTTCTGTAGCTGATGATGAATCCTTTGCTTGTTTTTCCCAATGCTCCAACTGTGCTGGTTTTTAATTTTTTTTTTTGTTGTTGTTTCTTATAAATTTCCCCCAAAATAGTGGTATTGGTTTCTATTTGTTTTATTTTTGTTGTTTTAAGAAGCCAGAAAACATGCTGTAAAATGAAGCATTAGGCATATTTGCAAAACCGCAAGCAGAATAATTAATTCAGGTCCGTACAGCTGTACAGAGGCCTCCGCTATGTGCATTGCTGCAATTGTCCACAGTCCTAAAGTTAGATCTATGTGTTCCCATGGTTACAGACCATAAACAAACCCTGGATAGTGTGCTCCCCTCTGTCTATGCCCGATTTACTACAGACACAATATGCAGGGTTTGTTTATAGTCTGTCACCATGGAGACACGTGTCCCTATGGTAGATAAAGACACACAAGGGTGGGTGGGTTTATCATTTAATGTCTTGTTTATTATTTGAGATTATTTGCAATGTCACCTTTTTTTTTTTGGCTTGTTGAAACCATAAAAAAGAAAATGCAGAGTTGTAAGCAATAATGAAAAGTGCGACTTCGTGTTCAGCATCTGCCTGTTGTCATTGGACACATTTGTGTTGATTTTCACAGTCATATGGGAGCTGGAAGTAGTGTTTTTATTATATGTTCATTGTGGTGAAATATGGCCGCATTATTTACCCCAAAGTGAATCCATATGACGGTCCATCAGTTTATATTGTCCTGTTCTCCTGCCTATAGACATGATAGCAGGCTCAGGCTTCATCCCCACAATCCGCTCTGGATGTAGGATTTGTGCCTTTATTTTGTATATTCGGTTACTTGTGTTTTGTGTTTTTGACGCTGCAGTGTTTTGTCTCTTGTTGATGTGTTATGCTTTCAATAAAGCTTCTTTGTTTTTTATACTTTCTGGTATTTGGTTGTGACAAAACCTTACTGATATAGTGATGTGCGGGTTACAGCGTTCTTGATGCACTGAAAATGCTCGTGTGATTTTCTGCTCTTAACCCCTTCCCGTGACACAGCGTATGCGTCATGAAAACAAGTTCGTTCGCGACCATGGACGCATATGCTGCGTCATCGCAGGTTTCCCTTGCTGTGGCTCTATTAACTGCGGTCACTAAGGGGTTAATGCAAGTCTATGGGGGAAATCTGCACATACAACTCAGCGTACCTGCAAGAGACACTGCAATGTGTGGATTTCATAATCGCACAGCAGTCAGATTACACAAGAAGTGCAGAGGGCAGGAGATTTCTATAAATCCCATCCACTTTCTGGAACTGTAAGGCTATGTGCCCACAGGCATTGTGTTCCGTTTAGGAGATCCATTTAGGTTGCATTTTCTGCTGCCAAAACGAATCCTTTTTTCTTTTTTTTTTTTGCAAAACATTGTCATAAACGCATGATCCGTTTGTGTTGCTTTTTTGCTCTGTTTTTTTTCATGCTGTGCTTTACCTTTATAAAAGCAAAAGTGCCATACTATTCCTCCCACGCAGACACCTTATTACCGTCCAGCGATGTGTTCCTTCTGGGGATTATTGTGTGGTAACAGGTCACCTAACTGGTCACATGGCCGGGTCCTGTTCACTTCTTGCATGTCCTGTTACCCGATGCCTGGAAGGAACACATCACGAGACCTCGCCACGGGATTGCTGGGGAGTGTAAAAACCAGGGTTTGTGATGTGGAGATCACACTGAAATAGCATCACAAATGGGCTGTATGAATACCAAACCTTTTGTGATGCTTTTTGCTTTTTTAAGTACAATGGAGAAAGTGAAGCAGGAAAACAGAGCAATTATTGACGCTCATTATTTTCTGCGTGACTAAAGCAGTCAAAAATGCTGACGTCTGCACAGAAAATTGTAAATCCCATTCACTTTGCTGGCAGACGCAGAGACTGATCCATTTTTGGTTCAGTTTTAGGAAAAAGAAAAAACCTCAGCACCAAAAATGGATCAAAACCGCCCACTGTGCACACAGCCTAATGGCCGCTTTACACGTCCCGATATCGTCGTCCAACTTCGATAAAAAGTCCCGTGGTTCATGCGTTGGCTCCGATATCGTTCGTGCGTTGTGTGGTGTGAATGTGCAATTCAATGCAAGAACGATGCGAAAACGATATCGGTGGAGAAATTAGCAGGCTCTCCAACTGGCCGATATTGGATGGACGGTCTGGCAGGATCGTGCTGTGTGACAGCCCAACACCGACTTGGAGAGCAACTTCCCCTATTCACTCCCATGTTAAATGGTCGTTCCTGGGTCGCTCGTACAAGGGGGCGTATACATCGCAGTTGTGTTGCATGCCGATATCTCACTGTGTAACAGTTCCTATGCGATCTTGGATTTCAGCCGAAAAAGTGCGCGCTCCCGTGCCGTTGTAGCCAATATCGAAACGATGTTGGGACGTGTAAAGCGGCCATTAGACTCCTCTAAAATACACAACATCAAAACCCATCGTGGGCACACCGCTTTAGGTTACCCAGCATCTTAACGGAAAGAGAAATATAGGTATATTATGTAAGTGAATGGCTTATTCTCTTCCAATTTAAGAATTATTCCCAAAATTAAAATTGATCAGATATATAACAAATTTCAGAGTTTTGGAGGTGCTCTGCAGTACCCCAACTGAGTGAATGGGTGGCTGTGCCCGTACGTGGCATCAGTTTGTATCCAAGTGGTCAGATCCTCGCCGTACTAAAGTATTACCTTTCCTTTGAGGCTGGGGCTGAAGCATAAATTGCCTGTCTGAAGATCAGTATCTGCCGCTGTTCGATTGCCATCCAGAAGGAGCCGCAACTGTAACAAGCAGGTTACAAAGTCAGAAGCTTCTATATTTTATATTTTGCAACTTTGTTTTTCCCGGTTATGGTACCGTGTGTCTCATGGTGACTCCATCCGCTTGCGTAGTAGCAGCGGCATAAACTCGATCTTGATCCACCACAACATTGGATTAACTCTTTGTGCTTTAGTGACATAAAACTGGACACCTATTCTGTGATCTCTCGCACAGTGAACCTGCGGGGAATGTTTACCCTGCGATTCTGCAGTATTTCCTCTGTGAAATCACACGGCTTTATATGCTGATGTTAGATACCTTGCAATATGTGAAATCTCCAGAAACCAAATTGAGACACTGCAGAGTTAAAATCCTACGATTCGTGTCAATGTCCATGGAAATCTTCTTATTATTTTCCAGATAACATTTTATTTTTACCAACTAATTTGGAAGCATAGATAACATATGACAGACAGAAAAAATGAATCCAGAGATCCGGTAATTATCTTGTGGAGCTTTCCTCTGTTTTGTGGAAGAGATTTGTTGCTATTGTTATACACTGTATTTTCAACCTGCAAATCCTAATGACGTCCCAAGTGAATATACTGATGACTTCTTTACCTCGATTATGTGCCCGTACCCGGATTGTAGGGCACCTAGGCATGTGCCATATGTCTAAAGCGTCTGCCTTCGGGTGTCTCAGCCCTCAATTCCTTTCTCTTTTCCTGTCTCCATTATACATGATTTTGCTATTTTTCCAGCTATGTGAAAATAGTAAGTTATTAAAAAAATCTTCTCAGACAACAATCTGCCACTTAGTTATTGAGAACACATGCTGAGAACGTGGCAGTTTGTCGTAAGTCACATAGAGGAAATCTCAGGGACATAAATCAAACTCTTTACACTGAGCTATTGATGCGATAACAACTTATCTAAAGAAGTATAATGGGGTTCAGACTCCAGGAGTTGCGGACAGTGAGAACTAAGGGTACTGTTACACGTCGCAATATTGCTAGCAATTTCACTTGCAATTTGCTGGTTGCAGTTATTATGCTGCTGTGTACAAATGGAACAATGTGTCCATGATTTCACTGCAACCAGCAAATTGCCAGTGAAATTGCATGCAATGTTGTGACGTGTAACTGTACCCTAAGAGTCTCTCCCCATTGGGGCGATGTCATTTACAGAAATAACCCCGCTAGATGAAGGACTCCCTCCTATTCTATGTAGAGTATCCAGTATGTACCCCATAATTGCCCTTGGCTCAGGTCCCTTTAAAGCAGTGTTCCCCACCTCCAGTCCTCAGGAGCCACCATCAGGTCATGTTTTCAGGATTCCACTAGTATTGCACAGGTGATAATATAATTAAAGAGGACCTGTCACCAACCATACATGGTGATCTAATTACAGCACTGGATGCAGCATGTCTGCTGCATTCAGGCAAGGGGTCCCCCAGCCCTTGAGTTCCCCAGTACCCCGAGATAATACACTCTGAAAACTTACATTGTGGAGCTTGTGGCTGGAGCCAAAGGGCAGTTTCACACCCCCTGTATGTTTAATCCGCCCACCACCACCTCCCTGATGCCAATCATTGTCTTCCTCACCTGCTGCATAGTACACAGAGCTTATTGCAGTGCTGGCCACTTTGCCCCACCTCCTGCGGTGACATCACCGCCTTTCCCCGCCCTGCTCCATGGTTAACATGGAGCAGGGCGGCGAAAGGTGGTAATGTCACAGCAGGAGGCCGGCCGCCCGACTCCTGCGGTGACATCACCGCTTATCCCCCCTCTGCTCCATGTTAACCATGGAGCAGGGCGGGGAAAGGAGGTGATGTCACCGCAGGAGGCGGGGCAAAGCTTCCAGCACTGTGGTGTGCCTTACACCAGTTTTTTTCCTCCAGCCACTGACTAGAGTAAGATTTGTGACAAGGTGCTCAGCCCTCACCTGATTCATTAAGAGGCATCTTCCCCCTCATCAGAACATCACCGGTCTTGATGAATCTGGGCTAATATGTTTCCTATGTGAGATATGAGTGGTGGATCAATACATGGCATGATTTCACAGGAGATGCTCTATGATTTACACTTCTGTGTTATCACATGGACTTCGTATGACATTTTTTCTGTCCGGAGCCGTGAAATAGTGGAACAGTTTATTTGCTGCATTATCCGTTTCCTTGGAGAGATGAGGCTGATCACACTGATATTTTTGTAGGCTGTAAATGCATTTGACTTCACAATAGTGTATACCATCCGGGCCCTCGCTGTAGACTGTGAAGCACAATGTCAAGTGTCAGCCTTAGGGGCGTAAAGCCACAGGACTCTGGAGCAATGGAAGCATGTTCTGCGGAATAAAGGCTCACACTTATTTATCTGGCATCTGTATGTTTGGTAATGCAGGGAGTGGCAGCTGTAAAGTTTGGTGTGCTCATTTCATGCTGTCAAGATTTTGATTCAGGCAGCAGGAACGCAGCATCTTTGTGGTCACAAGTATGTATACCATTTACACACTCCCGGCCACATTCTGACTAGACGTGCGTGGCCTTGCTCGATACAAGTGAAGTCAGCGGTGCCGACCTGATTAATTGGCACGTGACCGCATGTCTGCAAATCACATACTTTTGGTTATATGATTGCCTGCTCTCACTGCCGACACTGGAGAATCCTGATGGCGGGCAATGCGCATACTGAAAGGATTCAGAAGTCTGCAGTTACATAGAGCAACTACAGACTTTCATCCCAAACCATCACAACCCCATTAAGGAGAAACATTACCATTTCAGACCCTCCATTGAATGGCTCTTATTCTACTACTTTGTAATGTTGAGATACAGCCAGGATCACCCATCTGGCCAATCGTTACTCAGATGCCTCTGCTCTCTGCCAGTCATTGCACTGGCTGCCCGTATATTACAGGATCAAATTCAAATTGCTTGTTCTTACCCACAAAGCTCTTCACAGTGCAGCTCCCCCCTACCTCTCCTCCCTCATCTCTGTCTATCACCCCACCCGCTCTCTACGTTCCTCAAATGACCTTCAACTAACATCTGCACTAATCCGATCCTCCCACTCCCGGCTCCAAGACTTTTCCAGAGCTGCACCAAACCTCTGGAATGCTTTACCCAAAGAAATCAGGACTATCCACAACTTGCATGGCTTCAGACGATCCCTAAAGACGCATCTTTTTAAGGCGGCCTATCATACTCCCTAACATGTCCATTGTACTGTAGACAGTGAATGGGCTATCCTCTGGACATTATTCTTCTACAAACTCCACCAAACCATAAAGGTCTACACAGACTGATGACCATTCATGTAAGCTTAGCCCTATACCCCATTTCCTCAAGATGCCTGGACCACCAGTGCAATAAGCCCCGACACCTTGTACAACCCCTATCCCGTTGTAGATTGTAAGCTCTTTTGAGCAGGGTCACCTTCATTTCTTGCTTTATTTATTGTATTTTATTTCTTTTTCACATTGATTCTATGCCTATTGTTTTTGTATCCAATGATTGTACTTTATTTGTTCTCTATTGTAATTACTTACTGTATATTTTCTGTACGCTAACCCTACATTGTAAAGCGCTGCGGAATATGTTGGCGCTATATAAATAAAGCTTTATTATTATTATTATTATTATTATTAGATACAGGAACCTGGAAATGGTTGAAAGGTCTTTCCTATTTGGAGAAGTTTATACCCTACATGGCCCCTAGGAATTTCAGGGCCTCTCACTGGCAACATTTTGGGGCCCCCCTTAGACTCCACCACCCTCCATCCCAGATCCACCTACACCCAAACATAAATATGTACACATATTATATATACGTACGTGAGTCGGGCCAGCAGGGGAGGGGTTACTCAGATACCGTGATAGTGGCTTCTGTGGGGGATCACAGCTGGTCGGTTCCCGGTTCCGTGCCCTGGGCACTCAATTGGCTGATGGGGATGAGGGGGAACTTGGGGATAGGGAAACGTGACGCCACCTGTGGTAACTGGTAATGTGGTTACCAGCGCTGCAGCCGGCCGCTGAGGTGATGGTAAAGCAGCTTTGGTAGTAGAGCTCCCCACAGGTGGAGCTTTTACCTCAGGGCAGTGGAATGAACTAGAGGAGTCATAGTCCTTGGCTCTTTGGTGCTGTAGGAGCCTCCCAGGCGACGAATAATTGATTGACCAGATTAGCTCAAACAGTTCTTTACTGGCACCAGGTGGATAAGGTACACGGTACAGTCTGATTCACCGGGGGTTGTAGCCGCATATTTTGGAGGTATTTCCAGAGTCTGTCAGAGATGTCTCTATAATAGCTTTCTTGGTTGGTGTTTGCTTTAGCTCTCCTGTCAACCACACTAAAGAGCCCGATCGCCGGTCCCCAGGTCTGTTACTAAAAGGTACTTCTGACCCCTTTCCAAGTACGGACGGGAGCGATGAGAAGACAATCCATCCTGCCACCGGTATTTGGTCCTTTCCCTTATTAGTGTCTTGGACCCACTTTGGGACAGAGGTGGGATTTAGCCTTGTGGTGCTGTGGCTCCCACTTTAGGCCCACAGCCTGCTGGTCAGCGGTTTGGGATAAACCGTTAACTAACCGCCTCGGTTCCAGTTTACCGGTTTTGACCTGGACTCTCCAGCCGGCTACAACCAGTCCTGGAGTGTCCCCTTCTTTGTCTGTGTCACCTCTCTCCATAGAGGTGCCCTCCTGTCACGACAACAGGGTCCCCTGCGTACATCCGCTCTGCTCTTCTGTCACCGTCTGACTGACTTGTGTGTCACTGTCACGCACATCTTCCTGCTCTTCAAGGCTCCACCATCCTGGGACCTACTGAATACCATTCCCATGTACTAAGGTGTGCTGTGAGCGTGTTTTTGTGCAGACTCTGGGTTTTCCTCATTATCCACGACTACGGAGGTACCACACCACCTGTTTGGGGTGCAGTACCCCTCTGTGGTGTCCCGCCAGAGGGGCACCACACACGCACACACACAAAATGAATACACAGTAGCTGTATACACAGTGGAGAATACACATGCGAGACTGCTGCCGGCTGTATACACATTAGAGACGGCTGGCCATGTACTCATTAGAGACTGACGGCTGTATATCTTGTATACACAGAACTATACTGTATATACAAGTCCACACTGTATACATGCAGTATATAGACACACTAATACAGCATGTAGTGTGTACCTGTATATACAGTATAGTGCTGTGTAGAGACAGACACACTGTCACGCTGGGAGCGGGAGAGACACTCAGCGTAGGACAACGACGGGGGGGGGGGGAATAAGGAGTCCCTAAAGCTATGGGCACAAGAGGGAGAGGGTGACCCCTAGTCTTCCTGGGGCTGACCCTGTCTGCCCTGACGTCCCTATACAGTTTCCTCAACTGTCGCCGACCACGAACCTCGTCCCTCTCTGATCCTAGCACTACCTTATCTAAGGATCAGATGGAGAGGTTCACTAGACCCCTCCACTAACAACTAAAGACAAACACAAGGAAAAACAGACAATGGGGAAAGAAAACACTTATCTTGCAGCAGAGCACAGCAACCTCCACAACCTCAGCTTCTGCTGGAGCAAGGATAATGAGTGTCCAAGGAAATATCACCTGCACCGAGGGAGGGCAATGAAACTCCTTATAAAGGAGGGAAGAACCTGCTGGGTCCTAGAGACCCAGCATACTGGTGCATAAACCAGACCGAGCACAAGACCTTCCCAGCCGTCTCCCCATGATAGGGAGATCTTATCATACCTTCTCTCTATCTACACAGAAGGTAAAAGCCCCTGAAAGACGGACCGTCCTCAAACATTATGGCTGATTGGCCAAACGCTGGGATCGTCTGCGCGTGGTCTCTACCCTGTCATCCGTGCCACCCGTGACACACACATATCATACTCTCCATCAGCAGCAGCTCCGTCCTTCAAATCCTGCCAGTGCCCGCGCTCTGAGGTGACTTCCTGTTTGTACTGCGCATGTCGGCTATAAGGTGCATGAACAGCACAAACTATGCCTGAGCCTGACATCACTGAATATGTCAGTCTCTGCCAGGACAGCCCCATCTGCCTGTCCAAGAGGAGAGGGGGCAGGGCCCGGAGGTGATTGGGCCCCGCCCCCCATACCTCTTCTGCAGGCCCTCCTGTCAATCACCACAGGGCCCCTCACAGGAGTCACAGCATTCATGCCCTGTCTGCTGCCCTGATCCTACATGTTGATGTCTATTAAAATGCCCAAAAGAAATATGCTCACAGGGTTGGGGTTAGGCTAAGGTGTTTGGGTTGCCTGTGGGCATTTTTTTGTGGGCATTTTTCAGGTAACCTTTACGTAATAAAGGAAAGCATTTTAAGGTGGGTTGCACTATGTCCCTGTTCTATTCTTCTATGTAGAGTCCATGGGCATCAGACTTGGAAAGACATGTAGACGTCGAAGGTTCCTTTTGATTAACAACAGTAAATCTTGATGTATAAAAAAATGTACGGTATATTGAAAAATGGTGATTTCTACATAAAATCTTTTTTTTTTTTTTTTTTTTTTTTTTTTTTTACAGAAACTATTATGTGAACTTTTAAAATCTATGTTTTCAGCCTCTGAGTTTAACACACTTTCTTTCTTGCTATTACAGTAATCAAAAACTTTAAGGTGTATTAGCTAAGAACACTGCATAATAATTTATTGTACAATTATATGGTCTCCTTTATTTGCATAAAATCAGAAAACCCTTTGAAGGGGTTTTCCTGGACTTAAACATTTTGACCTAGCTTTAGGATATTTAAAATAAAAAACATTGCTCACTTTACATAGGAAATGAGGTCCATCTTTATCTTGATGGGTGCCGTTCCCATACTGCTATAATCACTGCAAAGGAAGCAAGCGCAATAGGGTCTTATCATTTAAAAGCAGAGTGGCTCTGAAGCCGTGACATTCACTGCTCACCTTGTCGGGTTGTGTAGCACACGTAATGGTGACTGCTGCAGGACCCACACCTCCACGTGCAATGTGGTAGATAATCCAGGGATTCAAAGGGACAATGTGTTACCGGTCCGCGCTGCCACAGAAAACTCGTAGCCAATAGCTTCAAATTACTTCACATTTATTGGATCCATCCAACGCGTTTCAGAGCCTGCTATGCTCCTGTATTCCCCCTGATGAAGGGCATAGCAGTCTCTGAAACGCGTTGGATGGATCCAATAAATGTGAAGTAATTTGAAGCTATTGGCTAAGTGTTTTCTGTGGCAGCGCGGACCGGTAACACATTGTCCCTTTGAATCCCTGGTTCCAATACTGCTGACCGACAGAAAATAATGAAAAAAGGAAAAATGGCACATTCACATTGATTAAAAAAATACTCTGATTAAGGGCTCAGTTAGCACTAGAAAAGTGTGTTTTATCGAAAAGCATCATGTGGATTTTAATGTCATGATTATGAAAGAATATTTGAAGATTCTTATTCCACATGGATGTGCCATTCCTCCCCTCCCTTTTTATTTAGGTTAGATAATCCATATCTGATCTATGGCGGTGTAACACCCGGCACCCCCTATGATCCGCTGTTCCTGGTTCGTCAGCCGGCCAGAAATACTTGGCCGCGGAGCTGCCCAGCACATCTCTGTTGACAAAATATTGATTTGAGTAGGATCAGATGTGCAGTACCCAACCGTGGCCATTATACCGGTGATGGTGCTGTTCCTGTCTGTAGCGGTGATGGGAACAGCTGATGGGTGCTGGATGTCACACCTTCAATGATTATATGCGCCGCCCACCAGAGCCATGGATGACCCGGCTCCGTGGCCCTGTCCATGAAGTAAAAGGGGATTATTTACAAGGGTAAGTTTGTGATGCTATCTGTGGTACTTGGCCAGGGGTGACCGACACTGCAGGATATGACCGCTGGGGAAGATGGTAGTGCAGCCGGGATTTTAAAGCTTCCCACAGGTGGAGCTCGGCCCAAGGGATGGAGTGGACAGTTTATGTTGATAGTGGAAAGGCTGCAGGGCGAGGAAGAAAGAGGCAAGCACAGTTCATGCAGTTCTTTACCTTTACTCGCTGATCAGTCAGGTTCGCCCAGCCGAGTGCTGTGCTCCTCCAATGTGCAGCCAGGATAATTCCCAAGTGTCAGGGTCAGTCTACCAAGACACCGTTCATAACCTTTCCTGGTTGCTCTTCCCTGCGCTGTATGCTCTCCCTCCTTCCCAGTGCCTTTGTGGACAGGGTCCCAAGCCGATGTCTGCGGGCCTTGTCAGGCGACTGCAGCGGCACGTCCCTTGACCCTAGTTCTAGCCACCGTCTTGGCGATTATCCACGGTTGGTGGCCACCACTCATGCAGAACCGATGGCCTCTGGTTTTCCTGGCTGAGGCATGCCGCACTCCCACCAGATCAGGGCCGGTCCCCTCAGGCAACCTGTCCCTCTGCCCAACTCGAGTCGGGCCAGATTCGAGGCACAGAGGTAGACCCCCCCACTCCCGTATCTTGTAGGGTACTCTCCGTCCTACATCCGCTCTGGACGCTCTCCTCCGACGTTCTCCTCTCTAACGCTGACTCCTTTTCTAACCTACTGTTAATCCCTCTTCCTGGCCAGAAAATGGGGCCCTCCCTCTCAATAGCGTCTGTCCGAATCCCCTATCCCTGATTTGGGATGGTGTGTGCAATTCTGTGTCTTGGGTTTGTGATCCCTTTCACCCGGGAACAGTGACAACACACCTGTTGAGTTGGTGCAGCATCACTGTGGCGACCAGTCCACAGGGGCGCCACATACACATTGATGACCTATCCTAAAGATCAATGTTAAAGTCCCAGACAACCCATTTAAAATGTATTTGCGCAGACGTTATGATCATTGACATATGATGTGGATCAGTAGTCTCAAAACAACTTTTTACCTTGAGAGCTACATTCAACTTTGAGAGATGTTCATGAGCCATATCCAGCGCCCCCTCCCCTACAATAGTGACACTCAGAACCCGCCATGACCAGTGTGATGACAGCTACAGGTCCCCCACAAAAAGTAAACAGAGACTTTGTTCCCCTCTCCCATGTAGGCAGTATACTTCCATCCAAGGGATCCTACTTTACTGCATTCAGTATTCTTTTATCAGGTGCACTCACAAACCTATTGCCATCCAGCTTTAAGTACCTGGTCTGCCTATCTGTAAATCCCTTTCTCCAGCTAACTATATTTATTTCTTTCTCTTTCCATACACCCTGCCAGTAAGTGCACATCCAGATTTTCTCTTTGAGCTACTTACAAAAGTCACCATTTGGAGACCTTCATAACTAGTTGCTAGATCTGGTGCTGATGCGCCAACCTGGCATGAGCCATATATCCTGGGTCCGCGAGCCAGCACATCCTGGGTCCACGAACGAGTGCATCCTGGGTCCACGAATGAGCGCATCCTGAGTCCACGAGCGAGTGCATCCTGGGTCCTCGAGCGAGTGCATCCTGGGTCCTCGAGCGAGTGCATCCTGGGTCCTCGAGCGAGTGCATCCTGGGTCCTCGAGCGAGCGCATCCTGGGTCCTCGAGCGAGCGCATCCTGGGTCCTCGAGCGAGCGCATCCTGGGTCCTCGAGCGAGCGCATCCTGGGTCCTCGAGCGAGCGCATCCTGGGTCCACGAGCGAGCGCATCCTGGGTCCCCGAAGCCACACATTGGGGACCCCTGATGTAGATGTAAGTCGTATATGTGATTTGTGAGCCCTATGCCACATATTGCAATGTTCATGCCTGCAGTTTTACCTTGTAGGTTTTTAAGACCATTTTTATGTTAATGAACCTGAAAATCAATTACACTATTATTATGACTTTCTGATGCTTTTACCAGTGGCTAACGCACAAGTTGAAGGTGAAATATTGTATGTGCTTTCACTCTGCCATTGTGTAGAGCAGGAGAGTTGTGGTGAGTTGCTATGAGCAGTGATGATGGAATCCTCCTGCAGTCAGTACTTGATTAATAGTGTTAGCTCGTCACCCTAACATTAAAATGGAGGACTGCAGTGCTGGAAAAACAAACTATCCAAAGTGTTGTTAGCGGACGTACCCAACAGCTCAGCTTGTTCTGTGCTTTCAGCGCCTTTATTGGAAAAACGTAGTTATATACTATATATTTATTATATTCAATCTTTTTGTATCATTTCAATATATGGGCAATAACATGGGTTTTTTTTAAATGAAAGTTTAATGAACATGGCAGAGCTGTATATGGAAAGGCACAAATAGTCCTGTCTGCCTTCATACACCGCCATATGGTGCTGCATGTGGCTCTCTACTACTATTGGAATGGCTCCATAATACAGCGTCCAGCATTTATAACTAGCATTTATTTTTCTGTCATATTCACATGAAGTATAGGGTTTTGAAGACATATGGAAGAACAGTAGGGCCCCTTGGAACTTTATGGGTGCTATATCACAGTGCCAAACAAACTCAGTTTGTACGAAGCCATAATATTAATATGCGTGTATGCCTGAGTCATTTGTGGTGTGCTAGAATTGAGAAGTTCTTAAAATGTTGGCTTCTAATTTAACCCTAATAGTAATACATCTTCTAGTCCACATTTTAGCCTTCATACATCTTGCAGAATATTTGCTGGCAGGAGGCAACAGGCTAGTAATATTACTTGAGCCCTGCCTGCATCAATGACTTAGGCCCTTTTCTTTATGGAGATGAAGGTTGGAGAGGCCTGTAACAATGGTAGAGTAACTTGTCAAGTATCATCTGTCATCCATATGAAGATAACTCAACTAAACCTTAGGCTTTTCCATAAGAAAGAGACGCATCTGTAGACACTTCTAGATGTTCTGGCACCTCATCAGTGCAGAAGATGGTTTTGGTTGGCTGGATTTGATGCCATCGATGTAGATGTGGGTTGTAGGTAGGTTAGGTGTGGGTCCGGGCTCTCATTGAAAAGACTGAGGTGATTATAAACGGTGTTAAAGAGGACCTGTCACCCCCCCTGCTGCATGGCAATCTAAATGCAGCATGTCTGCTGCATTCAGGGAAAGGATCCCCCATGTGTCTGTGTGCTGTGTACCCCGAGATATAGGCTTAGAAAAACTTAAAAGCCATGGAGGCAGTCCCTGGTGCAGGAGCCAGCTCAATTGACAGGGGGGTCATTCCCTCCCCCTCTGCCTGTCTGTGCCGCCTCCTGCTGTGCTGTTTATGCTTTGTTCAGACAGCAGGGCAGGAATCTGGAGCTGACGTCAGGATAAATGATTTGCATCCACTCTGTGTGACAAAGAGGAGGAGGGCAGAGCCTGCACAGCAGAAGCAGCACAGAGAGGCAGGGAAAGGGAATGGCCCCCAGTCAATCTAGCTGGCTCCTGCACCAGGGACTACCGCCATGGCTTCTAACTAAGTTTTTCTAAGCCTATATCTCGGGGTACACAGCACACAGACACATGGGGGACCCCTTCCATGAATGCAGCAGACATGCTGCATTCAGTGCTGCATTTAGATTGCCATGCAGCAAGGGGGGTGACAGGTCCTCTTTAATTTAATGAGGGGGCAAACATGACGATTGAGAAGGAGTAGTGGACAACCCCTTTAGCTAAGCCACCCTGTTCATGCTCCGTCTTTTCAATGAAAACGAATTTGATTGATTTATAAGTGATGTATAAATCCTAAAACTCTGTTCTACAGCTCTGCTTCATCATATAGGAGGGCAGAGACAGTACAAATAAGTTATCTCCCTGGAGTTCCCATTTAACAACCGTCTTGTGGAAAGGTAGTATGTTAGATATTTAAATGGCTTATCATAATCAATCTGTATAAATAGAAGCATTTCTAGTATGGAAGGGTTCTGCAAAGAAGTTGTGTATTGTGCCATCAAATTCCTAGTACGCGCGTTCTCTCCCAAATCACGGAGGAAATGTAAGATTTCGCTTGAAGGAAAAAAAATCCTTTTGTGAATGACTATTGAGTATTCTCCGAATTCCAGGGTTCCTTGTGTTGTGTTCCCAGGTAGCGCTGCATTATATGAACACAGCGTCCCCTGCTGGGCTGAAGTGAGAACGCACAGTTTCCCTTTCTTAATGCTTCACAATCCAAACTTTCAATGTAGATTTGCACAGTGTGAACTTCATTGCCTTCTCTATGATGTATGAAGACGTTTTCTTGTAATTCCTGCGTGATTAGTTTTCTTCATCTGTAACATGTGCAGCCAGCAGCTTTTGTATTACTCTCCGTGCTCCTCACTACTCTGCAGGCGATGTAGCACGCGATCTTCACCACAATGTGCCATACAGCTCGAGAAATGCCGGCAAATAAAAGGCTCGCTCTGTTATTGTTGCTGGAAACTGCGGTATTCAGGAAAAATTGATTTCTCACAACGGGTGTTGGTTTTTAATGCGAGTAATGTGTTTTTTTTAAACCAGTTTTGATTCTTAATATTACACAAAGACGTAGGCCATCTGTTAATGAAACTAAAAATCCAATGGTCAGAAAAAATAATTACTTTTTTTTGTCTTTCATGCAAGAAACTTTTCAGAAATTAGAATACAGCACTGATTTTATATTCTGCTTTTAAACTAAGGAAACCCTGTAATGGAGCCTCTTCCATGTGTAGTGTTGTAGCATACCTCCAGAATTTGGTAAATGAGTGGATGATCTACATTTTCATGCATGTCTGGGTGGTCCCCCACTGAACAGGGCTGTAATGATGGTGGTCCGTCCTCATCAGGATAAGTGCACGATCAGCCGCTATGGATCCGGCAGGTGGTGCTGCATCTGCCAGACCTGCTGCCTAATGGCCGACTTGCGGCCCAGATCAAGCAAGCCCCATGCATTGTCTATGGGGCTTGCGGTCCAGTGTGGCAAGTGTGGTTAGGCCGGATCAACCGGATCTGGCACTTGCGGCCGCAAAAAACAAGCTGCAAGCAGCGTTTTTTTTTTGTTTGTTTTTTTTTTGCGGCCGCGAGAGCCGGATCTGCCACATCCGGCGTAACCACACTTGCCGCATCGGACCGCAAGCCCCATAAACAATGCATGGGGCTTGCTGGAACTGGGCCGCAAGTCGGCCATTAGGCAGCAGGTCTGGCAGATGCAGCACCACCTGCCGGATCTGCCGCACATCAACGAAAACTGCTGATGTGAAAGGAGCCTTAGGCTGGCTTCACACCACGGCAAGGTCCGGTCTGGGGCTGTCTGGTGTAAACCAGACAGCCCCGGACCGGTGTTTGGCCCCATAATAGCCTATGGGGCTGGATGGAGCCGGATGGCAGCTCTCTGCCATCCGGTTTCATCTCTGCGGTGTAATCCGGGAGAAATCGGATTTTTCTCACCGGACAAAAAAAGGTTGCTTGCAACGTTTTTGTGTCCAGGGAGAAAAATCTCCCCAAAAAGCTGGATCCCAGATTTTCCTGGATTGTCCCAGATTTTCCCGGATCTGGGGCAATCCGGTTCTCCCTAACATGGGAGCCTATGGGGCCGGATCGCCCCGGTCCGGGCGAATCCGTGAACCGGATACCAGCGGCTGCACACCGCTGTTGTTTCAGGACCGCGGCTAGGATGGATCTTGAAAAATCAGCAGCTGTGGCTGCAATTACAGCCATCCGGCTGCACACAGGACCGGAGGGCACATTTGCTGATCTGGTCTGGGGCTGTCAGGTTCATGCCTCACAGCCCCGGACCGGACTGTGCCATGGTGTGAAGCCAACCTTAGAGTGGTTGTCCGGTCTAAACTTATCATTCTGCAGTCACTCTAAGTGACTGCAGACTTATCAATCCTCGCACCACCCAAATTAGCTTTTTCATTGCAGAAAAAGAACATTTTATAGTAGCAGGAAAAACTGAGATTTCTAAAATCTCATTCCCAGTGTGTTTTTTTTACAAGTGATGGTTGTTTTTTCTTAAAAAAAAACGCAACACGTCAACTCTTTTACTGTTTTTGCTACATTTTTATCCATTCAGATGAATGCACTAAAAATGCACCAAAGATTAATTAAAAATGAATAGAAGATACGCCGTGTGTTTCCTCCTAATGGTCTGAGCTTTTCTTGCGAAAAAAAATTAATCAAACACATTGTGTGAGATGTTTTTCCCCATTTTTTTTATGAAGGATTCGTTGATGAATTTATATTGATTTTGTTTGTGTTTTTCCCTATGATGAAGCCAGATTGTCGCATCCTCTTCCAAATCCTACGAACCTGGACCAAACTGTCAAATTACAGACATTACATCTGGTGTCTTCACAAATGAGAGAATGACACATTATTTCCCAGAAACAATCCATGTACCAGAGAGACTTGAAGGAGAGGAAGTCGTTAGCAAATTATTATTTTTCTCTCATATTTTCCCACATAGGAGTGGAAGTAGCAGAGATAAACATTGCTCACTAACATTTACATCAGGCACATTTCCCATGGCCTTGTCCCCTTTGTGTTAAAATCGGTTGATCTCATCATAAAGAAGAAACCTTTTGATGTTTTTGTCTTTAATCCTTAATTTGTTTATTAATGTCCTGTATACGGATTATATTGGAATCATTGATCACATTCATGTATAGACGGTAAGATGACTACTTTGTGAAAAACACATTTTGCGACAATTAGATCAGTTCTATATATCAATTAAAGTTACCAAAAATGAGCACAAATCTATCTATCTATCTATCTATCTATCTATCTGCAGTTGAAACTGGAAGTTTACATACACCATGCACATATGCATGTTTTTCTTACTATCTTACATAAAATCAGAATAACTCTTTCTTGTTTTAGGCCAATTAAGATTTTCATAATTATTTATATTTGCCAAATGCCAGTATAATGAGAGAGAGAGAGAATGTTTTATGGCATTATTACTTTCTGCAAGTCACAAGTTTACATACATTTCACTAGTATTTGGTACCATTGCCCTTAAACTGTATGATTTTCCCAGTAGATGGCAGGAATTTGGACCCATTCCTCCTGCCAGAATTGGTGTAACTGAGCCATGTTTGTAGGTCGCCTTGCTCGCCGCCTTTTCAGCTGTGCCCATAAATTTTCAATAGGATTGAGATCAGGGCTTTGTGATGGCCACTCCAAAACATTGACTTTGTTATCCTTAAGCTACTTTGTAACTAGTTTGGCAGTATGCTTTGGGTTATTGTCCATTTGGAGGCTCATTTCTGCCGAAGCTTTTACTGCCTAGCTGATGTCTTGAGATTTTGATTCAGTATTGCCACATAATCTTCTTTCTTCATGATGCCATCTGTTTTGTGAAGTGCACCCGCCCCTCCTGCAGCAAAACAACCCCACAACATGATGCTGTCACCCTTGTGTTTCACAGTTGGGATGGTGTTCTTAGGCTTCCGAGTTTCTCTCTTTTTCTTCTAAACATAATGATGGTCATTATGGCCAAACAGTTCCATTTTAGTTTTGTCAGACTACAGGACATGTCTCCAAACATGTAGGTCTTTGTTCCAGTGTGCATTTGTAAAAATTAATCTCTTTGTTTCTAGTGAAATAATGGCTTCTTCCTGGTAGAGTGGCCTTTCAGCCCATGTTGATACAGTACTCGTTTCACTGTGGATAATAACCCAATCTTACCAGCTTATGGTATCCTCTACACAAGATCTTTTGCCTTTGTTTTTGGGTTGATATGTACATGTCAGACCTTAGCACGCTCATCCCTGGGACTATGATTACTGTACTTTCCCATTTTGTTTGTTCTTGAGTAACCTTCAGGTATCTGAAAATTTCACCCAAGGATGATTTGTGCAAGTCTACAATTCTCATTATATATATTGATTTCATTAGACTTTCCTATGGTGCTACACAAAGAAGCAGTGTGTTTCAGGTGTGCATTAAATACATCCACAGGTGTGTCTCTAATTATCTGAGATGTTGCCAATAAACATATCAGAAGCTTTGAAACACATGACCTCATCATATGGGTTGTCCCAAATTGTTTAAGCTGTTACTTACGCATAATGCACTGGGTACGTCATGTGCCAGCTCCCTCCCTCTGATGTGAGCTCCCGCACTGAGCTCACATCATCCCTCACACATCTCAGCTGATATCATCAGCTGAGATGTGTATCTAACAGTGCCAATTGGACCAGCAATCCGATTGATGCTGTTAACCCTTTGGATCGCGCTGTCATTGACTGACAGCATGATCCAAGACACCCAGCGGGGATCATTCTGATCCCCGCCAGGATTGCCGGTCCCGTAAAGTGAATCACGGGGCCTGATTGCTTCACCTAGACAGTCTGAAGTACTGTAATGAAGCCGTCCTGATTCACTTCCTGTCTGTCATGTCCCAGTGACATTACAAGCAAGGAGTGATCATTTCCCTTGTCTTTAGATGAGCAGCATCTCATCTATAAACAAAGGAAGCAATCAGACTGTGGAGCACTGAGGCTCTCTAGTGGCCAGTGTAAAATATATTTTAAAAAAATTACGTTTTTAAAAGTATAAAAAAAAAAAGTTCAAATAACCCCCCCTTTGGCGCGATTGAACATTAAAATATTTAAAAAAATAAAAATAATGCACACATTTCGTTCAGAAATGCCCAATCTATCAAAATATAAAATCAATTAATCAGATTGGTTATCTGTGTAAAGGCCCAGTTACACACACAGATAATTGTGCAGAGATTGTTCGCAGATCTCTGGTTGCAGTGAAATCATGGACACATTGTTACATTTGTACACGGCCACAAAATGTAACAATGTGTCCATGATTTCACTGCAACCAGAGATCTGCGAACAATCTCTGCACAATTATCTGTGTGTGTAACTGGGCCTTAAGGGAAAAAAAATGTCCAAACGCCAAAATTACATTTTTTTTGGTTGCAGCAACATTGCAATAAGATGCAATAATGGGCAATCAAAACAGCGCATCCACCCAAAAAGGGTATCCTTAGAAATGTCAACTCAAAGCACAATAAATAGCCATCACACAACCCCAGATTCTAAACAATTAAAACGCTACAAGTTGTGGAAAATGGCACAATTCACTTTTTTTTTTTTCTTTTTGTTATAAAGTTTCAGATTTTTTTTTTCACCACTTAGATACGGTAAGTTAAAGTATACGTGTTTTGTATCTACAAACTCATAGTGACCCGAGGCATCATGCCGACACATGTGTTTTACCATATAGTGAACATGATGAGTAAGAAAACATACGTGTAATTGCACTTTTTTTTTCAATTTCATTGTACTTGAAATTTTTTCCCGTTTTCTTGGACACTATATGGTAAAATAAATGATTTCATCTGAAAGTAAAACTTGTCTCGCAAAAAAATCAAGCCGTCATATGTCTATATTGATGGAAAAATAAAAAAGTACCGTATATACTCGTGTATAAGCCGACCCGTGTATAAGCCGACCCCCCTACTTTTGCCCCAAAAATCTGGAAAAACCTATTGACTCGTGTATAAGCCGAGGGTGGACCCCAGCACAGGTATACAGCCCCCAGCAGTGTGGTATACAGGCCCCCCAGTGGTATACAGGCCTCCCCAGTGGTAGTATACAGCAGCCCCAGTGGTAGTATATAGCATCCCCAGCAGCCCCAGTGGTACTATATAGCATCCCCAGTGGTAGTATATAGCATCCCCAGCAGCCCCAGTGGTAGTATATAGCATCCCCAGCAGCCCCAGTGGTAGTATATAGCATCCCCAGCAGCCCCAGTGGTAGTATATAGCATCCCCAGCAGCCCCAGTGGTAGTATATAGCATCCCCAGCAGCCCCAGTGGTAGTATATAGCATCCCCAGCAGCCCCAGTGGTAGTATATAGCAGCCCCAGCAGCCCCAGTGGTAGTATACAGCAGCCCCAGTGGTAGTATACAGCAGCCCCAGTGGTAGTATATAGCATCCCCAGCAGCCCCAGTGGTAGTATATAGCATCCCCAGCAGCCCCAGTGGTAGTATATAGCATCCCCAGCAGCCCCAGTGGTAGTATATAGCATCCCAGCAGCCCCAGTGGTACTATATAGCATCCCCAGTGGTAGTATATAGCATCCCCAGCAGACCCAGTGGTAGTATATAGCATCCCAGCAGCCCCAGTGGTAGTATATAGCATCCCCAGCAGCCCCAGTGGTAGTATATAGCAGCCCCAGCAGCCCCAGTGGTAGTATACAGCAGCCCCAGTGGTAGTATACAGCAGCCCCAGTGGTAGTATATAGCATCCCCAGCAGCCCCAGTGGTACTATATAGCATCCCCAGTGGTAGTATATAGCATCCCCAGCAGCCCCAGTGGTAGTATATAGCATCCCCAGCAGCCCCAGTGGTAGTATATAGCATCCCCAGCAGCCCCAGTGGTACTATATAGCATCCCCAGTGGTAGTATATAGCATCCCCAGCAGCCCCAGTGGTAGTATATAGCATCCCCAGCAGCCCCAGTGGTAGTATATAGCATCCCCAGCAGCCCCAGTGGTACTATATAGCATCCCCAGTGGTAGTATATAGCATCCCCAGCAGCCCCAGTGGTAGTATATAGCATCCCCAGCAGCCCCAGTGGTAGTATATAGCATCCCCAGCAGCCCCAGTGGTAGTATATAGCATCCCCAGCAGCCCCAGTGGTAGTATATAGCAGCCCCAGCAGTAGTATACAGCAGCCCCAGTGGTAGTATACAGCAGCCCCAGTGGTAGTATATAGCATCCCCAGCAGCCCCAGTGGTACTATATAGCATCACCAGTGGTAGTATATAGCATCCCCAGCAGCCCCAGTGGTAGTATACAGCAGCCCCAGTGGTAGTATATAGCAGCCCCAGCAGTAGTATACAGCAGCCCCAGTGGTAGTATACAGCAGCCCCAGTGGTAGTATATAGCATCCCCAGCAGCCCCAGTGGTACTATATAGCATCCCCAGTGGTAGTATATAGCATCCCCAGCAGCCCCAGTGGTAGTATATAGCATCCCCAGCAGCCCCAGTGGTAGTATATAGCATCCCCAGCAGCCCCAGTGGTAGTATATAGCAGCCCCAGCAGCCCCAGTGGTAGTATACAGCAGCCCCAGTGGTAGTATACAGCAGCCCCAGTGGTAGTATATAGCATCCCCAGCAGCCCCAGTGGTAGTATATAGGAGCCCCAGCAGCCCCAGTGGTAGTATACAGGAGCCCTAGTGGTAGTATACAGGAGCCCAAGCAGCCCCAGTGGTAGTATACATCAGCCCCAGATGTATATACAGCCCCAGAGGTAGTATACAGCCCCAGTGGTAGTATACATCAGCCCCAGAGGTATATGCAGCCCCAGTGGTAGTATACAGGAGCCCAAGCAGCCCCAGTGGTAGTATACATCAGCCCCAGATGTATATACAGCCCCAGTGGTAGTATACAGCCCCAGTGGTAGTATACATCAGCCCCAGTGGTAGTATACAGGAGCCCAAGCAGCCCCAGTGGTAGTATACATCAGCCCCAGATGTATATACAGCCCCAGTGGTAGTATACAGCCCCAGTGGTAGTATACATCAGCCCCAGAGGTATATGCAGCCCCAGTGGTAGTATACAGCCCCAGTGGTACTATCCAGCAGCCCCAGAGGTATATACAGCCCCAGTATTAATAAACAGCCCCCCCCCCTCCTTATCATGGCCCCCCAGGCTGCGGCAGCTGTCAAAATAACAAACAGTTTATACATCACCTTCCGACGCAGCTTCTCCGCTCCTCCGGTCCTCCGCTCGCCGGCTGCTTCTTCTTTCTTGTTGTGCCGACTTCTGTGACCGCGCGCAGGAAATGACGTCATCTCCTGCGCCCGGTCACATGACACCGGCACAAGAAGAAAGAAGAAGCAGCCGGCGAGCGGAGGACCGGAGGAGCGGAGAAGCTGCGTCGGAAGGTGATGTATAAACTGTTTGTTATTTTGACAGCTGCCGCAGCCTGGGGGGCCATGATAAGGAGGGGGGGGGCTGTTTATTAATACTGGGGGACCCATATTAAGGAGGGGGGCTGTGCAGTGCAATATGCACGGCATCCCCCCGCCGTTGATGGACGGGGGGATGCCGTGCATATTCATTGCACTAATGAGGCGGCCCCACGTGACCGCCTGCGGTCACCGCGGCCCCCTCCTGCCTCCTCCAGCCCCCGGTCACAGCCCCCCCCACAGCATTACCGTATAGACCCGTGTATAAGCCGAGGGGGGGACTTTTCAGCCCAATTTGTGGGCTGAAAAACTCGGCTTATACACGAGTATATACGGTAATGGAGAAAATAACGGAAAATTGCCCGAGGTGAAGTGGTTAAAGGCTGAGTAATCTTAGTGTATGTATACTTGTGACTTTGCAGAAAGTAATAAAAAATGCCTTAAAACAGTCTCTCATTATTTTGGCATTTGGCAAATATTATTAACTAGCTGGGTGCCCGATGCAGATGCATCGGGATTCTAGAAGAGCGAGTCTCTGACTCGCAATGGCCGCTTCACGGCCAATGCTTCGCGCTGCTAAGGCGACTCGCCATGCCCGCTGCGCGGGCATAGCGAGTCGCCTTAGAACTGCTCGCAATGGCCGCTGCGCGGCCAATGCTTCGGTCGTATCCACATGACGACATTGACTCGCAGCGCGAGCGGTCTCAAAAGGGGCAAAAAACCCATTCGTGATTATATAATAGATTATGGTAATCCTAATTGACCCTAAACAGGAAAGATTTATTCTGATTTTATGTTAGATAGTGAGAAAAACAGGCATATATATCTTATTATATAGTGTATGTAAATTACTGGTTTCAACTGTGCACATATACATATATATTAGATGTGGGCCCAATGCTATCACATCGGGAGGGCCTGTCTGTGCCTCTTTGTGCCCTCCGCCTTCCTATGCCTCCGTATTGCCCCCCAGTCTCCCTGTACCACCGACCCTTGTGCCTATCTGTGCCTCCCTGTGCTCCCTGCCTAATTGTGGCTGTGTGTGCCTGTGTGGCCCCCTGCCTCCCTTTGCCCTCTCTCCTCCCTTTGCCTCTATGCACCTCCCCATGGCTGTGTTTTGTCTTTATGTGTCCCTCTCCACCTCCCTGTGCTTTCCTTCACTTTTCTGTGCCTCCTCTGCCCCCCTGTGACTGTGTGTGCCTCCCTGTGCACCCCGCCTCCCTAAGGCCCCCCTTCTCACTAATCCTGTGTTTACCTTGGCACACATGCGCTGTAAATCAGATCGTCACCATCGGCATAGGTGTTCTAAGAAGGTGCTGGCATAATTTACTACTCGAGGGGTTCGCGCAAGCGCAGTGATTCACACATGCCATCGGCATAGGTGTTTCAAGATGGTGTCGTTCTGATTAACTGCGCATGCACACAGGGTGGGGTTAGCATATGTGCACTTCATTTTTTTTTTTTTTTTCTTTTTGCCGGTTTCTGAGTTGTTCCATCGCAGGTCTTTGAGTTTTTAGCGGACCTGCTGGTGGTACCACGGAATGCGCTGGTATCGCCAGCGGGGGCCACATTAGCACACCCATCACTTGGGTGTGTTAATATGGCTTCTGGCATTGATTCCGGCGGCACATGGATTTCTGGGATTCTTGGACATTGCCTCTGAAGACTATATATACATATATAAAATGTGTGTGATATATAATTTTGTATTTTTTTTTTTTTATTTTACAAACACACTACACCCAAAACGAGTGCTTTTAACCCGAGTAGGAGCTGATCAAACACTGCATGCAGCTCACACTGGGCCAAGCACCAAGCGTGCATGAACGCAGCGATGCTCGCTCCAGTGCTTTGGAAATGTAAAGCACCTGAACTCCGAACCTGAACAGTTCACTTATCTCTAGCCAACAATCCTACACTTTGGGTACCAGGTCTGTAAAGCCAGGTGTGGTAAAAATGTGGATACGATGTTGTCCCAAATACGTACCTGTAAGCCATGACTTATTCATTGGTGTCAGTACAGCCCCACCTTATAAAATGATAGTGTAGAATCAAAAATGTAATTGCTCATTTGTCTTACCGTCTTCCTAGTAATCCCTGTGTCCTCCCACATTCCAGTTAGTCACCTACATCATAGCAAGATTTCTCTCCAAGACCCTATCTACCCAGCAAGTAGTTGTAGCAAGAGTCCCCCAGTGTAAAACCCAGTCTGTATGAAAACCTAACATGGTAGAGTTCACGGAACGTTCTTTTATTTGTTGCACCACATTGGAATTTTTAATAATTTCTAATTATAATTACATATTAAAATATACATAATTCAACAGAAAAATGCTTAGTTGCGTTTTTTTCCACCACCACGTCTGATATTAACATTAACCATTGTTCTGGTAGCATAAGGCACCACATATACTTTAAATTAATGTTGGCTATTGACAGGGTTCAGCTGACAATCTTATGTGTAAAGGGGCCCCGGACACCTGACGTTGATCAGGCATGTCTGATTTCGGACTGCCAATCACTTTTTCTCCCAGAGATAAGCAGTCGCCGGACATGGTGGCCGAATAAGGGTGCGTGCCCACATAGTGGTTTAGTGACGTTCAAATCGTCAGCAAACCGCTGGAAAATTCAAGGAGCCTAGACTCCTGAGCTCAGAAGTCTCCAGCGGTTTTCCAGCGGTTTCTCAGCGGTTTTCCAGTGGTTTTAAGAGCTGTTGAACAGCGTTTTACAGTCGGTTTTTCCGGCGGTTTTAAAAGCGGTTTTCTATGGAGGATTTTGTTCATGGAAGGGTAGAGTAGTGCCTCAGAAACTATCACAAACCGCTCAGAAGAATTGACATGTTGTATGCTGCTAAAACGCTAGGAAACCGCTCAACCTCTGGCAGATCCGCTCACATAAACCCACTATGTGTGCACAGCGTTTTCTAAATTACATAGGGTTACTTGTAAGTCCTAAAGCTGCTAATGATTTACATAAATTTAAATAAAACCTATGCTAAACCGCCGGTGGTTTTTGCTGCTAAACCGACGTTAAACCACTATGTGGGCACGCACCCTTAGTGTTCTTGTATACGGGACACCCGGCCGAGATAGCTGCCAGCTGAATGTTTCGCTGAAGCTTCGCTCTTTCGACAGTCATCTAATGTTTATGGCCAACTTCAGAGTCAAGAGGCCCGTTGTCAACTGGATTTACTAATGCGGATTAAAGTGATTTTGTAGTGTTTGGAAATGATCAAAATTACAAAGTAATTGTAAAAACATGCAACTTGCTTATAAAAAAAAAAACTAACTAATGAGCCATGCACACAGTGAACGTTTCTGTAGGACAGCGTTCACACCACCAAAAGACTAAAGCACAACAAACATAGTCAAACAAAAAAAATACTCTGTTGTAAAGAAAAACATTAAAAGGCAAGTGCTGGTAAAAAAAAGTAGCAAAAACAGGGTATTTAGTTGATACGTTTTTTGCAAAAAATGCTCTACCTCTCCACGGCAACCCTCGTCAGAGCAGTCCCTATCTGTTGTATTCAAAAAACCTGACTGTGTATTAGTACCTGTATGTGTTTTTTTGAATACATCAGATAGGGACTGCTCTGACAAGGGTTACCGTGGAGAGGTAGAGCAGCTTAGCATACATTTTTTGCAAAAAGCATATCAACTAAATACCCTGCTTTTTAATGTTTTTCTTTACAACAGAGTATTTTTTCACGTTTGACCTATGACATTGCTTTTTTTAGAAGCAAAAAACATTTTTATTGTTTACGGCTTGTTGCATTGGTTTCTAGTCACCTCTACCATGACCCATTTCCCAGGCTAGGGCTTTCGCTAGCACCTGTTTGCGATACATATTCAGATTGCACTTCTCTGATGCTGCAGATGCGGACCTCCCTGTGTTATCAGCATTGGAGATCACGCGTTTCGGGCCGTCATCTTTGCTATGCTGCTGACACAAAATCTATCAATCTTGAGGAGCGCACTGGCAACCAGGAATCCAGGAGGTAGAGGAACTCCTTAAGAAAAAAACATGATGATCTGTATGATGTCGCGTTGTATAAGTTGTAGCACCCATATGTATTAGATCACACTTCAAACTTACACAGTATGAAAACATTAGTTTTCTCGTAATGATCCTCTAAGCTCCAATCTGTTCTAGTGGCGGCTCCCTACAATTCATGGGGGGGCACTTGATGCAAAAGTTTATTGTCTAGTAATTGCTTTCTTTAATTTACAGGCGATGGAGAGAGCAGCGAAGGGCCAGTTCTCAACGTTCAGCAGTTTCATTTCAACTATCAACCAAAAGAAAGAAGCTGTTGGGAACAGATGCTCACCTACGCAGCTGGTTATACCCAACAACAAGCATGGTAAATAAAAGTCTTATGTGCGCAGCTGCTTCCGTGAAAACAACGGCATACACCGTGGTGGGGAGAGCTGTGCCGGATGAATAGAGCTGTGATAAAGTCAAATACAAGCGGATTGGGATTGTTCTCGCCTTATGTTTTCTACTTCATTTTTGTTCCCTTAGTTAATCCTAAATGACAATTGTATTACATCGTGAGCAATTCACATATTGCTCTGATATGTTCGAGACTTTTTGCTTCTCCCAGGATATTTGCCGAAAGTACACTGCAGTGTAAACCTGAGCTGTCCAGTAATGGCCATATGCTTTCAGGGGTTGTTAACCTATGATATTTTGGCTGACAACCATTCCCATCAACATCCCCTCACTTCTACATCCTTGACTTGCTATGCGTTTGTTTTAAATAGGCAAAAAGTTTCTTAACCCCTTTATCCCAGAGCCTGCTTTGCACCTTAATGACCGGGCCATTCTTTGCAATTCTGACCATTGTCAATTTATGAAGTAATATCTCTGGAAAGCTTCACTATATCCCAGTGATTCTGAGACAATTTTTTCGTCACATACTGGACTTCATGTTAGTGGTAAATTTAAGACGATACTTTTTGTGTTTATTTGTAAAAAAAAATGGAAATTTAGCAAAAATGTTTAAAATTTCGCAATTTTCAAAATTTTAATTTTTATACTGCTAAACCAGAGAGTTATGTCACGCAAAATGGTTAATAAATAACATTTCCCACATGTCTACTTTACATCAGCACAATTTTGGAAATACTTTTTTTTTTTGTTAGGAAGTTAGAAGGGGTCAAAGTTTATCTGCAATTTCTCATTTTTCCATCAAAATTTACAAAACCATTTTTTTAGTGACCACATCACATTTGAAATGACTTTCAGGGGCCTATATGACAGAAAGCACCCAAAAGTGACACCATTCTAAAAACTGCACTCCTAAGACTGCTCAAAACCACATTCAAGAAGATTATTCACACTTCAGGTGCTTCACAGGAATTAAAGCAATGTGGAAGAACACATTTTACTTTTTACTCAGAAAAGGTACTTTAGCACCAAATTATGCTGTTTCACAAGGGTAATGAGAGAAAATGGACCCCAAAATGTGTTGTGCAATTGCTCCTGAGTATGTTGATACCTCATATGTGGTGAAAAAGCACTATTTGGGCGCATGGCAGGGCTCGAAAGGGAAAAAGCGACATTTGACTTTTCAAGCGGAAAGTTTGCTGGCATTGTTAGCGGATGCCATGTCACGTTTGGAGAGCCCCTGGTTTGCCTAAGCATTGGAAACCCCCACAAGTGACCCCATTTTGGAAACTAGACCCATCAATGAACTTTTTTAGATGTGTGGTGAGCATATTGAACCCCCAGGTGCTTCACAAAATTTTTAAATGTTGAGCCCTGAAAATTAAAAAATCACATTTTCTCCACAAAAATATTCTTTACCCTTAAATGTTTTTATTTTCACAGGGGTAAAAGGAGAAAATGGACCCCAAAATTTGTTGGGCAATTTCACCTAAGTCTGTTGATACTTCATATGTGTTGGAAAACCACTGGGCACATGACAGAGCTCAGGAGGGAGTGCCATTTGACTTTTCAAGCGGAAAATTGGCTGGCATTGTTAGCGGATACCCTGTTGCGTTTGGAGAGTCCCTGATGTGCTTAAACAGTGGAACTTCCACAAGTGATCCCAGTTTGGAAACTAGACCCATCAAGGAACTTTTCTAGATGTGTGATGAGCACCTTGAACCCCCAGGTGCTTCACAGTTTGGCCATGAAAATAAAAAAGAAAATCACATTTTCTTCACAAAACTTTTTTTGCAGCTGAATTTTTTTTTATTTTCACCAGGGTAACAAGAAAAAATGGACCTCATAATTTGTAGTTCAATTTCACCTGAATACTCTGATACCCTGTATGTAGCAGAAAACTGCTGTTTGGACACACGGCAGGGTTCTGAAGGAAGGAGTGCCATTCAAACTCAAAATTGGCTGGAATCAATAGCATACACCATGTTGCGTTTTGAGAACCCCTGATGCGCCTAAACAGTGGAA